>OY856410.1:1264504803-1265022303 GCA_963693085.1 Alisma plantago-aquatica | reverse complement strand
ATGATATACGTGCCTTGAAAATCTACAATCCATCTAAGTTTTTGGGGTTCAAGAAGGTGGAGTCATTGTTTTTGCAGGTGGCTGAGGTTTGGCTATGGTTGTTGTGGGACTGATGGTAGATAGTTGGGTCCATGGTTTTAAGATGCTAGGGAGTCTAGATTTTTGCAATTGATGATGAAATTGTTCTATAGATAAAGAAAATGTTAGAAAATAATCAAGACTTGCTTAGGTGGATAGTGTTGCTTGGGTCTCTCATAGATGTGTGTAGCATGCAGAGCTTAGGGTTCAGGTATCATGTATGTAATGATGAGCATAGTTTGTTTTGTGGTTAGTCTAAGTCTTCAGTAAGATATGACATTTGTGGATCTAGTAGTTCAGTGGCTAAAGTGGTTTCCGTACAGATTGGATCTCATAGTCTATAGTTATCTCAATTTAAAGAATCAATTGTCAAATAACATAGGTAGGCTTTTATCCTACAACCAAATAGGATCATTGTGACATCCCACTATCACACAGACAATGAAATGCCACACGAAAATGTGTGGAACTTCCATAAACCACTTATTACCAAAAACACGGGTTAATTAAAATTGATTGCGGAAAGTAGATAATAAAGACACTATTGCATCCAGATCCTTATCATGTAAGGAAACATGTTATATAAACTTGCATAAACCTTAATATGTGTCCATAGCTTATAGGAACCATCTGTTATATAGGCACAAAGAGTTCACCACCTGTTTATATAGAGAATAGGCCATACCAGGCCAACAGTAGGATAAACAAACCTACATTAGCTATACATCATGAAACGTCGTCAAAAAACCTCCAAGGACTCAAGTGTAGAGGGATGGCTCTAGGACTCTACTACAAAACGACCAGAACTATAGCATATCCATCTCTTTCCTCCTACTGTTCTTCTTGCTGCTCGGCTACAACCTCACGACCACCACCACGTCTAGCACGATCACCTAAAATGGTTATAAACCAACGGGGAGAGACACACAGTCCCAGCAAGAAACATAACTCCCCTCCGAACTATAAAACTTTAGATAAAGTAGGTAACTGATATAAGCAGCATACTCAATAGAGCTTAACTTTATTAACAACTTACCCAGATATCCGGGAGGCATATAACCAGATATTTCTTTATGGAACATGATTGACAAGACAAGCTTAATAAGAACTTATCACAAGATATGAGGAATGCACAGATAATTGCAAGATATAACAAGGGAAACTATACAAGAAAGGCCTCATCCAATGTTCTGTGTTTTGCCTTAAGAAATATATACTATACGGCTGGATTATAATTTATTATGTGCTGAGGAAGTGAGTCGTATAGCTCAAATCCAACCTTCGACTGTGTAGCCCAAAACCGATGCCATACAAGGTCAATGGAAGAGCCAGACTCCACGACCTCACCTTTTCGTGGTCAGTGCATGATAACTAAAGCAGGACTACAGTCTCTTGCTTGAGTGCCCTCAGCCACAGGGTTAGCTGACACAGTCTACCCTTTTATCTAGCCCGCCTTGGTATAGGTCACGGCGCTAGTATACTTGATCCATGGGTCAGTTCACCGTGCTCCTTGAGCCATGACGCATTCATGCTCTATCATACTGAGCCATGGGCATGTTCACCATATGCTCTTATACACATCTTGAGTCTACAACCACTGTTGTACTCTAACCCTCCTACTTTTGGCTAGGAGAAACCCCGCATATTCAACAATATGCGCTCTAGGTAATCCCACAGGATAAACCCGTTTCACCATCACCAACTAATGACGATGACAGGTCTATGGCCAGGGCAAAAATACATGAAATGTTCCACTGTAATTAATTAGTATATTTTTAGGTGAGTTGTTGAGGCAACTAGGTTATAAAGCATAAACAACATTGTGTCACATTATTACTGTCATTATCAAATTGCCATGGGATCTCAGTCCCTCATCGTATAATGCCACAGCCTCTCAAAGCTTCATCATCATACATCATTATGGGATATCAATCTTTTATCTCATCATAGAGGATAACATCTCAAATAGGCACTCAACCTTTATCAGGTCACCGAACCTTTCTCATCATACTGGTGATGCATGTCATCTCATCAACAAGGAGTATCATTATTTAGTGTTATACCAAACACATACACCTCATAGCTCTTACCTGGCTATGAATTCAATTGATACACCTGTGTGGTTAGTATGCATATCAAGAGATATAACTAGATCACCAAACATAAATCTTAGAAAACATAGTATTATTATCATTCCATTCAGATTTAGGGAGCATATGATTGGAACCACATCCATTATTGTGATCATATGGAGTATAAAGTTGTATTTGCATGTCTGACAATTATATTAGAGTTATCAAACCGTGAGCATCCACTATGCCCTATATCTTATGAACATAACCATTATCTTATCATCTTATTTAACAATGACCTTAGGTAACAAACATATCACTAGTCATAACCTATCTTTCATATCTCAATATCATCTTAACCAAAGATGCGGGCTCAAGACAACAGGTTCACCAACCTAGAGTTCCCAGGCTAGGCGCATCCCTCACCAAAGGTGTCACCTACCCTCACCAACAGTGTGGCGGGTAGGGCACTAACCCTCACCCAAAGGATATTGGCCACACACATAACGTGCACCCATGTACAAGGGGATAACAGGCAGACTAGATCTAAAGGTATGTCGTGCAACCATGGACTAAGAGTGCATCATGTAACCAGGTGTAAGGGGATATTGTGCAGCCATGACCACGGGTGTGTTGGGCAACACATCCACCCCGTCGACCAAGATGCCCAATCACCCACTAGGGTTAGGGTTCCATATCGGGCAACCATCAACACCATGTCGCCCAAGTCCAAAACCATACCGCCCAACCTGCACCCTCTCGGCTAGCACAACAAGGTGTCTAAGGGACTCTCATATCTCCCAAGGTACTCATGCTAGGGTTTCACCATCCAGGATTCATATCGGGAGACACTAGAACCAATCCATGTCACCCAGGGCACCAAGAAGGGATGTCTACTAAGCATGTCGACCAAAGTCATAACGCCCAACAACACCCTCTAAGGTAAGGGCCCATATCGGTTAAAGGGTCAATAGAACACCACTTAGCATATCACCCAAGACTCATCCCTAGAAGAGGAATATCAGGCAGAACACCATAAAGGGGTATCGTGCAAGGGTTCAAAGACCATGAAGGGTTGGCCATCTTCAACCTCAAGATTGCCATCAAGAAGCCATAAGAGTTCAAGAGAGTTGGCTCACCTCTCAAGACAATTAAGTGAGAGAGGGGTATTGCACAACTTCCATCATCTATCAGGAAACAAGGAGGTCCATCATATCATATCGGCCAAAACTCAACTCACCATTGGATTTGGAGACCCTAAGCTCACCTCTCAATAACTAAGTGAGAGAGGGGTTTTGCCCAAGGAACTCTACCTCCATGGTTCGGCCAACCCAAGGCAACCCAAGATAACCATCTCCACAAAGTCTAGGGTACATCTAAAGCAACCATTAAAGCAAGAAACATAGCTAAAAGATGACATGGTTGATCAAGATAGCACATATAGCATGCAATAAGAAAAAGAAGTAGTATAGCTAGGGTTAGGAGTTATGTAACCCGCCTCAAGCTCTAAAGATCCAAGCTCCTAGCACCAAGCTCCAAGCTCCAAGGCAGCACCACAAGAGAAGGAAAAAGGACAAGCTAGAAAGGTGTGTCGCCTAAGACACCAGTAGTGTCGGCCACCACTTGCTCCTCTCCTCTCCTTCTCGACCACCAAGGGAAGAAGGAGCAACTAAGGGAACTAAAGGAGCTGCTAGCAAGCAAGAAGGGTCAATTATATACTTAGGGGTGAAGAAGGAGAGCATGGTAAGGTGGCACCCGACCCTAGTACACTTGTCCTCGGTTCATGCCACATGCTAGCACCCTCAAAACCACATGTCCATGACTTGCCACCCACTAAGCAAAGAAACTGCCACTTGTCCCAAGATGGTGACACAAACTAGGCTAGGGTGTAGGATGTGTGTCGCCCAATATGGCAACCACACACATCCACCAACACCCTTGGCCAATACACCATGGCAGATACAAGGAACCAGACTCACCCTTGCTCGATATCAATCCGCAACAAGGCAAAACAAAGCCCAACAAGGCTCAACAAAGCCCAAAGCTACACAAGCAATAAACCCAACCCATCCTCTCAGACCTAGTGGATGCAAGGAGAGAGAAGGACATCTCTCAAGGTGACAAACTTTTACACCAACCCTAAAACTTAGGTAATTTGTAAGTTTCACCTCAACCTCTCAACAAAGCACAAACAAACCCTAATCACAACTTCAAGTGATTAGAAAGCATCTCAACACAAGGTTTTGGCAAAGCAAATAGGGTAAGCCCAAAACAGAGGTCAGGGTCCTTACAAGCCATAAACCCCTACAAAAGGATTTCACCCCTAAAATCCGAAGAGAAAAGTGAGGGATACTTCTTCCTCATCTCTTCCTCAAGCTCCCACGTGGCTTCCTCAATGCCATGAAGATGCAAAAGAACCTTCACAAGAACCAGGTCCTTCCTCTTCAGCTTCTTCACTCTTCTATCGAGGATCATCACTGGACCTTCTTCATAGGTCACATCTTCATCAAGCTCAACCTCAACTGGATGTATTATTGTCTCTGTCCCTAGATGACTTTTCTTAAGCATACTAACATGGAACACCGAATGTAACCTATGCAACTCTAGAGGTATTTCTAACTTATAAGCTACCTTGCCAACACATGCTATTACCGGATATGGCCCCATATACCTGGGTGCCAACTTTCCTTTCCAGCCAAACCTCAGCATGCCTTTCCATGGTGAGACCTTGAGATACTCCTTGTCTCTCACCCGAAACTCTAGAGGTCATCGGTGATTATTTGCATATGACTTATGTCTATCCTGTGTTGCTTTCAACTGTTGTTGTATCACTTTGATCTTTTTTGTTGTCTGTTGCACTAACTCAGGACCCAAAAGCTGATATTCACCAAACTCATACCAACATAGAGGAGATCTATACTTCCTACCATATAAAGCCTCATAAGGTGTCATGTCGATACTCCGTTGGTAACTATTGTTGTAGGTGAAAACTATCAAACTAAGATGCACATCCCAACTGCCTAGGAACTGCAAAACACAAGCTCAAAGAAGATCCTCCAACGTCTAAATAGTCCTTTCAGACTGTCCATATGTCTGTGGGTGGAAAGCAGTATTGAACCTCAACTGCGTTCCCAACACTTTGTGCAGTTGTTCCCAAAAACAAATCATGAACTGGGGACCTCGGTCAGAGATTATTGTTGTGGGCACACCATGCAAATGCACAATCTCATCCACATACACCTGAGCAAGTTTCTCTATCGTATATGTCGTCTTCACATGTATGAAATGAGCAGACTTTGTCAACCTATCCACTATCACCCAAATGGAATCATGATTCCTAGCTATCCTTGGTAGACCAACTATGAAATCCATGGTTATATGATCCCATTTCCACTGTGGTATCGACATGGGTTGCAACGTACCTGTCGGCTTCTGATGCTCAGCCTTAACCTGCTGACATACCGCACACCTAGCCACAAACTCGGCTATGCCTCTCTTCAATCCAGGCCACCAATACATGTCCTTTAGATTATTATACATCTTGGTGACACCTAGATGCATAGCATACATCAATGTGTGTGCTTCCTCGAGCACTAACTTCCTCAAAGCATCAACATCTGGGACCACCATCCTATCATGATAACAAACTAGTCGATCCTCAGACTCATGGAAGCCATCCCGCTTCTCGCTACCAAACTCTGATCTGGTCAATTGAACTGTAGCATCTGCCTGTTGTGCTTCTTTGATCTTCTACCTCAACGTAGGTTTTACTTTCATTTGTGCCAACAATCCTGCCAACAACGATACTTCCAACTGTACATTCATCTTCCACAAAGAGACAAACATATCCCACCTATGGCATATCAAAGAACTTAACTGTGCCTTCTTCGTAGGAAGAGAAGAAGACTTTCTTCTAAGTGCATCATCTACCACGTTTGCCTTACTAGGATGATACTCGATGGTGCAATCATAATCACCGATAAGCTCCATCCAGTGATGCTGTTGCATGTTCAGCTCACTCTGCAAGAAGATATACTTTAGGTTTTTATGATCCATAAAGATCTGACACACCTCCCCATAAAGATAGTGTCTCCATATCTTTAACACATGGACCACCGTTGCCAGCTCCAAATCATGTATTGGATATCTCTCCTCATGTTTCTTAAGCTGTCGCAAAGAGAAAGAAACCACACGATCCTCCTACATTAGCAAACAACCTAAGCCTTTCTTAGAAGCATCGCAGAAAACAACATAGCCCTTCCCAGGCTCTAGCAACACCAACACTGGAGCACTAGTCAGCTTCTCCTTCAAGATTTGAAAAGCTTGCTGACAACGATCATCCCAAATAAAAGGTACATCCTTCTTGGTCAACTTCGTCAATGGCAACACGATCACATTGAAGTTTCTTATAAGCCTCTGGTAGTATCCTGCTAAACCCAGAAAACTACAAACTTCATCCGGCATCTTCGGTTGCTCCCATTCCGCAACTGACTCCACCTTCTTGGGGTCCACTCTGACTCCTTCTGCGGATATTACATGACCCAAGAAAGTCACTTCCTTCAACCAGAACTCACACTTACTAAACTTGGCATACAACTGATGTTGGCGAAGGAGAGTCAACGCTTGTCGAAGGTGTTGTTCATGTTGTTGATTGTCTCAACTATAGATCGAGATATCATCTATGAAGACCACAACAAACTAATCTAGGAACGGATGGAACACCCTATTCATTAGATCCATGAAAGTAGTAGGTGCATTGGTTAGCCCAAACGGCATAACCACAAACTCAAAGTGACCATACCTCATCAAAAAAGTAGACTTTGGTATGTCATCTTTCTTAATCCTCAACTGATGGTATCCAGACCGTAGATCGATCTTCGAGAACACTGTAGCACCACACAACTGATCAAACAGATCATCTATCCTCGGCAAAGGATACTTGTTCTTAATCGTAACTTTGTTCAACTGCTGATAATCTATTCACAGATGCAACGATCCATCCTTCTTCTTTACGAATAGGACTAGAGCACCCCACGACGATGTGCTCAGTCTGATAAAACATTTATCTAGCAACTCCTGTAACAACTTCTTTAGCTCTGCCATCTCAGTTGGAGCCATCCTGTACGGTGTCTAAGCAACTGGTTGTGTCCATGGCACTAGATTGATCTCAAAGTCAATCTCTCGAGGTGGGGGAAAACCGGGAAACTCATCGAGAAACACATCCGCAAACTCTCAAACAACATGCACCTCCTCAAGGTTAGGACCCTTCACTTTGGTATCTACAACATGAGCTAAGAACACCTTACATCCTTGCCGCAACAACTTCTCCACCACCATAGCTGATACAAAACACGTTGGAAGAATCTTCCTATCTCCTTGGAAGATCCACGTCTCACCACCGTCAGCAAACACTGTGTGCTTGGAACCATAGTCCAATACAACCTTATACTTTTCTAAGGTATCCATCCCAAGGCTCACGTCGAATCCATGCATATCAAGTGGTATAAGATCCACTTGTATCTTGTTTTCTGAAAAAGATAAAACACAGGACGGACATACTTCTCGAAGCAACACGGGACCAATAAGCGGGGTTTCTAACAACAATCTATCTTTCTTACAACTAATAGGTAAAAGACAGCTATCAAGCATACTACAAGCGATAAAAGAGTGTGTAGCACCCGGGTTAACCAAAACAGATATAAAGTAAGAAGAAGATAAATCAGAGTGAAATAACTCCATCTGACTTACCACCACTCGTGAGTTGACTATCGCTTCTGACTGACTCATAGCATAGAATCGAGTCATTGCTTGATGTCCATGTCCTTTGCTTCCTTGAGCGGACGATCCTTCTTGTGACGCTTGGCCGCACCCTCACCCTATGGCGCCACTAAATTGTTTTCTATCTGACCCATGTTGATTATGCCTCGACTTCTGCGTCACTTCAACATCCCTCTTTGGGCAATTTGACTTTAAATGTTCGGTTTGTCCACATAGGTAGCATGACCTGTCTTCAAAATGTGGCCTAGATGGCCCTATCACTTCCACTGAAGCTGTACTATGAGCTCTAGATGGTGAAAACATGCGCCCTCTTCCTTTACTCGGAGACCACTATGATGGTGCACTGGAACTCTGCATTACAGATGTCACCAAAAACCTTGGCTTCTTAAAGCCATCAAACCTTTGCCTCTGGAACTAAGCTGACTTTTTCTTGGACATGGTTTCTCTCTTCTCCTTGACTGACTGTTCGATCCTTCAAACAAACTCCACAAATGTGGCAAACCGCTCTCGGTTTTCTAAAACAGTAGCAGGTTTCGTCAGTTCAACACTCAAGCCTTTCTCAAACTACCTAATTCTCTCATCATCTGTCACTGCCATGTGAGGATAAAACCTCAGCAGGTCCATAAACTTGGCTTCATACTCAGTGATGCTCATTGATCCTTGGTGCAAACACTCAAACTGGTTGATCTTCTCATCCAGATAGGTCTTTGAGAAGTATCAGCTCATGAACTCACGTCGGAAGACGTCCCAAACCATCACCTCACCAGGTCGCTTCTCCTCCTCAATGGACCACCAGTGGCTAGCACTACCTTTCAGAAGGTAGACAGCATGCTTGACTTTGTCTGCTTCGGGGATGTCAAGGATCCGGAAGGCCTTCTCAAAACCTGTCAGCCACATATCTGCATCTGCTAGATCAATCGTTCTAGCATAATCCAAAGCTCTGACTCAGAAACTCCGCTCGAAGGTCTTCCTAATACCTGAAGATTCACCATGGGGAGCATGTGCTCTTGGCGGAGGCACTGGCAATCTTTCCACCATGAGATTCATCATAGCCATTAACTGCCCCATAAGTTGCTGATAGGCAAGGTTTTTGAGAATGACTAAGTCAAGTTGGGGGACCTCAGGAACCCGATCTTCATGTTCCTGCACTCGTGCTCCATTAAAAGATGTAGCATCACTGCTCTTGGCAGCATGTTCTTCATGATTTCTAGACATCCTTAAGCTTTATCTTCTGCTGGGGGGCAAAAGGTTATTGTAAGAAAATTTGGAAAACTCACAAGAATAGACACAAGCCTAGTCCTAGATCCCTGTAGACTCAGTGAACCTAGGTCTCTAATACTAAAACTTATTGTGACATCCCTCTATCACACATACAACTAAATGCCACACAAAAATATGCAGAACTTCCATAAACCACTTATTGCCAAAAACACGGGTTAATTAAAAATGATTGTGGAAAGCAGATAATAAAGACATTATTGCATCCAGATCCTTATCCTGCAAGGAAACATGTTATATAAACTTGCATAAACCTTAATATGTGTCCATAGATTATAGGAACCAGCTGTTACATAGGCACAACGAGTTCACCACCTGTTTATATACAGAACAAGCCATACCAGGCCAATGGCAGGATAAACAAAGCTACATCAGCTATACATCGTGAAACATCGTCAAAACACCTCCAAGGACCCGAGTGTACATGGATGACTCTAAGACTCTACTACAAAACGACCAAAACATCAACATATCCATCTCTTGCCTCTTACTGTTCTTCTTGCTGCTCAGCTGCAACCTCACGACCACCACCACATCTAGCATGATCACCTAAAAAGGTTGTAAACCAGCGGGGTGAGACACATAGTCCCAGCGAGAAACATAGCCAAACTATAAAACTTCAGATAAAGTAGGTAACTGATATAAGCAACATATAGAACAGAGCTTAACTTTATTAACAACTTACCCAGATATTCGGGAGGCATATAACCAAATATTTCTTTATGGAACATGATTGACAAGACAAGCTTTATAAGAACTTATCACAAGATATGAGGAATGTACAGATAACTGCAAGATATAACTAGGGCAACTATACAAGCAAGGCCTCATCCAATGTTCCAAGTTTCGCCTTAAGAAATATATACTATATGGCTGGATTACGATTTATTATGCCCTGAGGAAGTGAGTTGTACCACTCAAATCCAACCTTCGACTGTGAAGCCTAAAACCAGTGCCATACAAGGTCAATGGAAGAGTTGGACTCCATGACCTCACCTTTTCATGGTCAGTGCACGATAACTAAAGCAGGACCACAGTCTCTTGCTTGAGTGGCCTCAGCCACAGGATTAGCTCACGTAGTCTACTCTTTTATCTAGCCTGCCTTGGTATAGGTCACGGTGCTAGTATACTTTAGCCACGGGCCAGTTCACCATGCTCCTTGAGCCATGAACGCATTCATGCTCTATCTTACTGAGCCATGGGCCTGTTCACTATGCTCTTATACACATCTTGAGTCTACAACCACAGTTGCACTCTAATCCTCCTACTTTCAGTTAGGAGAAACCCCGCATATTCAACAATATACGCTCTAGGTAATCCCATAGGATTAACCCATTTCACCATCACTAGCTACTGACGATGAGGGATCTATGGCCAGGGAAAAACTACATGAAATGTTCCACTATAATTAATTAGTATATTTTTAGGTGGGTTGTTGAGGAAACCAGGTTATAAAACATAAACAACATTATGTCACATTATTACTGTCTTTATCTCATTGCCATGGGATCTCTGTCCCTCATCAGATAATGCCATTGTCTCTCAAGTCTTCATCATCATACATCATTATGGGATATCAACCCTTTATCTCATCATAGAGGATAACACCTCAAATAGGCACTTAGCCTTTATCAGGTCATCAGACCTTTCTCATCATACTGGTGATGCATGTCATCTCATCAACAAGGAGTATCATTATTCAGTGTTATATCAAACACATACACCTCATAGCTCTAACCTGGATATGAATTCAATTGATACACATGCATGTTTAGTATGCATATCAAGAGAGATAACTGGATCACCAAACATAAATCTTAGAGATCATAGTATTATTATCATGCCATTCAGATTTAGGGAGCATCTGATTGGAACCACATCCATTATTGTGATCATATGAAGTATAAAGTTGTAACTGCATGTCTGACAAATATATTAGTGTTATCAAACTGTGAGCATCCACTATGCCCTATATCTTATGAACATAACCATTATCTTATCATCTTACTTAACAACGACCTTAGGTAACAAACATATCACTAGTCACAACCTATCTTTTATATCTCAATATCATCTTAACCAAAGATGCGAGCTCAAGACAACAGGTTCACCAACCTAGAGTTCCCAGGCTAGGTGCATCCCTCACCAAAGGTGTCGCCTACTCTCACCAATGGTGTGGCGGGCAGGGCACTAACCCTCACCCAAAGGATATCAGCCACAAGCATAATGTGCACCCATGTACAAGGGGATAACGGGCAAACTAGATCTAAAGGTATGTCGTGCAGCCATGGACCAAGAGTGTATCGTGCAACCAGGTGCAAGGGGATATTGTGCAGCCATGACTAGGGGTGTGTTGGGAAACACATCCACCCTGTCGGCCAAGACACCCAATCACCCACTAGGGTTAGGGTTCCATATCGGGTAACCATCAACACCATGTCGCCCAAGGCCAAAACCATACCACCCAACCTGCACCCTCTTAGCTAGCACAACAAGGTGTCGAAGGGACTCTCATATCGCCCAAGGTACTCAGGTTAGGGTTTCACCATACAAGACTCATATCGGGTGACACTAGAACCAACACATATCGCCTAGGGCACCAAGAAGGGATGTCTACTAAGCATGTCAACAAAAGGCATAATGCCCAACAACACCCTCTAAGGTAAGGGCCCATATCAGTTAAAGGGTCAATAGAACATCACTTAGCATATCGCCCAAGACTCATCCCTAGAAGAGGGATATCAGGAAGAACACCATAAAGGGGTATCGTGCAAGGGTTCAAACACCATGACGGGTTGGTCATCTTCAACCTCAAGACTGCCACCAAGAATCCCTAAGAGTTCAAGAGAGTGGGCTCACCTCTCAATACAATTAAGTGAGAGAGGGGTATTTCACAACTTCCATCATCTTTCGGGCAACAAGGAGGTACATCATATCATATCGGCCAAAGCTTAACTCACCATTGGATTTGGAGACCCTAAGCTCACCTCTCAACAATTGAGTGAGAGAGGGGTTTTACCCAAGCAACTCCACCTCCATGGTTCGGACAACCTAAGGCAACCCAAGATAACCATCTCCACAAAGTCTAGGGTACATCTAAAGCAAGCATTAAAGCAAGAAACATAGCTAAAAGATGACATGGCCGATCAAGATAGCACATATAGCATGCAACATGAAAAAGAAGTAGTATAGCTAGGGTTAGGAGTTATATAACCTGCCTCAAGCTCTAAAGATCCTAGCACCAAGCTCCAAGCTCCAAGGCACCACCACAAGAGAAGGAAAAGGGAAAATCTAGAAAGGTGTGTCGGCCAAGACACCAGTAGTGTCAGCCACCACTTGATCCTCTCCTCTCCTTCTCGGCCACCAAGGGAAGAAGGAGCAACTAAGGGAACTAAAGCAGCTGCTAGAAAGCAAGAAGGGTCGATTATATACTTAGGGGTGAAGAAGGAGAGCATGGCAAGGTGGCACCCGACCCTAGTACACTTTTCCTCGGGTCATGCCACATGCTAGAACCCTCAAAACCACATGTCTATGACTTGCCACCCACTAAGAAAAGCAACTGCCACTTGTCCCAAGATGGTGACACAAACGAGGCTAGGGTGTAGGATGTGTGTCACCCAAGATGGCAACCCCACACATCCACCAACACCCTTGGCCGATACACCTTCATGGCCGATACACCATGGACGATACAAGGCACCAGGCTCACCCTTGCCCGATACCAAGCCTCAACAAGGCTCAACAAGGCAAAACAAAGCCCAACAAGGCTAAACAAAGCCCAAAGCTACTCAAGAAATGAGCCCAGCCCATCCTCTCAGACCTAGAGGATGTAAGGAGAGAGAAGGACATCTCTCAAGGTGACAAACTTGCACACCAACCCTAAAACTTGGGTAATTTGCAAGTTGCACCTCAACCTCTCAACAAAGCACAAACAAACCCTAATCACAACTTCAGGTGATTAGCAAGCATCTCAACACATGGTTTAGGCAAAGAAAATAGGGTAAGCCCAAAACAGAGGTCAGGGTCCTTACAATCATCTTCTCTAGTAAATAGCATTCAACTTTGACATTAGGCCTAGCCAGCTTATACACATGGTATCAAAGCTTGCTCATAATGCCAAAGCAGATGTCATCATCTAAATCCCAAAAAAGAGAGAGCTCAGATGTGGTAATGTGAAGAGAAGGCTTGGTGACTCTCAAATATCGCTATGCTAAGGGAATCTAATAACCCAGTATGGGTAATGAGCATGAAGGCCAACATGTGTGCCTAGGGTGTCTAGGCAGCTATTAAGGTCATAGAAAAAGGCAAGCTAGTTGATAAGAAGATAGACAAGATGGCTCTGGTAGTCATCTACCAAGCAATCCCAGAGGTGACTATGCTACAACTCTCCAGAAAGGAAACTATATGTGTGCCTTGGGAGGCTGTTAAAGTCATGTACATCAGTGTGAAGTGCGTGAAAGAGGTCAAGCTTCAGGCCCTTTGTTGGGAATTTGAGAACCTTCCAATGGGGGAGCACAACTAGTGGATGATTTCATCGGGAAGCTCTTAGCTTTGGTTACTCAGATCTATTCTCTTTGGGAGTTGATGGAGGATAGTTATGTGGTGAAAAAGCTCCTTCAAATCATACCCTCTAAGTACTTGCAAATTACAAACACCATGGATCAATTCGGGGACCTCAAGGAAGTGCAAGTCGATGAGATAATTGGAGCTCTGAAGGCACATGAGGAACGCGATCGTGAATACAATGGGTGTCATGAGCAGGTACTCCTCATGAAGAAGGAATCTAAAGAAGATTCAAAGTCATCACATAGTGAAGATCTATCGTCACTAGGGTTTATCAACATCTACTTGGTTCATATGAGTGTCTAGTAATGTTTTGGAATCATTCTAAGTCATGTGGGAGCATAAAAAGCACCAAAGGAGGCATCAACATTGTCAATTTAATATATACAGATTGAATTAGGTCAACATAGGGTTTCAAAAGTTAAACTAAAGGAATTTTTTATTAAGAACCTTAAATTTATAGTATGAGGATGTTAGATATAGACTCTTCTACTTAATCATGATTCTTGTTAAAGACGTAGAAGGCTTATTGAAAATACTATAGCCAAGAAGGATAGATCGATAAGTTTTCTGCAATAAACTTTTTAGGAATATATTCGGTTTTAAACACAAAGAAATAACATATAAAAACATGAAATATATCAACAAAAGGAGTTCTACCATGATATCTCATAGAGGTTCTTATTTAAAAGTGGGTCTGTGAAATTCAATTTCACACATACAAGTGATGTTTATGGCTTTAATGCAATATCTTTTTGATGTGTCATACTCCATAAAACATGGTAGGAAAAGTTATGCATATATTTAAAATCATCACAATAAGATTCAACCTCCTACATGTTCACCACAAATTGAAAGGATGCAACAAGAAGATTTGTTCTCAACACAATTACATTAACATATTAAAGCATGAATCATATCACTTTTGGTAATATGAAATAAAATGCAAGTCAATCAGGAAAAGTCATCGACGGTCACTAAGAAATATCTACTACCTCTAAGTGATCATGTGTGCATTGGTGACAAAAAACAATGTGAAGAATCAACAGCCCCCTTAGTTCTAAGAACTTCTTAGACTCAAAAAATACATACTTTTTCGTCCCTTATTTGCAAGATCAACATTGTTGATCTTTCTCAAAACCATTTTTAGGGTCCTTTGACAATTCTATTTTTACTCAACTTCTTCAATTAATGTATATTCACATTACTAGGTTGTCTACGACAAAGAGAGATACCATTTTTATGAACTACTAAACATTTACCAAGAACATTCTTTACAAAATAAGAATGGCAGTTTAAATATTACCATTCTTAATTTCCACATATATGACATTACAAGTGAGGAAATATTGTGATAAGCATTCATGAGAAGTAAATATCACAAGATGTCTATTACAAGATAGTTGGACAACACTTATAATATTGTGTTCTAGTCCATCCATAAAAACAACATTATAGATGCATAGTGAACAACCTACATCACCCTCCTCTATCACTTTTCCTTCACCATTGTTGCCAAAAGTGACCTAATAACCTTTCTTCTTATTGAATGAGTTAACATGGAGAGAAAATACCTTCTTGAAGATAGTGGAACTTTAAATATCATCAGAAATATGTCTGAGATCTCTAAAGATGGGCCTTATTCATTGTCTCTGCTATTCCATCCATGGATCACTTCATTTTTTGGAGTGTTGTGCATGTTAGAATCCTAGATTTATTGGATCTAGGTCCCTAAAATTGCATCACCATTAATCAAGCTCAAAAAAAGGAGAAACAACATTGTTGTTGTAGCACATGTAAGGAGAAGAAGATAGATTAAGTTCCCTCATTTTCTTTCTTTATTGTCATACTTCTTAAGAACTTTCAAATAGGTACATGGATTTATGATAGAATATTAAGAAACATTAAAAAATCCTGAAATTCATAGATAAAAAAAGTTATGACTGTGTTTTCTAAAAGATTTAAAAATATATTGCATTCAAATATAACCTTCGAACATAAATAAAATGTACTCTCATAAGGAAGATAAAATTCAAAATGTACAAAGTACTAATCATAATCTCCTTTGAGGAATTTCATCTCTTAGACCATGAACCTTGGATCATTGTCCATGCATTTCAAATTCAGAATTGGTTGAAATCAACCAAGCTTGATACTACAATACTCACATCCAAAACATCTATAAAGATGACCATGAGTTTCTTAGAATGTAAAGTGCTATCATTTATATGCATCTATCTCTAAGTCAAGTTTTGGATCAATACCCAAAATTATACAACCTATAATCCTAATATCTATAATGTCTAGGAAACTAACATAATTTAGATATATCCCAAATAGACACCCAACATCTTAAGACCTCTCTTGAATAGGCATCTCATGCATTTAATTCGCACCCTATGTAGGCAACCTGCATTGAATCCCTACCCTAATTTGGAAGCCTACATTTAATCATCATCATCATTTAAGCATCAATCCCAACTATGTTGGGGTCGGCTACATGGATCCTTCGTTTCCATTCAGCTCTATCATGGGTCATATTCTGATTGAGATGTAGAGATTCAAAATCTCTCTTTATAAGTTCATCCCATGTTAATTTAGGCCTTCCTCTTCTTCTATTTATAGTGTTTGGCTCAATAGCATTGCTTCGTATAGGCGCACTAGTAGGTCTGCGTTGCACATGTCCGTACCATCTGAGTCGGCCCTCACGCAACTTGTCCTCAATGCTCGCCACCCCCACTTTATTCCTGATATAGTCATTTCTCAAACGATCTTTTCTTGTCTTCCCACACATCCATCTCAGCATACGCATTTCGGCCACGTTCATCTTGTTGAGACCTTGTTTCTTCACCGCCCAACATTCACTCCCATAGAGCATGGCTGGTCGTATAGCTGTTCTATAAAACTTACTTTTTAACCTGAGAGGGATCTTCTGATCGCATAAAACTCCAGTTGCACTAATGTCAGAAGCCTACATTTAATCCCCACCCTAAATATGCAACATGCATACAATCCCTACCTACCCTTAGGCACTCTGTATTAAAGCCTAACTTTGAGTAGGCAACATGCATTCAATACCTACCATTAGTAGGCACTCTATATTTAAGCCCTACCTTATGTAGGAAACCTATATATAATCTCTTGAGTAGGCACTCTACGTGTAAGACCTACCTAATTATGGACTTCACATTTTAAGCCCTATTCTGAGTAGGACATGCATTTAATCCAAACCTGGGTAGACCCTCTACATATTAGATCTATCATTAGTAGGCAACCAATATTTAATCCATATATTGAATTGGAAAATTGCATTCTTTGACCTACTGTAGTACACACATGTAGTTTAAACTCCCTACCTAAACATAGGCCTTGCCATTCAAATGGTATATCCTTAATATTCATATTGCATTTCAAATCCTTGTCTTGAATAGGCACCTTGCATTTCATTATGCCTACCCCAAGTAAGCCTCTTACACTTACATATGTCTTACTGTTTAACCCTATCTTACATGTCCAAATCATTATATGATCCAATGCCTCAATGGCGGAGATGAATGCATATTCATCCTAGTTTTACTTGCATATTCAACTTAGTTTTGCAATTGTTTCCATCATTTTACTTTAGAACTAGCTTACATTTAGGTTTTTCTTAATTTTATGTTAATTTTTAGTAATATAATCCAAACCCTTATTTTTCATGGTAGGTTTGAGATTCATATCTCATGCAGAAACATAAGAGATGGTGTTCCTTCTAACCAACTAGTGTGCACAAGAAGCTTTTTTTAAATAGATCAAATTTCCATTTACATGTCCCTTCATCGATTGACAACTACATCACTTTATGCTTCATAGGTGCATACCCTATAACACACACTGTTAGACCCACCCCTCAGGGGTTACATTCACCTTGTACTAAGGTCACATCAATTTGCTTAAAGTATATCTTTCCATCAGTTGACTACCAATGGAAATTTTACTCAACAAACCAAACACAAGCCCCCACTCATGCCTTTTGATGGAAGTTCTCCACTCACCTGTGCAATGGAACTCCTACCTCATCAACTGAAGGAATTCCAAGACTCATCAACTTACAAAAGACATGCATGTTGTCTATTGATGAAAATTGAGCACTTTCTTACTGATGGTCATCTTCCATTGAAAACATTGTGACTTGTCTATCAATGAAAAGTTTTTCCTATAAGCCTACTGATGGAGTTTTGTAATCTATCTTCCCATAGAAGTTCTAGTTCTCAACTGATGGAGACTATGCACCATTTAATGATGAAAATCATACTCATGCTTTTTTATTGAAGTCCTACTCACCTACCAATGGTCATCCTGCCTTTTTGTCTACCAATGGAAATACAAAACCTTGACCTCTAGAAAAAGGATTTTCCCCTAATGTTATTAGATTGCCACAATCCATATTCATCATTCATCTTTGGTTTCCATGAGTTGTTTCCATCGGTTGACGACCCATCAACCGACTAAATATTGCCTCTTCCAAGGATCCAAGGTTTTGATCTTGAAGGAGACTTACACTAACAACCCTTCCATCTGCCATTATCATCTACCTACTTCACTCTCCCAATGACAAGTCCAACCTATGAAGAAGGAGACTAACAACATGTATTTCACCATCTGACAAACATCCAAGGGTGTTATCACTATTTGTTTGATGCCATCAACTCAAAATTTTAATAAACACTTCTACATAAAAAGACAATGTTTCTTTTTCTTCTATCATGGAGTAGCTCCACTGCCTAATATTGTTCTCTTTACTGCATCTACAATTGTATGTACCATTATGTTTAGAATCAATCATTGTATGCTTGTACTCTTTCCTAATCAACAAGTTTACATGATTATCAAATTTTGGTTGTAGAGAACTGTGAACCCAAGATCTAGGAATTATTCATTGATTCTTGTTAAACCCTTGATGAAAAATTTCCAAAGGTATTTTTTGAGGTGGCAAGTAGATGATCTCTAGGTAACATGATAACAGGTGTAGAGTGATATATGTCGGTTTTAATTCTGATTCCAAAAAGGGGATTTAATCATTTTCAACATACAAATGTTCATCCTAGATATGTTCTAGTCAATGATTGAATGATAGGTATAGGTGATGAAACTCATCCACCCTAGTGTTCCCATCCATTTGATAATCAACCCTTTACTAAACTCTTTTATTATTTGTCATATTAGTATAATCAACAACCAATCCAACTTTTGAGTTAAATACTAGTTTTTTCTTAGTTACATTTATCATATTAATTTAAAAAAAAATCCTTTGGGTTTGATCATGAATTAGACTACAATAACATCCTTTCTCTTATAGGTGGTGATTACTGTGCATAGTCAAGGTAAAAATCGAGTGACTTTTTCCTAGGTGATTTTTGTGTAGTAAGTCACACTTCATATGGCACTCTAGATATTTAGGAATATGATTATAGTTCTAAATAGTACCATCACAATCTCTTGTAGTTGATCAACACTTCAGTATTGACCTTTCTCACTAAAAAATAATCGTTAGGTTTTATAGAAAATGACAAATTTCAAAATAATGCACTTTATGTCTTGGGAAAATCAATTATGATATTAAGACTCATGCCCATCATATTATCCCTTAAGCAAGTCTCACCTTTTGATCTTTGTGATAAAAGGTGTAGGTCAAACTTGGCTCGATCATGTGATTTCCACTCCTATTTTGAACCTTATCTTCTAAGGGGCAAGCTACTGACAACCCATTTTTTATCGCTCAGTACTAGATCAGATAAAATCTCTTTCCAATGACATTTTTACCCAATTCCTTCCACATTTCCACCCATTTCATCCATCTATTTACCCATTTTCTATCTGTTATGAATTCACATACAAAATACATACATAGTCTAGACTTAAGTGCAACTTGGATTTCTAATGATCATCTATAATCCTTTATAAAAATGTCACTTTATATTCTCCATTAACAATATATTTAATATGAATTCATATTGGAAATTTAGTTTATTTTAACCTCTCCTTGGAAATCAAAGCAATTATCTTAAAGGAAAATGAATATTCACTTCATTTTCACATCCTAATTGAAATCTTAGTTAGACCAAGACTTAATCTCTTTTCTTTATAGAATTAAATTAAAAATAGAGATTTGGAATACTTATTTCTCAAATTTTTACATATATCCTCCCTTTTTCCTTTTCCAATCAAAATCTGTCTAAAAATAAACAGTTTTTAACAAAAATAAAAATCCAAACCAACATCTTTAGAAACTTATGTAAGTCCAAAACACAAAAAGGGAAATATGAATTACTGCTCAAGACACACTCTTGGAAGATTTCTCCATTCTACTAGAAGTGAAACATGGTTAAACCATAAATTCCTCCACTATCCTCCCTACACTAAACTAAGTAGTTTGTAGGCCCTAGGGAGGAAATCCTAGTTTTATTCCCCATAAATTTCCCAAAAGGATTCCTACTTTGTATAGTTTTTTTTCTTAGTATTGCAACCCATGACACCTTGAAACAACTATACATACCTCTGTATGTAAATTTAATCCTTATACCTTTTAACTCTCCTAAGTCTAGAGTACAAACTATCCCTCTTTTCAATACTCTTGACCTATTCCAATTTAGAAGTTACTTTTTATATAAGAATGTTTCAAAAAATTTGATACGCTACAAATTGATAAAGAGGAACATATGGCCTTAATATTAGTTGTTATTTCTCTAACTCCTCATGCAACTACTAGATATAGATCAATATCTTGCATGATCAAAACATTTACTAGTTCTTACACAAACTATACATTGGTATAATTATTTATATCTTTTTGTGTTCATGATATAGCCAATAGATCTTATTTTCATGATCATATAGCATGTTCATCTATTTTCCCTCACTACCTAATATATTTGCATTGAGTTCATATTGATTTCTAGATATTTATATGCTTATCTAGATATATAGTAATCCTTTACCTAAATTTTTGATTGATTTATATTGGATATATTACTTGCATGACTTGGTCATATTCTTGTCTAGTTAGTATAATCACAATTTCCATGATTATTTCTCAAGAATGTTCACAATAACTTGATTATTCTTCCTTATAAAATATAATGTGAATTTCATTGTCTTAAGATTATGTATATCTCATGGTTGAACTTCTCTCTTCAAAGATATTATCTATATGAAGTGTATTTGACAAATTCATATCATGAATCATCAACATCTTGATCTCAATTGAGTCTCTAATATTTCTCTATCATCTCATGGATCCCACATCTTATCCTATATTCATAGGGTGGATCTCTACCATGGGAGGTCATGATATGATTGGGATCCTTGAAGCAATAGAGTCCTTAGGGATGATGACTTAAATATCCAAGATCATCTTAAGACCCCAACAACTTCCAAAACATTTTTCAGATATATTATCCCAAAACCCCAATTTAACTTAAATATTTTACAAATGAGTTTACATGTACAATATCGATTTTTTGGGTTACATGGGTGTGTCTCATGCCTTATTAGGTAATTATAGGATTGAGTTAGATGGTCTTACAACCATCCTTTATTTTCTTATTAATCCTTGGGTGGAGTCATGTTTTGATATATTCATGTTTTCTGATTGACTTAAACACACCTATTATTGTCCTTGATTCCTTTGCAAAATAATATGGGAACGCTAAATTCCTCATCTTCTAGTTTTTTATTTATAACAATCGGACGGGATCTATATGTTTTAGCAAGTAAAACAACTAATTTTCAATATTTTGGTGTCTCCACTATGGGTTATCGTAGTTCCTCTATTGAAGTGCTCTAGGATAACTTCTCCATATGTTCATGCAGAAGTACAAAGATATTACTATATGTAAGTGTCAACACCTTGGTAGGTCATCATGTCTCATCTTTGACATATGGGGTTGGATCACCACATCAGATTGGACATCATTAATATAGACCAATTCTAGCTTTCGGTGTATCTTGTGTTTTGGATCACCACATTAGATTGGACATCATTAATATAGACTAATTCTAGCTTCCCCGGTGTATCTTATGTGGGCACCAAAATATTGGGTTGTTTATAAGCTTAATAAGTCATATGATCTTAATGCCACTATTTTAGGATAATTATTGGTACTATAAGATAACTCCTTAGTATTTTGTATGAGTCTTATATTGTGGTAAGGTAAGAGACACTCAATACTTTATGAGGTATTTTTTGTTTTTATGTTTGGTTTCGTATTGTTGATCAAAATAATCTTCCTCCTGTTGGATCTAATCATGATGCCAAGATAATGTATCCTACTATATTATTAAGATAGTGTTCAACATTCAACATAAATGAGGAGTAAAACTATTGATAGTCCAATACATAGTTTGGCCATATATTCTCATTTAGACATATTTTGTACTTGTTGTTTATCTTATAGTTTTACCTTATCTTCTCTTTTAGCCTTGTCTTAGATATTGGCCTTATATTTTGGTTTAGTATTATCTAGTCCTACTAGGGAATAATGAATAAGAAGAAAGGCCACATGATGTGAGAGAGAGACACACAAAGGAGAGAGCAATAGAATTTTATGTTCTATAATTATATCTAATATTTTTTAGAAATGAAAAAGATTGGGGATTTCTTATCATCATTTGAAGGTGCTTCAAGAATTGCGATCTTCTTCACCAAATCCTATCTCTTTTTGGATGTCCTCTTAGTCTCTACGTATTCCATTGATTAGATGATTGTTCTTTTTCATTGAGCATTCTTGGTATGTATCTCACATATCAAACATTTTGGTTTTGAATATTCTACTGGATCCTTGAAGTTGTAGAGAAGCAAGGATTCTATGGTATCATCCACACAACATTAAAGGACATAAAATCATGATAGCATTGACTAGTACCATGAAGAACCATCACGTTGAAATACTTATGGAAACAATAAATTTAGTCTATGGCAAATTATGGCGATACTCTTTGGTGTAATAGTGGCTACTTGAAGTGGTTGAAGGACAGAATCATAAAAATATGTTTGATGGATATTGGAGGATTGTGGGGAGAAAGACAGACAATACATTTTGTTTAAGTCTTTATAATGAGATGAAGTATTATGTGATCAATGAAACCCCAATAGATAAATTCTACAAATTTTTAGAAAAATCATATATGACCAAGTTGTTAATGAGTATATGGGTGATAAATTTGACGTTGTACAAGTTTCTATTGGAAAAGGTCAATATGTCTGTTATGCATGTAAACATTTTCAACAAGCATGACATGCTACTATTTAGCATGTAGGAAAGGCCCATTGAGAGAAACAAGGCCATACTTGTAGTTTCATTTCTACCACCATAATGGGGTCAAATGGTGCTTAATATTCTTTTCAATAAAACTACACTTCATTTAATCTAGGAAGTACATAGCTATTAGAGGTAGGTTCTTTGGTATCATAGCATCTTGGGGAGATATCAAGTTCAAAAGTATAATGGGAAAAGTAAGTTCAATTAGTGGAAAAGCATAGTGGAAATGATAATTGATGTGATTGAAGGAGAAAACTTAGAAATGATGTATGATGCATATTTAAGATGATGGAGCATAAGAAAGTATATACAATTCATATACTCACTTATCTTGAGGTGGTCATTTTCCAACATGGACAATGATATAGTCACACAATTAGAGGTGTATCTTTTGAATAAACCATGTGAATCTTCATTTTCATATGTTTAAGCATTGGTTGCTATAGGTGATTTACATCCATAAGCTAGATTCATAGGAATGAGAATCAAAATGATAAGTGGAAAACACACATACTATGTATGTGATGATGGGGGGCTTTTATTAAAAGATCATCTAAAGATTAAAAGAATGAAAGAATAGAGTTTTTCCATTAGTATATGAATATCTAGATGAACTTCTCATTGTGGAATGAATTACTTAATGGATGGATATTTTTTTTAGCTTTTTATTGCATCGTATGTTGGGAGTGATTTATGTAGTGAAGGTAATATACACTAAAACATAATATTCTTCTTCTTGTAGATGAAACCTTGTACCAAGTTGTTAGAATTGGAACACTTACATTCAACATGTATGATGGAGCATGTAGCACACTAGAGAAATCTGATATATCCATGTTCTTGAAAGAAATTTGATATTTGAGATGATTCTTGAATTCATCAGTTAATGTACTAAAGAAAGCTAGATTCCTACAACTCACTCTCCAAGGAAAGTTGATCATGAAGGGTGCATTGTCCATAGAGCAATCAATTGATTGGTGATGTTTTTAAGAAAACAAATAGAAGTTGATGAGAGAGAGATACACCATTTTGGAAGGTGTAGATGAATCTCTAGATGGTAGAGGGTGTCATGGATAGTTCTATATGCATTGAACTCTCAGGTGGAAGTAGGTTTGAGACTGAAATTTTGGATTTAAAACTCAATAGGCATAGATACCAAGATGTGAATTTTGGGAGAAAGAAGTTGTGGCAAGACCGACCACTCAATACTATTGAGTAGGCATAGCTCAGAGAGTGCAAAAACCAATGGTATGGAGAGACGAAGTCATGAAGGTTGTTGTTCTTCTATAACAAGTAGTTGAAGTGTAGTTTGCCATGTTGTACATACTCACATGGTGTGTTACAACCCCAATTTTTGGGTTTATTTGGTGAGAAATGTAATTTCTCATATTAAGGATATTTGAACAAATAATGATATAATGTATTTGGAATACATGGATTTTGTTTACAATAGCCTTGATGTTTGTGTTGTGGGCTTTATTAGCTATTGGGCCCTAATAATAAGAAAATTCAATTAGTGAATGAATAATTGAATATTTAAGAAAAGAATGAGATGGAAACCTCTAGAAGGAAAATCCAAAGAGGGATTTCGTGCCTCTTGGGTTCCTTGGGTTCCAAGGAGTCCAAAGTTGCAAAAAGAAAGCAATAAGAAAAGAAAAGATTAATTAAGTATTTCTTTAGTAAGAAAGAAATTGAAAATAATGTTAAAATGTTGGAAATAAGTGGAAAAAGGTATAATTGGGTTATCCTTGATGGAATTTCGTATCTCAAGGATTCCTAATGATAAAAGGAATACCAATGAGGAAAATAAAAGAGAAATAAAGAGAAATCCTCAAAAGGAAATATTTTAATAAGAATAAAATAAGATAATGAAGAATAATGCATTTAGATGCATCTAGAAGGATAAAGAGTGTCTAATAAAAAGGATTTCGAAATAATAGAGTTTCTTGGGGTCCAAGGAGCCCCAATAAAGAGGAAAGAAAGAGAAAATAACAAAATTTGCAAAATAAAAGGATAATGTTATACCTTATTAATGAATTATGAGGTATTGTTAAAAAGAAAGTAATTTCTATTAAAGGAAATAGAATTTCGTACCTATGGGTTAGAATGCAAGTATAAAGGAGATTAAGTAAGAGGATTTTTGAATCCCTAATTATCTAAGAGATATGGTTTGTTAAAGGATTAAGTTAAGAGAGATAAGCTTGCTTTTTCATGAAGGAATCAGATTCCTGGTAGGAAAGACCTTATTGCTTCGTGAGCAAGCATCATAGGGCGTGGTTACCCTCATCTATAAAAGGAAAGGGAGCCCTGGACCGAGTCCAGGAGAGGAATCCCACGCAACTCTTTCTTTCTCTTCTTTCTTTCCATCCAAAACCCTAACCTTGATAGTAAGGCCCTACTCTAGAGCAACAAGGGATAGGGAGGAAGGGCGACGGGAGTATGATGACCCTATGGTGACCAGGGGATGGTTGGTTACCTTCTTCGAGCATGGCCCTCGCGCAGACGACCTGCTACAGGATGCCCGTCCAGCCACAAAGAGCAGACTGAGAATCCTCAAAACTGCCACCATAGCCATGAGAAAGGGGCACCCTGGGTGTGCCAGAGCAAGGCAGAGTGAGGGCAGCGAGTTCCAACATCAATCACGGCCTGGGGGAGGAAGAACCAACCCACGCAAGGTTGTAGGTGGCGGCCACTAGGGCTGGCCGAAGGTGGGAGACGACCCCTTGGTCATTGGATAGAAATGCCCTTCTGTGGGCTATAGAACTGACCACTTAACCAGGGATGATATCATAATTCGGTTCTATTTCCAAAGCAGCAACGTTGCGACGTGGCGCGCTCTGATTGGCCAAAAAGGTATTTCCTTTATTAATTCATAACTAAAGATTGGTAGCTCGGATTAGTATGAATAAAATATGAAAATTGATCAAGAGAACAAGAGGAATCCAATAAAAATTATATTAAAGATTTATTCCGTTCCTAATTGCAAAAGTACTATAAGTTTATGAAAAGTGCATTAAAGTTAAGTTAAAAACCCTATAAGTGATTAAGGTTGAATCTAGTATGCTTAATGGGTTAGTTTAAGTATTAATAACCTGTTGAATGATAATGTTAGATTCAGACCTGATCTAGATGTAAAATTGCATGATTTAGGGTTTTTACCCCATATGAGAATGATTATGTATTTAGAAACCCTAATTTAGGGTAAAAGAGGATAAAATCATATATAATTGGAAAGATGGGAAAATACGTTGTTAAATGATGATTAAAAGTTATTTGAATACAAAAGTCCTTAATTTTGGGTAAATACCCTTAATATAGTAATAAGGGTTTTCCAATGAATAAAAGATGGATTTAATGATATATCGAGTTCATATGTGATTAGACTATAATGAACTTGGAATTGATGATAAATGTAGATAATGGTCTTGTTATGGATTAAAAGGATAAAAATAGTAGCTTTAATGTAAAAGAGGTTTAATGAACTTAATTAATAGTTAATGGTTCCTTTAATCCAAAAATAGGGTTATATGTTAAGATAACTTTAATATTAAAGAATAGATGAGATGATTAGGGTTTAAGATGCAGGGAAACCCTAATTTCCAAGGAAACCCTAAAATTGGAATAGAAATCCTAAGGAATATGATGATATTGGATAAATATTAATAAAAGGAAATTGGTATATTTATTTCAGGATTCTGTGCATAACTAGTTGCTTGTTTGGGATTGTTCTGGTTAATTATGTCTCAAATCTGCAATCAAAGGTATGTGGTTATGCTTATGAAAAATCCCTTTAGTTTCACGGCGATTTCCGAATGGTTTTACCGGTTGCTTGAAAATAAATGTTGGATGTCTTTTATTTCATGCAACTATAAAGTGACTATGAATATCACTATGAATATATATATAACTGGCTTAGATCTGAATCCACCTATGTGGCTTGTAAAGGCTAAAAAGGGGTAACCTAGAGTAAGGTCTAGGTTATCGTGGGTTAGAAATTGGGCTACCAAGTGTAGTGCCATGAGACCCTTTAGCATGCCATGAGTTAAGGAGTGGTCTACTTACGGGTAGTGCCATGTGACTCAACCCTAGAAACTTGTTCACCTATGGGTGGGACCATGAGGGGTTTAACGGGGATCTACTATGAGGAAAGTAGCATCCAGGTCCACTGTAGGGACAACGTAGAGGATAGGGGATGCATGGATTGCACAGTTATATTTAAAACGTAAAATTGTTTGCTAAATGGTAATTGGCTACAATACATTGTTATCATAGTTGTACAATTATTGTTTCCCCCACATACCAGCTTCGGCTGACTGACGTTTTATTTGTCGACATTTTAGGTACAAGCCAAAAGGACAAACAATAAATCGTCATATTGTGAAATACATGAAGTAAAATACAAGGAGGATTAGTTAGAGTAGAATCCATAAGTGGATAGAAGTTTAGAGATCCAAGTTTTCAAAAAGGTATGCAAAAGTTAATTTTCTAACAACTTTTCAGTTTAGTCTGTTAAAATTTAATAATTGTTCTTGGTTAATTGTCGAACCTTTGATTCGGAAATTATGGGTGTGACTTCTACTTCTCGGTCTCCCTTAATTGGGGGTTACCGGAAGGTGGGGTTGTAACATTTGGTATCAGAGTGTAGGTTCCTCACTTAACCATTAATAATTATTAAATTTTACAAACTCCATAGAACCCAAGGGAGTTATTAGAGGATTATCCTAAAGACGGAGATGTCTAGAAAAGGATCACGATTGGGGGCTGGCAATATTTTCCTCCACACCGCTAGTCGGAATATGAGGACTCCCAGATCTGTGTGACTGCCTGGACAAAGTCTTAGGGTATGAATCAAAATAATATACCTAATGCAGCCCTATTTTAGGGCTCCATCCTGTGCCATTTTGTACTTAAGTTGCATCTAAACATGTTAGATTACAAGCATTTTTCCCCAATATGATTATCATTGCAAATATGCTTATGGATGTTCTTTGCACTGTTTTTTAGGTACTTGGACCATGCTTAGATGGAAGAGAGAGAGAGGGAGTTCTAGGGTTCCCCCCCCCACTCAAGGAGGGACCCAAAGAAGGCCCCAAAGTCTCCCTCAACCTACCTCCAGTGGCCAAGAATCATCCCCAAACAAAGACATCCGAAAATGACAAAGTCAGAAGCGAAATCAAGAAGTCAAGCCTCACCACGGCCGTGGACACAATGCCACGGTCGTGCGTTTATTACCAAGATCCAACAGTTTCAATAGGGAAATTCCACATAATCCCACGGTCGTGGCCACCTGCCATGACCGTGGTCATTGAAGACACCACGGTCGAGGCCATCAGCACGGTCGTGGTCAGTAGAAGAGAACACAGTCGTGGCACCCTGCCACGGTCATGGGAATTAAATGCCAAAGGTTCAGTTGCAACATGGTTTTTGCGCAAAATGCCACGACCGTGGCCGAAGATGATCAAGACGCCCGTGGTCCCTCCCCACGGTCAGGTCCTCCTCCTCCAAAATGGTCGTGTTACCCAACACGGTTGTGGTGCATGTTACCCACCAC
Source organism: Alisma plantago-aquatica (assembly GCA_963693085.1). Classification (NCBI taxonomy): domain Eukaryota; kingdom Viridiplantae; phylum Streptophyta; class Magnoliopsida; order Alismatales; family Alismataceae; genus Alisma; species Alisma plantago-aquatica. The sequence goes on along the minus strand of OY856410.1, from coordinate 1,264,993,684 downwards.
GACCGTGGCACTCCGCCACGGCCGTGGCCACCACCATCTCACCACTTCCTTCACACCATGACTGTATTCACCCCCCACGGCCGTTCCTCACTACCCTCGCCACGGTCGTGGCACACCCACCACGACCGTGGTGATCACCGACCCTACACAACTTTTGCACTGCTTTTCCTATTATACCCCCACTTAGCCCTAGCTTCTATATAAGCACTAGTTTCTTCTAGGGATCGAGGGAGAGCACTTCCTAGCCTCTACTCAGCTACTCCCTCACTACTCCTTGTATCCATTACTCCCATCCACCCACTTTACTTGCATTTAAACCCATTTCCACTCACTTTCCACTCATTTCCACCATAGAAACCTAGTTTCTCTAGGTTTCTATCCATCCATTCCCCTTTTTCCATGCTCTTGGGCACCATTGGAGGAGGAGGCTCATGGTTGGCAGCAAGGAGGTGAAGAAGTCAAGCTTCATCAAGCATCCATGGTGTTTCCTTCTCCTTTGTTTCTATTTTGATCATGTATAGCTAAGCCCCCTTTGGTGGGTTGTTTGGGGCAAAAATGTGACTCTGATACCATGTTGGGGGAATATAATTTGTAATGAACATATTTCACTTCTATGATGATTGCCTTTTCTTGTATCTCATTTCCCATTACTTGTGCATGTGATTGTTGTTTAACTATATTAATTGCTTGCCTTGTGGTGTTTGAAGACATTTGCCTCTAGGATGTTTTGGTTGCTATGTAGCTATCATAGGATTGGCTCCTAGGTCCTTAATTCGGAACCCTATCTAGCCCCTATCTTCCTACATAATCACCTTCTTCCTACATGCAAATGTGAGTTCTAAGTGACTAGTATAAGCGTGATTAGTGGAATTGCCTAGGATTTCCTAAAGGCTGAGGTGGCTAGTGGCATGAGGTCAAATATCCTCATCTCTACTCCCATCCTTACCTTTGGTCCTCAATTGACTAATACCACTTATCCTAGAGACCTAGACTTGGTAAGTCCTATGAGAATTACATCTAGCCCGAGTTCTCCAACTAGTAGCATAGGGTACATCCTCATAGCACCCACCTTGTTGTTTGGTTTGGTAGTCTAGAATGAAATATGCTAATTTCTTATTATGGTGACATCCCCCAATTGATGTCAAGGTCACATTCCCAAACGGCCCACCTCCTTCATCTAATTGCTTAAAACCTTAATTGCTCTGTTTTCTTGTTAATGCTTGTGTAGTTCAATTGCTTTAGTTAACTTAGTTAATTGCCTAGTTTTGCTAGCTAAGTGTTAATTTAGGTCTTGTATCTTGATTAGTGGTTAACTTAGGTTCTCAATTGCTAGTTGCTTGCTTAGTCTAGTGTAGTTTGTTCTTACTCTTGTTTAGATAGCTTGTTAACTTAGTTTGCTAATTTAGCCTTTTGATAACTTAGTTTCATATTGCTTTTTCCTACTTGCTCACTTAGCTTAATCAACAACCAACCAACCTTTTAAACCCTAAAAACCTTACTCTCCACAATAGGAACGTAGCCCACACCGTCTAACTCTAGTGCCACCTCTATCTCTTTGGATCAACCTTGTACTTACCGCCTCACCTATACTACGACACGACCCCGTGCACTTGCGGGCGTAGTGTCTTAGTAGACGTAGGTAGTTAGTGTAGGTCTTACAAATTTTGAAAGCATAAGATCCCACATCCCATGTGCTCCGACCTCGTGGGGTGTAAAAGCACCACTAGTGGGGACACACCAAGCTTTCTGGAACCGTTGTCGGGGATAGAGGTGCTCGGCCTAGTTAGATAGTGTAGCTTATCCCTTCCCTTTGCCCTCACCATTGCTATTATTTATTCTTTGTGTTACTTTTGAATCTTGGTTTGCTAACTTGGTTTCTTGTTGTTTGTTTGTGCCTTGCACAGGTGACAGATGTGCATGCGTAGCACGCGTTCTACTTGCACTGACTTGGTGGTATACGACCCTGAGATTGGTAGAAGGAGGCGTCAAGCTCGTCGCAACCTACACCAAGAGGCCGAGATGGCTGAAAACAACCCGCCACCGGATGCTCAACCTCCACCACATCGCCCGCTTCATGAGTACTTCATGTCGGGGAACTACAACTCCCCCATCGCCACACTGGTTGACCAAATGCCCGGTCAGCAGTTCTCCATCCCGCCGGCACTCTTGGGACTTCTCCCCACATACTATGGAATGGAGAACGAGAACCCTTACCACCACATCGATGCGTTCCTTGAAACGTGTTCCACCTTCCGCACTCCTTCCGCCACCGACGACTCAATCAGAAGAACGCCCTTTCCCTTCTCTCTCAAAGAGAAGGCTAAAGAGTGGTATGTGATGAAGCCAGAACTCGTCACATGGAATGAAGTAAAGAATGAGTTTCTGAAGAAGTTCTTCCTAATAACCAAGTTGTCTTATATGAGGAGTTGCATCACGTATTTTTCCCAAAAAGACAACGAGCCCTTCCATGAGGCGTGGGAGAGGTTCCAGAAGTTGCTTCTTGATTGCCCTCATCATGTGGTTCCTCTATGGAAGCTAGTTTAGGCCTTCTACTCCAGGCTTGAGGAGCAAAGCCAAAACAACGTAGACTCTTCCTACGGGGGCACATTCATGGCAAAGCCGCCCGAGGAATCATGGCCGTTGTTTTAGCATCTCGCCGAGAATTCTCACCACTGAGCTTCCACTAAAGGGGGGCACTGCAGCTAGAACTACACTTCTCCACCTTCATCTGTGGCTCCCGCACGCAATGCCACCGACCCCGATATGATGAAGATGACGGCTGATATGATGTGGATGATGAAGAATCAAGTGGGTGGCTCTTCTAGCCAACCCGCAATGGTTGTTGATAATGTAGACGAGGAAGTCAATGCTCTACATTCCTTTGGTGGCCACAACAACCAGGGCCCAATGTCCAACTCCTACACTCCCGAGTGGAGGAACCACCCAAACTTCTCTTGGAAACAACAGAGCGAGGATGGACAAGGACAGGGGTAGCAAAAGCCACGCTACAGCTCCAAGTTTGAGGACAAGGTGCTTGGAAGGCTAAGAAGCCTAGATGAAGTAAAAAAGGATGTCAATGCACATGGGCAGTCTATAACCGTCTTGAGAAGAGGTTGGATTAGATTTCTCTCTCTTTGGCTAGAAGAGAAGAAGGTAGACTTCCATCTCAACCAATGCCAAATCTGAACAATGATGGGACTTTTCTAGGGAACACTTCGAGTGCTTATGTTCCACCATCTTACCAAGCCCTGCCAAACCCCTATTCTCCTCTACCTCCTCAAGCGCCACTCAATTATCAATATGCTCCACCTCCACCTCAAACCTACCAACAACCACCTCCACAATACCACCCCCCACCACAACAACAACCGCAACCCCAATTCATTCTTCAAAATCCCAACTCCCCTCACCAAAGGCCTCCACCACCCCAACATCCACAACCACCTCCACAAGCTCCCTCTCCTACCACCCATGAGCATGTGAAGGCAGTGACTACATTGAGGAGTGGCAGGACTTTGGAGAGCCCCCATGGTACAGTTGTTGGCAGAGATGATATTGAGGCTGAGCAGGTTGATGCTGAGGTGCAGATTGATGATACTGTGATAAGAGGTAGTGTTGATACCATGACGCCGAGCATTGATACTGTGATACCGAGCTGTGATACTATGATTCTAGTGATACCAGTGGATGATACTGTTTATTTGGACCGATTGGGGTCCCAACTCCCTCCATATCCTGATGCACTTGAGGAGCCTTCTGTTGAAAAGAAAAAAAAGAAGCATGCGGAAGATATTTTGGAGATCTTCAAGCAAGTGAAAATTAACATACCTCTTATAGATTCAATCAAGCAAATTCCGTCCTATGCAAAGTTCCTTAAAGAATTGTGCACCTTCAAAAGAAAGACAACAGGGAGGACGCCTAAGAAGATCAAGCTCACTGAGCAAGTGAACTCCATTCTCCAACACACCATTCCGCAAAAAAGAAAAGACCATGGTGCTCCCATCATCTCATGCTACATTGGGGCACATCGCATAGACCAGGCTCCTCTTGACTTGGGGTCTAGCATAAACTTGATGCCGTATGATCTGTTTGCTGAGCTCCAAATGGGGGAGTTGAGGCCATCCCATTGCACTCTACAGTTGGCCGACCGATCTGTGAAGATGCCTAGAGGGCGTTTGGATGATGTGCTGGTCGTCTTGATGAGGATACTTCTGCCTTCTTCCCATCCGATTTTATCATTCTTGATATGGAAAAAGAGACTAGAAAGGTGCCAATTATCTTGGGGAGACCTTTCCTAGCCACAGTTGATGTCGTGATCCATGTGAGGACTGGGACCATGTATGTTACATTCATGCACATGAATATCTGGTTGAACATCTTCAAGTCTTCTACTACAGCCGAAGTGATAGGGGCCACCGAAGAAGATTGTTATTTGGTGGAATGCCTAGAAGAGATTGTTGAAGAGTGCCTACATGCGTGGATTGAGACCGCCACCCAAGGTAGAGGTCTTGAACCAATTGTTGAGTTTCTCGAGGATGACGAGGAAGATGATGAAGAAAGTGAAGTGGGTAAGCTAGCCTTAGTGGCTGTAAGTGAGGACCTTCCTTCTATTTCTGCACCATTGAAGAACTCCCTTGAAGCACCCCCCATTCTTGAGTTGAAGACACTTCCTAAAGGATTGAAGTACGCTTTCCTTGGCCCAAATGACACCCTCCCGGTGATCATTTCCTCCATTCTCTCTCCTGAGCAAGAAGATGCCTTGATGGAAGTCTTGAGGAAGAACATCCAAGCCATTGGATGGTCTATTGCTGACTTGAGAGGGATTGACCCCTCTATTTGTGTGTATCAGATATACTTAGAAGAAGATGTGAGACCGACCCGCCAAATGCAAAGAAGGCTAAATCCAAAGTTGAAGGACATTGTAACTCAAGAGGTTATAAAGTTGCTTGATGCAGGGATTATCTATCCCATTTCTGACAGTACGTGGGTGAGTCCCATCCAAGTTGTGCCCAAGAAGGGTGGGATTACGATTCCAGAAAATGTCGATGGTGAACTAATGCCAGGGAGAGAACAATCTAAGTGGAGGATGTGTGTGGACTATCGAAAACTAAATGAGAATATGAAGAAAGACCATTATCCCCTCCCATTCCTTGATCAAATTCTAGAGAGACTGGCTGGGCAGAGTTTCTATTGTTTCCTTGATGGGTATTTTGGATACTTTCAGATCACCGTACACCCCGCCGATCAAGATAAGACGACATTCACCTGCCCGAGTGGCACATTTGCTTATCGGAGAATGCCATTCAGGTTGTGTAATGCCCCGTCCACATTTCAGAGGTGTGTTACATCAATCTTTGTAGATATGCTTGATACGTCTCTTGAAGTTTTCATGGATGATTTTTCAGTTTTCGGGAAAACCTTTTATGAGTGCTTGCTACATCTAGCTGCTGTTCTGGAAAGATGTGTGAAAGTTTGCTTAGTTTTATCGTGGGAGAAGATCCATTTCATGGTACCTGAGGGTATAGTTCTGGGACACTGAGTTTCTAAAGATGGGATTGAAGTTGATAAGGCCAAGGTGGGCCTTATTTCTACACTCGACATTCCTTCCACCGTAAGACATGTTCAATCTTTCTTGGGACATGCAGGTTTCTACCGCCGCTTTATCAAGGACTTTAGCAAAATCTCAAGACCACTCTGTCGATTGCTTGAGAAAGATGTCGAGTTTCAGTTTGATGACAAATGTGTTGAAGCCTTCAATCATTTGAAAGAAAGGCTTATTTCTTCTCCTATCATGCAACCCCCAGATTTCTCTTTGCCATTTGAGATCATGACTGATGCATCCGATATGGCGGTGGGGGCTGTTCTGGGTCAACGTGTTGGCCGAATTCCTCATGCTATCTACTATGCAAGCAAAACCTTAGATGATGCTCAAAGAAACTATACAACTACCGAGAAGGAGTTGCTTGCGGTGATCTTCACTCTTGACAAGTTTCGACCGTATATATTGCAAAACAAAGTGACAATCTACACGGACCATGCTGCGTTGAAGTATCTCATGTCCAAGAAAGACTCAAAACCAAGGTTGATCCGATGGATTTTTTTACTATAGGAATTTGACATAGAAATTGTGGATAAGAAAGGAGTAGAAAACGGTGTAGCAGATCATCAATCCCGCCTTAATGGACCTTTTGATATGACAAGTCCAATCAAAGAGACAATGCCACATGAACAACTCCTCTTAATCTCATCTGCCCAAAAGCCATGGTACAAACACATAGCGAATTTCCTAGCTAGTGGGAGGATACCTAGCATGTGGACAAGAGAGGAAAGCAAGAGATTGTTTGCTACGGTTAAAAACTACATTTGGGATGACCCTCACCTCTTCAAGTATTGCCCAGACCAACTCATTAGGAGGTGTATTCCAGAGATGGAGCAGGAAGAAGTCTTATCTATGTGCCATTCTGAAGTGTGTGGAGGTCATTTTGGAGGGAAACGCACGACCACCAAAATTCTTCAATGTGGATTCTACTGGCCAACATTGTTCAAAGATGCTCATGACTTTTGCAAGAGTTGCTTCAAGTGCCAAAAAGTGGGCACTATCTCAAAGAGGGACATGATGCCTTTATCACCTATTCTTGTGGTGGAAGTGTTTGATGTTTGGGGGATTGACTTTATGGGGCCTTTCCCTCCTTCTTTCGGGTATGTCTACATCTTAGTCGCCGTAGACTATGTATCAAAATGGATTGAGGCTGTGGCAACAAGGAAAAATAATCACAAGGTGGTGTGTGATTTCATGAAATCCAACATCTTTAGCCATTTTGGTGTTCCAAGGGCTATGATTAGTGATGGCGGGAGTCATTTCATCCATCGCACCTTTGAAGGGCTGCTAAAGAGACATGGAGTGAACCATCGTGTAGCTACTCCTTACCACCCTCAAATGAGTGGTCAAGTTGAGTTGGCAAATTGGGAGATAAAGCTCATTTTGAAGAAGACGGTGCGACTGGACCGCAAGGATTGGTCACTTCTCCTCAATGAAGCTTTATGGGCATATAGGACTGCATACAAAGCCCCGATTGGCACTACACCGTTCAAGCTTGTCTATGGTAAGAGTTGCCATTTGCCGGTTGAGATGCAACACAAGGCACTTTGGGCCTTGAAGAAGATGGACTTTGATGAAGAGAGTGCCAGAATGAAAAAAAGTTTCAATTGCATGAGCTAGAAGAAATGCGGCATGAAGCATATGAAATGTCAAAGAGTTACAAGGAAAGAACCAAGTTTCTACATGACAAGATCATAAGAAAGAAAGAGTTTGAGCCCGACAAATGGGTATGGCTCTACAATTCTAGAATGAAGTTCTTCCCTGGGAAACTCCGATCTAGATGGGAAGGACCATATCTTGTAAAAGAGGTTTACCCATCCGGCGCTGTGGTTATATGTGCAAAAGAAGGAGCTAAGGAATTTGTCGTCAATGGGCAAAGGTTGAAATCTGTTGTTGAAGTCAGCCCAGACAAGGCCAATCAAGATTTTGATGTTGTTATTCTTGTAGAGGAAGAATTCGATGAATAAGAAAGCTTGTATGGGGATGAGAAAGGAATTTACTACAAGGATCTTTTGAAGGTTCCGAAAAGGTGAAAAAGTCCAACAATTAATAAGCCTGGCTGAAGGCGTAAAATTTAGCGCTAGTGGGAGGCAACCCACGTGGTTTGAGATTCTCCAACCTTTTCCTTTTCTATACTTTAGTTTTCTTTTACACCAATACACACACGCATATTTGTGCTTGATGTTTTTGTTTGAGTTTTGATGATGTGCAGGTGTTAGACAATAGAGAGAGGGGTTTTAGAGGTAAATCATGGCCATTAAGTCAAATTTGTGGCAAAAGAACAAATGAAATCGAAAGTTCAAGTTTTAAAGTTTGAAAGCTGAAAGAACAAAAACACCACGGACATGGAGCTCGACCACGACTGTGGCTCATGTGGCCAAACACGACCGTGGCACATAGCCACGGCTGTGGGAATTATTGCACAAAGTTGGCTGAAGTTATAGGTTGGTTGCACGAATCGCCATGACCGTGGTACTACACCACGACCGTGTTGAAGGAGATAGCCCACGACCGTGGTCCTCACCATGGCCGTGTTGAAGAAAGTGGGCCACGACCGTGGTAAGAGGCCACGACCGTGGGAATTAATGCTTCAAATTGGCCGAAGTTATAGGGTTTTTGCAAGATCAGCCACGACCATGGCAAGTCGCCACGACCGTGGCGGGAGGACAAGGCCACGACCGTGGCGCGCAGCCACGACCGTGGCGCGCAGCCACGACCGTGGCGAGGTCAAGTCGGGGCTCTCTTCATCGACAACACGACCGTGGCACCCACCACGTCCGTGCTACCCCACCCTGGCCACGACCGTGGCCACCTGCCACGACCGTGGCCGAACCCGGTTCAGGAAAACAAATATGCTTTTAAACATCTAAACCCGACCCCCCTCCTCATTCTATCGTATTCCACCTCTAGCAACACGACCGTGGCGGCAGAAAATGGTTGTGTGCTCCCCCATTCACCACCTCCAACCCCCAAAATCACCTCTGTTTGATCCCCAATCCATTCCAAATCGATCCCCAGCCATCCCTCTGCCATTTCAACCATCCAATCTAGCCCAATCGCTACTCCATCTCCATTTCCATCTCCACTCAGCCCTACAGCTCCCCTACACAAAACCTCCACGAAAACCCTTCCATTCTCGCCCAAATCCACCACAAATCACATACCCACCATCCATACATCACTATCCTTCCATTCCACCCACAAAACCACATCCACACCACTTTCTCCACCAAAATTCGAAAATCACCACCTTCACTTCCATCTCCACCATGAAAAAAATTGGGAAGGCCATAACAAAGGGGACGAACATCCTCACCAGAGGGAAATGACGTTCTAAAAATGCCTCCTCCGATGTATCTGTGCCATCCCACACACCTTCACCTACCACCTCCGCCCACCATTCCCTCCGCCAGTCACAATCGGTGAGCGGATCACACTCCCGCTCATCCGATAGCCACCACATCACGGATGCCACCTACGAGGGAGAGGATGAAGAAGAGGAGGAGTCCATGGGGGTCGACTTGGACAACCTCATTGATGAGATCGAGCTGGCGGCCACAAAAAGAAGTCAAAAATCTAAAGCGGCACCGTCCTCATCCTGACTCCCGCCGAAGCCTACACCAGCCCGCCACTCGACATCTCAGGTGATGGTGAGGTGTGGTGTGCAGCCGCAACCCTCGCGGCAATTACAACAAGAAGAGGAGCAGTCGGCCCACTGGTACAATCTGGACACCAACTTGGGGTCACATTCCTACACAATGGAGGAAGAAGAAGACAGCGAGGAGGAAGAGGTAGAGCTTGAGCTGGAAGGAGATGATGTTCTGGAACATCTAGAGGCAGACAGAGCAAAGACCCTGGGAAAAGCACCGGCGGGGGTGTCCTATGGTAGAGGACAGAGGCAAAATAAGGTTGATCTTATCTACCCCGAGTGCATGACAAGGCGAGTCATCGCCACCAAGTACGGGTCTCAGAAAGTGATCGATGATCTAGGGATCAAGGAGGCAGTGGAAGGAAGCTTAAAGAGAATAGGGTTGTGGGATATCCTTTTCACACCGCAACCTACCTACGTCGCCTTGACCCGAGAATTATTCGCTACTCTCAAAAGGATGAAAGTGAGAGGTTGTGATGCAATCAAGTTTGCCATAATGGGCAATGTGCACACCCTCACTTACACTGAGCTGAATGGGATATTTGCTGCAAGTCCTGAAGAGGCCGTCAAGATGGATGATAGCTTGTTCAAGAGGGAGAAAGAACTGGATTATGCCTATTTCTGGGAGACAATCATAGGCAGTGGCGTGTACGAGGTAGTAAGATCAAAAGCATACACCATAAGCAACCCAATGATGCGCTATGTACGGAAGGTCTTGGCAAACACAATTGTGGGGAGGTATGATAATCATGGCTCCATTTCACAAAAAGATATGTTTGTCTTGATATTGATGCACCTCAAGAAGCACCTAGACCTTGGTGTTCGTTTGATTGATCATATGAAGTCCATACCCTACAAGAGCACAAAACCCTTTGTCATGGGTGGGTTTGTGACTTCGATTGCACTAGCTCTGGGATACAATCTCTCGGGGTTACAAGACGCACTTGAGGCAGAATTTGTTGACCTCAACTACTTGGTGCGCTCGCACACTATAAAGATGAAGGATAAGAAGATGATCTATCTTACTACTAGTGTGCCAGACTTCGAGCTCGAGCTGCCATACCTCATGGTGCCTCTTCTATCCACGTTGGGAGTTCTTTTCAAATTGAAAGAAAAACTTTTGAAATGGAAGCAAGAACACCCAAGAGAGATGTATACAAGGGGAGCCACTGCCGTACATGAAGACATCACTGAATCTAATGTACAAGGGAAGGAGCAAGAAGATGCAGAACAAAGGCAACCCCGAAGAACAAGAAGGAGGGATGAGGGGACATCCCAGCTGTAGCCACCCTCAGGGAATGCCTATGACATGGCCACAATCCAGGCACACCTTGAGAATATTCAGAAGACCCAAGGTGACATGCAGCTTGTCCAGCAGTACATGTGGCAAGATCAACAGCAGATGCACTATCAGATCAACCACTTGTACCAGTACCAACACGCCCAGGCAGCAAGAAACCCTGAATGGGGTGCATACTTTTGGGGTGGTATAGCTGGACATCCACAAGCGTACCCTCCACCCCAGGACGACTACTGGGGACAATACTACTAGCATCCTCCATCAAGATCAGCTCCATCCTCAGCTCCTCCTCTAGATCCTCTGCAGATGCCGGACCAGCCACCGCAGTCTTGACACTTCCCCTATCTCCCCTAAGCTATAGTTTCATGCTGAGGACATCATGATTCTAAAGTTTGGGGTGGGTAGGGCGGTATGCACCACTTAATCTCTCATTTTGTCATTTTGATATCACCTCTGCCATCTAGTTTAGTTTTATTGTTTTTGTTCTTTGCATTGCATCTTTACATGGCATGTAGTTGCTTCTGCATTTTTGTGTAATTTTTCAAAATATTTGCTTTTTTTCCTATTCCATATCATGCATTGCATTCTCATGTAGTTTTTGATAATTTCTTGTTAATGTTAAGTAGAATTTGCTGCTTTATGCTTTAAATTCCCTAAAGTAGGTTTAGATGTGATTTAGTGCAAATTGACACCATTTTGGCCAATTTTGCCTAAATTTTAAAACCTCTTGTCTAAAAAGTATGTTTTGACCCAATCTCTACTATTTTGAATTAAAATGTTGACATTTGACAAATGCAAGTGAATCACCATTGTTTGTTGCTAAGTGGTATCAATGTTTGACTTTTTACATGTGCATCACCTCTCTTAGGATTGTGATTGAATTGGTTGAATTGTGAAATTGAGCAAGCTTTGAACGCTTAGTGTTTGTGGAATAACTTGTTTGATATATCAAATTTCATTTTGTTCATTCATGTGGTGTGATACCTTGGATGAAGTGTTGGATTAATTCTCATGCAGGATGTCTTATGTGGAAAATCATACCAATGACCCTTCTTTGACCCGACTATTCTTCCACCATCTTCATACCCCTCCGCCTCATAAAAAGATGCCAAAGTGCACATATTAGCCGTGGCCACCTCCAAAATTTTGGGGTGGCCACATCTCTATCCCCCCACTTCACTCTATCTGCCATTTTCCCTATCTACACCAAGGGCAAGAAAGAAAAGAAAAAGAAAAAGCAAAAATAAAATAAAAGGATGTTCATGTTTAAGAGCATTCAAATAAAGAAACGATGAGTGTGTAAAAACACTCCAAGAATCTTACTGCAACCCTTTCTTCCACTTTCATACCTATTGAGCTAAGAAACATCAAACCTATCTCATTTTGCCCTTTTCCACAGCCACGTGGGTCATTTGGTGTGATTTGAAACATAAGACTGAACACATGAAGGTGAAACAACACTCCTAGTCATCCTCGATTAACACTATCATGAAACAGTTTACCTGGAACTTTATGGAAGAAGTATGGATAAGTTGTGTTTTCTACGCGCTATATGTGAAGTTCATGTGCTTTGTGCTCTTTTCATGATTGGATTGTGAAAGAAGGATAGGAGAGAGGTGAAATGCATGCACTCAGTCATCTTTGATACCATTCAGCAATAATCATCATTTACATTGCATTTGTCATTTATTGTTTCTGGAAAATTTGTAGAGAGATTGAGTTAGAGCATACTTGAGGACAAGTATGTTTTAAGTTTGGGGTGGTGATGCAGCCCTATTTTAGGGCTCCATCCTGTGCCATTTTGTACTTAAGTTGCATCTAAACATGTTAGATTACAAGCTTTTTTCCCCAATATGATTATCATTGCAAATATGCTTATGGATGTTCTTTGCACTGTTTTTTAGGTACTTGGACCATGCTTAGATGGAAGAGAGAGAGAGAGAGAGAGTTCTAGGGTTCCCCACACTCAAGGAGGGACCCAAAGAAGGTCCCAAAGTCTCCCTCAACCTACCTCTAGTGGCCAAGAATCATCCCCAAGCAAAGACATCCGAAAATGACAAAGTCAGAAGCGAAATCAAGAAGTCAGGCCTCACCACGGCCGAGGCCAAAATGCCACGGTCATGTGTTTATTTCTAAGATCCAACAGTTTCAACAGGGAAATTCCACAGAATCCCACGGTCGTGGCCACCTGCCACGACTGTGGCCATTGAAGACACCACGGTCGTGATCAGTAGAAGAGAACACGGTCGTGGCACCCTGCCACGGTGTGGGAATTAAATGCCAAAGGTTCAGTTGCAACAGGGTTTTTTCCCATAACGCCACGACCGTGGCCAAGTCACCATGATTGTGGCCGAAGATGATCAAGATGCATGTGGCCCCTCCCCACAGTCATCTCCTCCTCCTCCAAAACGGTCGTGTTACCCTACACGGCCGTGGTGCATGTTACCCACCACGACCGTGGCACTCCACCACGGTCGTGGCCACCACCATCTCACCACTTCCACCACGACCGTATTCACCCCCCACGGCCGTTCCTCACTACCCTCGCCACGGCCGTGGCACACCCACCATGACCGTGGTGATCACTGACCCTACACAACTTTTGTACTACTTTTCCTATTATACCCCCACTTAGCCCTAGCTCCTATATAAGCACTAGTTGCTTCTAGGGCTCGAGGGAGAGCACTTCCTAGCCGCTACCCAGCTACTCCCTCACTACTCCTTGCATCCATTACTCCCATCCACCCACTTTCCTTGCATTTAATCCCATTTCCACTCACTTTCCACTCATTTCCACCATAGAAACCTAGTTTCTCTAGGTTTCTATCCATCCATTCCCCTTTTTCCATGCTCTTGGGCACCATTGGAGGAGGAGGCTCGTGGCTGGCAGTAAGGAGGTGAAGAAGTCAAGCTTCATCAAGCATCCATGGTGTTTCCTACTCTCTTTCCCTTCTCCTTTGTTTCTATTTTGATCATGTATAGCTAAGCCCCCTTTGGTGGGTTGTTTGGGGGCAAAAATGTGACTTTGATACCATGTTGGGGGAATATAATTTGTAATGAACATATTTCACTTCTATGATGATTGTCTTTGCTTGTATCTCATTTCCCATTACTTGTGCATGTGATTGTTGTTTAACTACATTAATTGCTTGCCTTGTGGTGTTTGAAGACATTTGCCTCTAGGATGTTTTGGTTGCTATGTAGCTATCATAGGATTGGCTCCTAGGTCCTTAATTCAGATCCCTATCTAGCCCCCTATCTTCCTACATAATCACCTTCTTCCTACATGCAAATGTGAGTTCTAAGTGACTAGTATAAGCGTGATTAGTGCAATTGCCTAGGATTTCCTAAAGGATGAGGTGGCTAGTGGCATGAGGTCAAATATCCTCGTCTCTACTCCCACCCTTACCCTTGGTCATCAATTGACTAATACCACTTATCCTAGAGACCTAGACTTAGTAAGTCCTATGAGAATTACACCTAGCCCTAGTTCTCCAACTAGTAGCATAGGGTACATCCTCATAGCACCCACCTTGTTGTTTGGTTTGGTAGTCTAGAATGAAATATGCTAATTGCTTATTATGGTGACATCCCCCAATTGATGTCAAGGTCACATTCCCAAATGGCCCACCTCCTTCATCTAATTGCTTAAAACCTTAATTGCTCTGTTTGCTTGTTAATGCTAGTGTAGTTCAATTGCTTTAGTTAACTTAGTTAATTGCCTAGTTTTGCTAGCTAAATGTTAACTTAGGTATTGGATCTTGATTAGTGGTTAAATTAGGCTCTCAATTGCTAGTTGCTTGCTTAGTCTAGTGTAGTTTGTTCTTGCTCTTATTTAGATATCTTGTTAACTTAGATTGCTAATTTAGCCTTTTGATAACTTAGTTTCATATTGTTTTTTCCTACTTGCTCACTTAGCTTAATCAACAACCAACCAACCTTTTAAACCCTAAAAACCTTACTCTCCACAATAGGAACGTAGCCCACACCGTCTAACTCTAGTTCCCCCTCTATCTCCGTGGATTGACCCTGTACTTGCCGCCTCACCTATACTATGACACGACCCCGTGCGCTTGCGGGCGTAGTGTCTTAGTAGATGTAGGTAGTTAGTGTAGGTCTTACAAATTTCAAAAGAATAAGATCCCACATCTCGTGCGCTCTGACCTCGTGGGGTGTAAAAGCACCACTAGCGGGGACGCATCAATACCTTTAGGACTTTCTCATCTTATTCATCCCTTCTCATCACAAATTCTATTAAGGACCTTAAGGATTAGGGTTTTCCCTCTTCTCCTCACCCTCTTGAGGTATGGGTAAGATTAATAAGGTCTAAGGAATCCTCCATAAAATTAATGAAAATCATGTAATTAAGATGCCATGGACATAAGCTTAATAGAGTAAGCATAAACTAAAGAATATATACATGCTTAGGTCGTATGACATAAGTTGTCATGCCCTCAGGAGAGACCTAAGGATAGACATCCTTGTCAGGAGGATGTGTAAAGAGAGTTAGTCTTGGAGGTAGAGACCTCCATTAAAAGTAGAGACCTAGCACATCCTTGAGGATGATGTTAACCCTAACCCTAAGTGAAGGTTAGAGGGAGAGATGACACGATGAGTTAGACCAGGTGTTCGAAAGGACATGCCTTGGATGCCATATGAGCCATGAGAGGTTGGATGACCGAATACCTCTGGCGACCCAACCCTGGGAAGGGTCATTCATGTTAGAGTGAAGGATAGCTCCTTCATTGACGAGGTTAGAGAAGAACCTATGGAAACCCCATGAGCTTATAAGGGCATAATGTGCACCCAGAATGTATCAGTAGTGAGAGCAATAGGTTGAAACCCTGGCTGGAAGAGTATGATGGTTAGCTTATGAGATAAGCATAAAAGGCTAGGGATAAACTTGAGCAAACATAAGTTGAACATAGGCTTCACCTAGGTAGGGGTATGCTTATGAGGTTGATCCTTCATGAAGAGAGGACCTCTCATGGTGAGGCTGGTTGTAGGGTTGTCTCTAGAGAGAGAGAGAGAGCAGGACCCATGCAAGAAGGTTGGAAGCCTAGACTCTGAGATTTTAGGAACAGTGGGGAGTTGAGGATGATGCAACCTAAGTGGATGATAGGGGCTGCCTCATGCTCGATCCCTAGAGGTTGATGATATCTTGGTTGCCTTTAAGAGGAACCAAACCCTAGATAGAGGAAGAGGCTTCTGGAACCTATGTGCCTGTGGTATAAGTGTTTACCTTCTGAGAAAGGAAGAAGAAGTTCTGTATACCCTAGAGAGGTTTTGCGACATGTTGTGGGGCCTTATGCCTTGTTGGTTGTCCTTAAGGAGGACTCGACTCTGAAGTGTTGCTCGAGTAGAAGGATGATAGGAAGTGTGTGTTATGTACATGCCTGATTCATGATTAATAGATTGAGCATGTAGTTGGTCATCAGAAAGTGAACCTAGGGTTCCTAGGTATAAGAGGGGAAGTGGTGTACCTAATGCTCAGGATGAGAGTTGAGTTTCTATAGATGAGGGAATGGTACTTCTTATGTTGAGAGGAAAGTAAAACCCCTTAAGTTTAAGGTATATTTGATGAACCCCTCACAACTAAGTTGATGACAAAGTAAGGTATGATCTTGATCCAATGCTGAGGAATGAGAACAAGTATGGCCTGGCATGGTTTAGTAGGTGATCTGCTTGTGCCTTAGTGGCTGCTGGGTTAAGCATGCTCATATGGATGTAAACCCTAAGGATGTTTGTGACCTTGTTGTCAAGAGCTGTAGTATCCTCCCATCTTGGGAGAGGGACCCTTCTATAGGGTGTATATCAGTTTTGTTAGTTTAAGGTAACCTAAAGAGGTCTTATAGGATCTTGAGAAGATAAGTGAAAAGTACATGGTATGAGAAGGAACCTGTAGACCCATAGATATCCATCTCTAAGTGCATGTCGATGTGTTACCATGGAGGTAACCAGTATGGGGCCTGAACAAGGAAGGTAGGTCACCATGACCCCTATGAAAGGATGAAAGTCAGCCCATGAATGTAGAGAGGGATGATGAAGGCTTGGGTAAGGTTCTAAGTGAACATGTACTATAATAGAATCCTAAGTCTATCCTAGGGTCAGGTAGGGATAAGACCGATGGAAGTAGGAGTTTCCTATTTCCCTAGTTCCACATGACCATAGGGTCTGGAGGTAACAACCATCATTGTCTGAGGGCCATGGGTTAGGAGATTGATCACCTTCATGAACTCATGGGACCCAAAGGGCAGATGAGTAGGGCACTCCCTGGATGCATGAGAGAAGAGGGATGACCCTAAAAGTGTCAGCACCCTATAGACCTAGAGGAGATGACCAAGGGATGTGTGTAAACCTCAGTAGGTTCAAGACTAGTTTTCCATGGAAGTAACCTTGATATCGAGGTGATGGTGATATAGAGACATAGGTGGCACGTCTCAACGTGGATTTAAAGGTGTACCGGCAAGGTGGGATGTACCATCTCTACTCTTGGAATAGGAAGAAATCTGTATTTGGACTACAGCCAAATGCTTATTTCCTCTTGTTATGAGAGTGAGAGATAGGACAGTATGCATGCCATACACCAAGGATAAAGATGATGTAGGTTGGAACGTTGCTACAAGATATGGGGATAGAGAAGATAACCTACCCTGGTAAGGTGAATAATACATGGATGGTTTGCAAACACTAAGAGGAATGAGGTAGTCACCTTATGAGGATGTTTTTATCATGAGATATGAGTCATACAAGGTTGAGGTTGATCACCCAGAAGATGAGTTCAAGGTGTTCTCAATGGAGATAGCCTTAGAGTTTGAGTTTGAGATGATAAGTGAAATACATGGGAGTGTATGTCTTCAATGTTACCTACTGCATAAGAAGGTGAAGTGGTAATGGATGCTCTGGTTGAGATATATCTGACTAGTTTGGCTAGAAGCTAGAAGAGGTTGTTAGGCTAACCCTAAGTTTGGAAAGGATATATGTTTGGCTAACATGCAGATGTAACAAGATCTGTTGAACAAGTTAGTGGTTGTTTGGTTAGTCAGCCCAGTGTATTGATATAACGAAAGAACCTCAGATGCACCTCTTTGGATAGGAGGGTAATAAAACCCTGATGAGAGTGGTTTAGGGTTTCCGAAGAATCGATCTTAAGGAATCATGACATACATGAAATCATGATTGAAGATCACCATACACCGTGGTACTACCAAGATAATAAGTGACAGAAGTACTTTAGATGCCTAAGATAAAGTTGCATGTGGGATATGGCCGTGCAAGCAGAAGGTGAAGGATGAACACTGGTAACCCAGTGCATCGATATAGAGGATAAAGAGTTCCCGAGAGGGAATGGGAGTTCATCACTATACATGTTGTGATAAGTCTCCCCTGGACCAAGGAAGGTCGAGATGCAATATGGGTTATGGTAGATCGCCTTACCTAGATGACATGAGGAAGAAAGAGTATTGTCAAGGGACAGATCGGGTTGAACTACATATGAGAGTGATGGTTCAACTATACCAGGAGGTGAGTTCAAAAGCTCCTGAGTATGACCTAAAGGTTTACTTCCATAAGGTGGAAGTAGGTACATGAAGAACTCGATGTTAGTACAGTTCATCACCCCTAACTAATGGTTAGTATGATCCAGACTAAAGGGTCTGATGAGAGCATATGTGCTCATTCAGGGTGATGGCTAGAGACAGTTCTTGTTCTAGGAAAGATGTGATGATGACCACCATAGCCAGTATCGGGATTGACGTGTATTTTACTACGCGCTAAAAACGCAAGTGTACGCGTCGAGTAATATAGGCCTTGTGAGGCCCGAGTCGAACTCAGGGATACGTGAATTATTGGAGACTTCTACTAACTAATCGCAATCAGCTAGACCAATTAACAAAGTAGGGTTTTGTTGTTCAAATTAAAAGAAAATAAAAATCAAACAAAGAAAACAATCGATTAAAGGTTAATTTAATCAATTAAAAGGGATATCTTTAGGATGGCGGTTTCACCGCGGGTCAACATTGTATTAGATTTCATATAATTCCTCACACTTCTCTCTCTATCCGGGTAGTGGCCTGAAATGAGAATTACCCACTGTCGTGGTGTAATCCACTACTTAGATTTAGGTTGATTCCATCGTCATAGTAATCATTCCCCTAAACTAAGCGCATTAAGATCGGTCCCTCAGTTCCCACCATTAATTTTACAACTCCTTTGTCAAGGGTTTTATTAATTAATGTAGAATTCGTCTCTTTTCAACCGTTAATCCTTCTGTCGAAGTGATTAAGGGCATTAATTTATTATTATGGTGATCAAACATAACAATAGCAATAGAGAAAATGAATTTATACCACGGATATGAGAGAAAAATATGAATTATCAATATAAAATCATCATACAATGTATCCCCGGGCTACTCCCGGTCCTAAAGATTGAGGGTTTTAGCCTCTCATGTTCATCTTACACGAATACATGGTAGAAATTGGGGAATTCATAAGAAAAACGTGAAATAAATGGGAAAACCCCTGAACGGAGAAGAACCGGTGGATCCTTGGCGTAGAACACAAGCTTTCCCCGCCTGTCGGTGGTGGAAATTGTCTTCGGCAGCGTCTGAATCACCCGGGATGAGCTTCTCGGCCTCCGTTCTCCTTTCTCTCCTCCTCGGCACTCGTGCAAAACCAAAAAACGAGATTCTCCTCCTTCTGGGCGGCCGTCATTAGGTATAAGTCCCTAATTAGGTCGTCAAATAATGACAGCCGTCCGATTGATATCAAAATAGATCCAACGCATATCTGCCGGCGTCGATACCATCGACGCGGGTCGATGGTATCGACCCAGCGGATTAGCGGCAGCTTTCCTTTCTTTTATTCTGAGCGCCTGTGGTGATCTCGATACCATCGACTTGCGTGTCGATGGTATCGACACCTTTAGCGTCAGTTGTTGTCGTTTAGCGACGTTGTAGCTCTCCTAGTGTCGATGGTATCGACTTGCGTCGATGGTATCGACTTCATCCCCGCCAGCAGCCTGGAGACATCTCGATGCCATCGACATGGGTGTCGATGGTATCGACTCTGTATTGCTCTTCTCGGCTGACAACCTGTGGCTTGGTCGATGGTATCGACATCCGTCGATGGTATCGACGGATGTAGATACTTGTTCTTCCTGAAATTTCGCAACAGGCCCAAGTAAATCCACACAATTTATAATAAGATGATAAATAATGCTCAAAATAGTAAAACGAAGGGGATTTGATATAAAATGATGGCAAAGACCAAATAAAGTGAATTATGCAATAATATCCATGAAAATGAGTAATTAAGGCACAAAACACATATGAAATAGGTCTCTAAATGCGACTCAAAATCATCGCATCAAACTCCCCTAAGCTTAAACATTGCTCGCCCTCGAGCAACTAACCCTTAGAATAGAATTGCAGATGTCAACTAACAATCAACACATCACCCCACATCCCACATTACTCCCACTGGACATTCTCAAACCGGCCTTTCCTAATCACAGAACAGTAATTACCCTACAGGCGACAATAATCATCAATAAAAGAAATTATCCTTCAAACCGATGAACACTATCACATAAGGCAGTTAACATAATAAAGTTCGCCGATTCAGCCATGGTGCATCTTGTGATCGCCTAAACTACGTTGCTCGCCCTAACTACCATCTACATGGAAGCAGCCCTCCTTATAATCATGAGTGAGGAGAAAATCACGGTGGCCTACCAATTCGAGCAACGGGTGGATGGAATGGGTGGTTCATGGGAGAATATGGAAGTATTACACAGTTTCAGTATGCATATAACAAAATGCCCTAAATGATGCAAATGCACATTAAGAATGCCCTAATGCCTAAAAGTGGGTGGAATGATGCATGCACTAACCTTCTACCTCAAAATGAGATAGAAATCTACTCAAGCCACATCATGTACTCAATTCCCCTGTTATACAAGTGATATCATTCCTTTCTCCCTCTTATTCCATTTCCTTCTAAATTCTCTTCTCTTTTTTTTTCATTTTGTTTTTTTTTCTTTTAGCCCACATATCCATAATTGCTTAGAGCTACATGTGTTAGGCTATTTTCTTCATGATTGGAAATCTTTGTACTAATGCGAGGGTATGGAACAATTTAGATCACTTTTCAGGACAACTGAGGTACATGGTGTACTTATGCATGAAAATCATGAAAGTTATGAGTGCAACTACATGACATGCACCTAAAGGTAATGTGCATGTATCATCGTATATTTTTTTTTCGTTGTATGCAAAATTATGAAAATAGGAATGCAAACCCTATCTACATGCTATGCACGCAAAAGAAATTGAAACTGCACTTTACTTCCAATTCTTGGGTGGATTATAGAAAATGGGGTGGAATGATCACAAGATTAAGTGACTGAACCTTAGAAGAAAATTGTGTGTCCCTCCTTACTGACATGTGTAGTAGTTTAAAGGGTTCTTTCTCTTACATCTGATTAAGGTCTCATTACCATTTGATTAGGTTAGGCTCAAACAACCGTTACTATCCACTTTTCATGAGTCAATGGGGGTGTGAGTATGACATATTGCTTCAAAGTTGACATAATCAATCATTTTCATAGAACAAGTTCCCCAAGGACAACCAAGTAAAGCTATCCAAATGACACAGAAAAAATTTAAATTCCCTTAATTTCCCCATGAAAACAGCAAGATGACAATTTTTAAGACATCCACGATTACACTAGATAGATGTGGATCCTAAATAAAAACTTAAAATTGCAAAAACAAATAACAAAGCAAAAACTAAAAACAACTAAAGAAAAGATAAAAGATAGAGTTGTTCCAGCCACCCCCCTAAGCTTGAATCCGACTATGGCCTCATAGTCAAAGACTAACTTAAGGGCGGAACAGTGATACCCTGATCAATCTTGCGGAGGCGGTGGTGGGTATTGTGGTGCCGTAGGATCCCAAGACGGGTACTCCCCCTGGAAGCTTGGATCATATTGGGTCCTCGGCGGAGGCTGTGGATAGCCTCCAAAGTAGTCTTGACTCCAGTAATGGTCAAAGAAGGGCTCCTGTTGCGTCTCTATCCGCTGCAACCGGGTGTGCATTTGCTCTTGGTTGGCGAGGATGAGTCGCTCGTTCTTGAACATAGCCCGTTGGTTGTCAAGTACCCGGTTCGTAGTGTCATGAATACCGGTATACATACTCATGTGCTGCAGCTGAGTCTGCTGTATGTCCTGCAGCATGGTGTACATCCCTTGCATGGAGTAGGGATCCACAGCTGGCTGCTCTTGCTGTGGTGATGGCGGCGGGGGCTGAGATGATGAAGATGCACCTGGATGCATCCTAGGACGCTTTCGTGGTGCCACACGTGCTCGAAGAGGTGTGAAAGCCTCCTCTTCCTCTGCAGCCTCGCCCTCTTGCTCGTCACCACCGTCGTCTTCTTCGGAGGACTCGATGGCTATGATTGGCCACCGGAAGTGCTGCTTGCCCTCGATGTGGAAGACGTCGTCCGGCAGGGATGCCTCCTGGTAAGCTTGGTTGACGTGGCAATGAGCGTACGCCAACCCGTCTCGGATAAGAATGAGGTTTGAACGGTGCAAGTGTTGCACATTCACCTTACTCCGCATAGAAATCGGAGTCATGGACTGAAAGTTCAGCCCCAAGTAAAGCGCCACGCTGGTAACCAGACCACCAAAGTGTATTGGAGCCTTCCTTGTGCTCCGCTTCACCGCCATGACGCGCTGTAACCAGAATGCTCCCCAGTTGCACTCTTGACGTTTCAGGAGTGCATAGAGAAAGAACAGGTCACTCTCCTGAAACTTGCTCAAAGCAAGATCGCTCCGAGTGAAGAAGGTCAAGCTCAGCATCCTATGCAAGACCCGGACGAACGGGTGCTCAAAATCCGCTACCGCGGCATTGTGGTAGCTCACGGTCTTCCCTGCTGGCACTGTAACTAGCTCGGCGAAGATTTTGTCGTAGTCGGTGCGGGCGTCGGGGCGTCGGTGATCGTGGCGGCTGTGGTTCCAGTTGAAGATGTCGTTGAACTGCTTCAACGTGATGTTGTAATTGTAGTTGAAGAGTCGGAAGGACACCCTTCCCTGGATCCACGTCTGGTCCGATGGTACCACGTCATTTGGTACGACGCAGATATCAAGAGACGCCATGAACTCGGCCACCAGTTCCTTGTATGTGGGCCATTCGCCGAAAAACGGCTGCCCATCCGCATGACAGTCCATCTCATACAAGTGATTGGTGTGCCGCGCTTGCCCGGCCAACACATAGGCCAAGTTGGCCTCGAATACCAGCTCCCTGATCATTCCCCGGTCCACATACCGGGTGGCCTCGAACTTCCGCTTCATTATCTCCTCGTATACCTTCCTTGCCTCCATGTTGGCGTGAATAAGGTGTGGACGAGAGATGGAAGCGGTTGGAGGAGGAACAAACTCCTCGATCTCCATGGGGGGCGCGCTTGATGAAGATGCTCCGCCCGTATGCACCATGATTGCGAGAAGAATGAGATTGGGAGAAAAGAGCTCGGTGAAGATGGAGAGAAATTCTCCGCTCGGTGAAGATCTTCGCTCGATGACGCTTCTCAGCAGGTGTAGAGGGCTCGGGGGAGTGCTCGGCGCAATGGGAGATACTTGCTCTGAGGGTGTGATGTCATATGACGTTGCAAGTTCCCTTAAATAGACTTGATCGGCGCCCCTGTTGACCCGTTGATACCATCGACGTGGGTTGATGGTATCGACACGTCTCGCGGGTAGCCGCATCTGTCGCTGGTATCGACGGCTGACGTTTGCTGGATCGAGAAACCCGGATCGCTGACGGGTCGATACCATTGACAGAAGTCGATGGTATCGACGCAGCACCCGGATCGCTGACGTGGCTGTTGCGATCGTCGTCGATGTCTTCATGCGGATCGGTGACATGTCCGTCGATGCCATCGACGGGTGTCGATGGTATCGACTCGCTTTTATTGCGACACCTCCGTTTATTGCATTCAACCTGTGATGATGTCGATACCATCGACGAGGCCGTCGATGGTATCGAGTTGACTGAGCAAAATTCGTCTGAATATCTCCAGAGATCTCAATGGTATCGACTGGGATGTCGTTACCATCGACACTTTTATTGCGACCTGCCTGTGACCATGTCGATGCCATCGACGGGTCCGTCGATGGTATCGACGCAGTGCGATTTCTGCTGGTGTCAACCTGAACCCATGTCGATACCATCGACTGATGTGTCGATGGTATCGACCCTGCCTGTTCCTGCACATTTAACAAACGGATCAAGGTATCATTTTTAAACTAAAAAGTAAACAAAATAAAAGCAAACTACACCTAACATTAAACTATCCTAATGTACCAATGGTTGGGTTGCCTCCCAACAAGCACCCTTCTTTAGCGTCTTAGGCTAGACGTCGGTCCTTCTTCTCATTCATGTACAAGTGAAATGAGTTTAACCTCATTCACTTTCCTCTTATAGTTCTCACCAAAGTACAGCTTCAAGCGTTGCCCGTTCACCAAGAACGTGGCCTCTCCATCTCGCACGAGAATCGCTCCGTGCGGTCTCACTTCTTCCACCTCGAAGGGTCCACTCCATCGGGATTTCAGTTTCCCGGGATGCAATTTGAGACGAGAGTTGAACAATAGGACACTGTCTCCTTTCTTGAACGTGCGCATCTCAATGTGGCGATCGTGGATCAGCTTTGTGCGCTCCTTATAAATACGGGCATTCTCATATGCCGTCATGCGTAGCTCATCCAATTCATTCAATTCAAACATTCTTTTCCTCCCGGCCTCGTCATAGCGCAAGTTCAGCCTTCTTAGCGCCCAATGGGCCTTGTGCTCCAATTCTACCAGAAGATGGCACGCCCGGCCATACGCCAACCTAAAAGGTGTAGTGCCTATAGGTGTTTTGTACGCCGTTCGATAAGCCCAAAGTGCATCCGGTAGCAATGCACTCCAATTCTTCCGTGTAGATGCTACGGTCCTTTCTAAAATCTTCTTGATTTCCCTGTTTGATACCTCCACCTGTCCTTGCGTTTGTGGATGATATGGGGTGCCAATGTTGTGCTTGACCCCATATTTCTTCAAAAGTGAAGAAAATTTCTGATTTCGGAAGTGTGTGCCTCCGTCACTAATGATCATTCGAGGAATCCCGAACCTGCAGAAAATATTCTCTTTGACAAACCTGCACACTACATTCGAATCATTAGTCCTTGTGGGGATTGCCTCTACCCACTTCGACACATAATCCACAGCAAGCAAAATATAAAGATTTGAATTTGAGGACACAAAGGGTCCCATGAAGTCAATGCCCCATAAATCAAATACCTCGACTTCCTGAAACACATTCAGGGGCATTTCTTGTCTCCTTGAGATATTACCTGCACGCTGGCACGGGTCACACTGCCTAACAAAATCATAGGCATCCCGGAACAAAGTGGGCCAATAAAGGCCGCTCTCCAACACCTTAGCTACTGTCCGTGAGCTAGCATGATGTCCTCCCGTAGGCGACGCATGACAATGATGTAGAACACTTTCGTACTCTACCTCCGGCACGCACCTGCGAAGAATACCATCCCTGCATTGCTTCAACAATATTGGGTCATCCCAAAAATAGTATCTCAATGAATGGAAGAATTTCTTCTTCTCTTGATAAGACCAATCTTCCGGGATGATCCCGCAAGCCAGATAATTCACAATTTCCACAAACCATGGTTCTTTAGAATCAATTTTTAAAAGTTGTTCGTCGGGAAAAGTCTCGGTAATGGGTATATGCAAACCTTGTTCATCCACCCTCTCTAACCTAGACAAGTGGTCAACCACCACATTTTCAATTCCCGACTTGTCCTTGATTTCAATATCGAATTCTTGTAGGAGCAAAATCCACCTAATTAGTCTAGGCTTCGCATCCTTCTTCTCCATCAAATATTTTATTGCGGCGTGATCCGTCCACACAACCACCTTAAAACCCACTAAGTATTGCCGAAATTTCTCAAAAGCAAATACAACAGCAAGTAACTCTTTTTCTGTGGTTGTGTAATTTAATTGAGCATCATTAAGTGTTTTTGAGGCGTAGAAAATCACAGCAGGCTTGTTATCTACCCTTTGCCCCAAAACAGCCCCCACAGCATAGTCAGACGCATCACACATCAACTCGAAAGGCTTTGTCCAATCCGGCGTTTGAACAACCGGAGCCGAAATCAGCTTTTCCTTCAAAACCTCGAATGCGTGAAGACATTTCTCATTGAAATCAAAAACTGCGTCTTTTTCCAACAATTCCGATAATGGCTTTGCGATTTTTGAAAAATCCTGGATAAAGCGCCGATAAAACCCAGCGTGTCCTAAAAAGCTTCTCACCCCTTTTACAGAATTTGGTGGGGGTAGCTTAGAAATCACCTCAATTTTTACGGGGTCTACCTCTAGACCCTTGCTAGACACCTTGTGTCCTAGCACAATTCCTTCTGTCACCATCATGTGACATTTCTCCCAATTGAGGACCAAGTGTGTGTCCTCGCACCGCTGCAATACCTTATCTAAATTATAAAGGCATTCATCAAAAGACGCTCCATAAACCTAGAAGTCGTCCATGAAGACTTCGAGACACCGCTCCACCATGTCAGAGAAAATGGCGAGCATGCAGCGTTGAAAAGTCGCCGGCGCATTGCATAAACCAAACGGCATACGGCGGTAGGCGAAAGTCCCATAGGGACATGTAAACGTAGACTTCTCTTGATCCAAAGGATCAATAGAAATCTGGTTGTACCCCGAGTAACCATCTAGGAAACAAAAATGTGACTGACCGGCTAAGCGTTCCAAAATCTGATCAATGAATGGCAATGGAAAATGATCTTTCAGAGTTGCGGCGTTCAATCGGCGGTAATCAATGCATACACGCCACCCGGTTACCAATCGGGTGGTGACAGGTTCATTTAGAAGATTTGTAGTGACAGTGATTCCCCCCTTTTTAGGGACTACCTGTGTGGGGCTCACCCACGTCGAATCAGATATGGCATAAATAATCCCTACATCAAGCAACTTAATGACTTCCTTTTTGACAACCTCCATCATGCTTGGATTTAGACGTCTTTGAGGCTGTATGACTGACTTGGCTCCCTCCTCAAGCCGAATCTTGTGTTGGCAAAGTGTAGGGGAGATCCCCTTGATATCTGCCACAAACCACCCAAAAGCTCCACGGTGGTTCTTGAGCACTATCAGTAGTTGCTCCTCCTCATCCGCACTCAAGTATGCAGAAACAATCACGGGTAACTTGTCCTCCTCAGCTAGAAAGATGTACTTCAAATGCGGGGGCAATGGCTTCAACTCCAGATCAGGTGGGCAAATAAGAGATGATTGTAGCGGTGGGGGAAGTGTACCCAAATCCTCATAGTGCCTCGTGTAGAAACATGGAAGCATTTGAAGCATTTTGGCGCACTCCTTGAGTGAAGTACTCCGCATCCAATCATAAGCGACATTTAACAAACACGCCTCCAAAGGCAATTCCAGATATGCATCAAAGACGGAAGTGATAATCACATCATCCTCCCATGGAGGTGGAATGTCCTCATTCTCATCATTTGGAAACCCGACAGCCTTGCATAAAGAGATAGCTTTCGTTTGCTCCATAAGGTCTACCGCCAAGGTCCCATTGTCTATCCTGCTCATCACATGGGCCATATCTAAAAATGGCTTCCCAAGACAAAGTGAGATATTGCTTTCCACATGCTTCACCATGTTGCACTGTGCCTTTGCTTTAGTAGATGTATTGCTGTTGGGCATGACCATCTCAAAGCGATCATCCGCAATGCCTAAGGTCAAGCGACCTCTCCCCATCTCCAAGATCATGTCAGCTGTAGCTTGAAATGGGTGACCAAGAAGTAACTCATTGCCGTGTTCGTCCTGCATCTCCATCACAACAAAATCAGCGGGAAAAACAAAGCGGTCTACCTTTACCAAAACATCCTCACAGATTCCATATGGTTTCACCACAGAATTATCGGCCAATTGGATAGTCATATTGCTTGGCCTTGACTCCTTCAATCCAAGTTTCTTGAATGTAGAAAGGGGCATCAGATTGATGCTTGCCCCGGAGTCACAAAGCGCTTCGCCAAATATGAACTTCCCGATAAAGCATGAAATATTGAAACACCCGGGATCCTGTCGCTTTGGCGGCAGAGTGCCCATAATAAAAGCACTCACTTGCTCCTTCAATACCACAACCTCAGTGTCAGGTATCTTCCTCTTCTTGGTGATTACATCTTTAAGAAACTTTCCATAAGACGGGATTTGTTCAATTGCCTCTAACAAGGGAATATTCACAGATAACTTCCTAAAGCTGTCCAGAAATTTTTTAAACTGTGCATCCACCTTTCTTGCTTTTGCACTATTGGGATAGGGAACCGGAACGGTATGTGCCCTTTGATGAGGTGGCACATAGGGAGTTAATTTCTGTGGTTCCTCCTCAGTGGCTTGTCCTTCCTTACCATCTTCGGTTGTGTCATCAATTTGCTCTATGACTGGTGCGGGCTTCTCCTTAGCGGTTGCTTCTTCGACTGTGTCCTGCGGTGTGCTTGTGTCATCCGCCCTTGGATTAAGCACCTTCTTACCGCTCCTCAACAATATGGCCTTGGCCTGTTGGTTTCCCCCGGGAACATTGGTGTTCCCCGGAAAACCTGGATGTGCCGGCTTCTTCAAGCTTGCAATCTCCGCTGCCATCTGTGCCATGGAAGTCTCTATAGTCCGCATCTGAGCCCCGTGGCTCTGCAACGTCTGCCCAAACTGGTTCATGTATTCACCTTGTTGCTTTATTTGCTACCCAAAAGTGTTCATCAACTCTTGATTTTGCTTTATGACTTGATTGAGCAACTCCGTGCTCTTATCCTCCGTGGCCGGTGCAGGCTTGGTGTCCGGATCTTGCAGAAAGTTATTTGGATCCTTCCATGAAAATTTCTTGTCTTTCTGCCATGAATAATCGTTATTCCTATACCCCTGCTGTTGCCTCATGTACTTGACCTGAGCCTCATCCTCGGACTCATTGTCTTCTTTCTGTAGCAACTTCTTAGCGAGAAGATCCATCTTCTCATTCAGCTCTCTAATTGCCTTAGACTCACTGGCAACTCTCGCTTGCTCAACTGGGCCTCGCTCTCTCTCTCCCCAAGATTGTTTTCGTGCCATATTCTTCAATATTTCCCAGCATCTTGTATCAGTGTTGTTTAGAAAGAATCCAGAACCGGCCGAGTCCAAGTTGCTTCTATCATGCTCGGAGAGAGCAAAGTAGAAGATCTTCACTTGGGTTTCCTTGTCCAATCCATGATGTGGACATCTCCTCAACATGACTTGGAATCGCTCCCAAGTCTCATAATAGGTTTCACCCGCCTGTTGGGTGAAATTGTGGATCTTCCGGATCATATCATTGGTCTTCTCAGGAGGAAAGAACCTCTCGAAGAAAACCTCCACCATGTGATCCCATGATTCAACAAACTCGTCGTCGAGGTTATGAAGCCACTCTCTTGCCACTCCAGCCAAGGAACTCGGGAATAACTTGAGATAGAGCACATCCTGCGGAAATCGATCTATCTTCACCATATCGCAGTTCTCCACAAACTGACTAATGTGTGCCACTGGATCTTCATTTTTCAGTCCGTGAAATGCATTGGATTTGACCAAATTAATCAGTGCTGGGTCGATCTTGTATGTAGGTATGTTTAGCCCCTGTTTCTTTATAGGCCCCTTTGATGCCGAGGAAGAAGACGCCTTGATCTTCTCCCATATTGTCTGTGCTTCAGCCATTACTTCTTCTTGTTCTTGCTCAGATTCAGAATGTATATCACTGTGGTGTTCCTCCTCGTAGTAGTCCTCGTCCTCTGGTCCCACAGATGGAACCTCAGGTGTGCGATTCACGTAGTCTCGACTACGTGTGTGCACCATGCAAAGTACCTGAAAAAAAATGGAAATAGGGGTTCAGTACAATGCTTTGAACGAGTCAACACAATTATAGAGAAAAAAAGGAATTTTTTTAAAATTGTTTTAAAATAAAAAAAAAATGTGGCCTAGAATGGCCGCTCTTAGCACTCAAAGTGCCAATAATTCGCCGTATCCCCGGCAACGGCGCCAAAAACTTGACGTGTATTTTACTACGCGCTAAAAATGCAAGTGTACGCGTCGAGTAATATAGGCCTTGTGAGGCCCGAGTCGAACTCAGGGATACGTGAATTATTGGAGACTTCTACTAACTAATCACAATCAGCTAGACCGATTAACAAAGTAGGGTTTTGTTGTTCAAATTAAAAGAAAATAAAAATCAAACAAAGAAAACAATCGATTAAAGGTTAATTTAATCAATTAAAAGGGATATCTTTAGGATGGCGGTTTCACCGCGGGTCAACATTGTATTAGATTTCATATAATTCCTCACACTTCTCTCTCTATCCGGGTAGTGGCATGAAATGAGAATTACCCACTGTCGTGGTGTAATCCACTACTTAGATTTAGGTTGATTCCATCGTCATAGTAATCATTCCCCTAAACTAAGCGCATTAAGATCGGTCCCTCAGTTCCCACCATTAATTTTACAACTCCTTTGTCAAGGGTTTTATTAATTAATGTAGAATTCGTCTCTTTTCAACCGTTAATCCTTCTGTCGAAGTGATTAAGGGCATTAATTTATTATTATGGTGATCAAACATAACAATAGCAATAGAGAAAACAAATTTATACCACGGATATGAGAGAAAAATATGAATTATCAATATAAAATCATCATACAATGTATCCCCGGGCTACTCCCGGTCCTAAAGATTGAGGGTTTTAGCCTCTCATGTTCATCTTACACGAATACATGGTAGAAATTGGGGAATTCATAAGAAAAATGTGAAATAAATGGGAAAACCCCTGAACGGAGAAGAACCGGTGGATCCTTGGCGTAGAACACAAGCTTTCCCCGCCTGTCGGTGGTGGAAATTGTCTTCGGCAGCGTCCGAATCACCCGGGATGAGCTTCTCGGCCTCCGTTCTCCTTTCTCTCCTCCTCGGCACTCATGCAAAACCAAAAAATGAGATTCTCCTCCTTCTGGGCGGCCGTCATTAGGTATAAGTCCCTAATTAGGTCGTCAAATAATGACAGCCGTCCGATTGATATCAAAACAGATCCAACGCATATCTGCCGGCGTCGATACCATCGACGCGGGTCGATGGTATCGACCCAGCGGATTAGCGGCAGCTTTCCTTTCTTTTATTCTGAGCGCCTGTGGTGATCTCGATACCATCGACTTGCGTGTCGATGGTATCGACACCTTTAGCGTCGGTTGTTGTCGTTTAGCGACGCTGTAGCTCTCCTAGTGTCGATGGTATCGACTTGCGTCGATGGTATCGACTTCATCCCCGCCAGCAGCCTGGAGACATCTCGATGCCATCGACATGGGTGTCGATGGTATCGACTCTGTATTGCTCTTCTCGGCTGACAACCTGTGGCTTGGTCGATGGTATCGACATCCGTCGATGGTATCGACGGATGCATATACTTGTTCTTCCTGAAATTTCACAACAGGCCCAAGTAAATCCACATAATTTATAATAAGATGATAAATAATGCTCAAAATAGTAAAACGAAGGGGATTTGATATAAAATGATGGCAAAGACCAAATAAAGTGAATTATGCAATAATATCCATGAAAATGAGTAATTAAGGCACAAAACACATATGAAATAGGTCTCTAAATGCGACTCAAAATCATCGCATCAGGGATTTAAAGAAGCTCTGTAAGGGAGGTTGTATCGGTCACCACTTCAGTAAGGTGATGTTGGTGAAAGGACCACGTCATGGTTAGAAAAGGATCACAATGCGTGTAGATGAAGTCGCTTTGATCGTGCAATGGCTGAAAGGAGCCTAGTGACGACAGGAGTCGTGAACAAATGCAAAGTAGACTGACATGCAGTTCACTATGGGAGAATATGTGACATGAAAATCTGACCCTCTAAGTTATAGCTAAGAGAGTTGAGTCCCCGATGCATGGGTTCTTTTGACATGGTTTGGTGAAGAAGGTTCAGTTAGATCTTACCCCTCAGGATAAAGTAATGTGGGATGAGTTCCATGTGTCCAATTTAGAGCACTATGTGAGGTACCCTGACCATGTGCTGAGTAATGAACCTAGTGAGCCCCAAGGGAGGCTGAAATGTCCTGAGTCCCGTGTGCAGTTTATAGACGCCAGGATGAAAGAACTCAAAGAAAAGAATATGTGATGATAAATGTTCTTTGGAAACACCATGATTAAGGTAAAGCCACATAGGGGCCAATGATGGACATGGAAACGTCTTATCCTGAATTGTTTGTTTGCTTGATAGAATTTTGAGAACAAAATTCCTATAAGAGGGGAAGGATGTTACAACCCCAATTTTTGGGTTCATTTGGTGAGAAATGTAATTTATCATATTAAGGATATTTGAAAAAATAATGATATAATGTATTTAGAATAAATGGATTTTTTTACAATAGCCTTGATGTTTGTGTTGTGGGCTTTATTGGCTATTGGGCCCAAATAATAAGAAAATTCAATTAGTGAATGAGTAATTGAATATTTGAGAAAAGAATGAGATGGAAACCTCTAGAAGCCAAATCCAAAGAGGTATTTCGTGCCTCTTGGGTTCCTTGGGTTCCAATGAGTCCAAAGTTGCAAAAAGAAAGCAATAAGAAAAGAAAAGATTAATTAAGTATTTCTTTAGTAAGAAAGAAATTGAAAATAATGTTAAAATGTTGGAAAGAAGTGGAAAAAGGTATAATTGGGTTATCCTTGATGGAATTTCATATCTCAAGGATTCCTAATGATAAAAGGAATACCAATGAGGAAAATAAAAGATAAATAAAGAGAAATCCTCAAAAGGAAATATTTTAATAAGAATAAAACAAGATAATGAAGAATAATGCATTTAGATGCATCTAGAAGGATAAAGAGCATCCAATAAATAGGATTTCAAAATAATAGAGTTTTTTGGGGTCCAAGGAACCCCAATAAAGAGGAAAGAAAGAGAAAATACCAAATTTGCAAAATAAAAGGATAATGTGATACCTTATTAATGAATTATGAGGTATTGTTAAAAAGAAAGTAATTCTATTAAAGGAAATAGAATTTTGTGCCTATGGGTTAGAAGGAAAGTATAAAGGAGATTAAGTAAGAGGATTTTCGAATCCCTAATTATCGAAGAGATATGGTTTATTAAAGGATTATGTTAAGAGAGAGAAGCTTGCTTTTTCATGAAGGAATCAGATTCTTGGTAGGAAAGACCTTATTGCTTCATGAGGAAGCATCATAGGGCATGGTTACCCTCATCTATAAAAGGAAAGGGAGCCCTGGACCGAGTCCAGGAGAGGAATCCCACACAACTCTTTCTTTTTCTTCTTTGTTTCTGTCCAAAACCCTAACCTTGATAGTAAGGCCCTACTTTGGAGCAACAAGGGACAGGGAGGAAGGGAGACGGGAGTATGATGACCCTACGGTGACTAGGGGATGGTTGGTTACCTTCTCTGAGAATGGCCCTCGCACAGACGACCTGCTACAGGCTGCCCATCCAGCCACAAAGAGTAGGCCGAGAATCCTTGAAACCGCCGCCATAGCCACGAGAAATGGGCACCCTGGGTGTGCCAGAGCAAGGCGGAGTGAGGACAGCGAGTTCCAGCATCAATCACATCCTGGGGGAGGAAGAACCAACCCGCGCAAGCCTGTAGGTGGCGGCCGCTAGGGCTGGCCAAAGGTGGGAGATGACTCCTTGGTCATTGGACAGAAATGCCTTTCCGTGGGCTAAAGAACTGACCACTTAACCAGGGGTGATATCGTAATTCGGTTCTATTTCCAAAGTAGCAACGTTGCATGGAAAATGAGTGACGTGGCACGCTCTGATTGGCCAAAAAGGTATTTCCTTTATTAATTCGTAACTAAAGATTGGTAGCTCAGATTAGTACAAATAAAATATGAAATTTGATCAGGAGAACAAGAGGAATCCAATAAAAATGATATTACATATTTAATCCGTTCCTAATTGCAAAAGTACTATAAGTTGATGAAAAGTGCTTTAAAGTTAAGTTAAAAACCCTATAAGTGATTAAGGTTGAATCTAGTATGCTTAATAGGTTAGTTGAAGTATTAATAACCTATTGAATGATAATGTTAGATTCAGACCTGATCTAGATGTAAAATTGCATGATTTAGGGTTTTTACCCCATATGAGAATGATTATGTATTTAGAAACCCTAATTTAGGGTAAAAGAGGATAAAATCATATATAATTGGAAAGATGGGATATACGTTGTTAAATGATGATTAAAAGTTATTTGAATACAAAAGTCCTTAATTTTGGGTAAATACCCTTAATATAGTAATGAGGGTTTTCTAATGAATAAAAGATGGATTTAATGATATATCGAGTTCATATGTGATTAGACTATAATGAACTTGGAATTGATGATAAATGCGGATAATGGTCTTGTTATGGATTAAAAGGATAAAAATAGTTGCTATAATGTAAAAGAGGTTTAATGAACTTAATTAATAGTTAATGGTGCCTTTAATTCAAAAATAGGGTTATATATTAAGATAACTTTAATATTAAAGAATAGATGAGATGACTAGGGTTTAAGATGAAGTGAAACCCTAATTTCCAAGGAAACCCTAAAATTGGAATAGAAATCCTAAGGAATATGATGATATTGGATAAATATTAATAAAAGGAAATTGGTATATTTATTTCAGGATTCTGTGCATAATTGGTTGCTTGATTGGGATTTCTCTATTCTGGTTAATTATGTCTCAAATCTGCAATCAAAGGTATGTGGTTACGCTTATGAATAATTGCTTTAGTTTTACAGCGATTTTCGAATGGTTTTACTGGTTGCTTGAAAATAAATGTTGGATGTCTTTTAATTCATGCAACTATAAAGTGACTATGAATATCACTATGAATATATATATATATATATATATATATAACTGGCTTAGATCTGAATCCACCTCTGTGGCTTGTAAAGGCTAAAAAGGGGTAACCTAGAGTAAGGTCTAGGTTATCATGGGTTAGAAACTGGGCTACCAAGTGTAGTGCCATGAGACCCTTTAGCATACGATGAGTTAAGGAGTGGGCTACTTACGAGTAGTGCCATGTGACTCAACCCTAGAAACGGGTTCACCTATGGGTGGGACCATGAGGGGTTTAATGGGGATCTACTATGAGGAAAGTAGCATCCAGGTCCACTGTACGGACAGCACAGAGGATAGGGGATGCATGGATCACGCAGTTATATTTAAAACGTAAAATTGTTTGTTAAATGGTAATTGGCTACAATACATTGTTATCATAGTTACGCAATTATTGTTTCCTCCACATACCAGCTTAGGCTGACCGACATTTTGTGTGTCAGCGTTTTAGGTACAAACCAAAAGGACAAACAGTAAATCGTCATATTGTGAAATACATGAAGTAAAATACAAAGAGGATTAGTTAGAATAGAATCCATAAGTGGATAGAAGTTTAGAGATCTAAGTTTTCAAAAAGGTATGTAAAAGTTTATTTTCTTACAACTTTTTAGTTTAGTCTGTTAAAATTTAATAATTGTTCTTGGTTAATTGTTGAACCTTTGATCTGGAAATTATGGGTGCGTCTTCTACTTCTCGGTCTCCCTTAATTGGGGGTTACCAGAAGGTGGGGTCGTAACATGGTGGGTTAGAGAATCCAATCTTAGATACACACTTTGGATAGGCATGTATTTGTATAGTGCTTCTAATAGGAGAAAATTTTGATGACAGGAGCACAGAAGAATAGTGTGAACAAATTTTTGGAGGAACTCATATACTTAAGTTGATAAGATGGAACGTGAAGATTTTTGGAATAAGGTGTATTATCTTATTATTAGATATACATATATCATCCAACATAATTATCGAGTCCTGCCTATTTTTATATTTAGACTCCAAATATAGGCTACCCATATATTCTTATTTACCTTGCCTTGTAGTTTATATTTAACTTATCATTTTTTCTTCTAGTATACTTTAGCCTTATATTATTATTTAGTATTATCTTATAGTTTTGTTGAATTTTCTACTTCAGTATAATCTAATCCTATTTTTCATCAAAAAATTAGACTAAATGTGCTATGGTATAATAGACAGACAAAAAATAGATAGGATCAGATTCATGTGTTAGGTAATTTCTTTGAGAGATGTGAGGTTATGAAAATTTGGCAAGTCCTTACAAATCATTATGAAGGTGATTAGACTTTCTTCGTGTTGGTCAAGTCATGTCTTTTATTGAGTAATCTTTAAGTTGTTGTTGGATCAGTATTCATTTTGTTTGTTGATAATTTGGGTGTATCTCACATGTCAAATATTGTGATTGAATCTTTTTCTAGTTGCTTTATGGGGAAGTTGAGACAATGATGTTATATGCCTAAACACTTCCCACTTAAAGTGTTGTGAGATTTAAAATGAGGTTGCAGAGACAAAACCATGGGCAAATGAGATTTCATACATTGGCATGGTGGATGAGTTGCTTCATCTCTTTGAAATGGTTGCCCTACAAAGTTAGGACCCACCGTTACCTTCTTTAATATCATTCCAGACCATTAGTATGGATGAGTGCATCATCAAGATATTGATGGAGCACTTAGAATTAGGCGACCTTGTTAGTGGATGAAGAAATGCTAAATTTTTGAATTAAATACATGAGCTTATACATTGATTCATCATCGTAGTACCAGATTGTTGGTATGGATGAGTGCATGATCACTATAATAAGGGAGCACTTAGAAATAGGGGGCCTAGAACACGGGCCACGCCATTCTCCATAAACAAAACCTATAAGTTTCTATCATTTAATGGCTCAACAAACTCTATCAAAAAACGATGCTAATCCTTCAAAATGTAAGTGGACATGAATATATGTGTTTGGCACCTGTGCTCAAATAAGCTAGTCATAGGTCCAGTTTTCATAGTAGAAATGAATATATGTGTTTGGCGCCTGTGCTCAAATGAGCTAGTAGAAGACCCAATTTTCACAAAAGGCAAATTCGTGGGCCTTCCTCTTCGATGTCATGTTGGAACCATCATGAAATAGTGATCCATATATCTTCATCTAAGTCCTGCTTGCCTCGTTCATATAATTCGTCATTAGGCCAACAATACCGGATTTACCCAACAAACCATCATTACTTTATTCAACTTCATCTCTATTAGAACACCCAACCAAAGTTGCCCAATGAGTCTTTGCTTCTAGAACATATAATGGGAACACAATGAAAGAATTTTTATTAATGATTATAATGTTTCTCAGTAAATCTTTTAATTAAAGAAGAGATGACATTTAACACTTAGCATGGTGACTATCTTTTCTTATTATATTTCTTTAAGATCTTTCAACTGCATTTTCCTGATCAGAAGACAAGCCAAAACCTCTTCTAATCCGAGAACCCAAGTAGTGTCTGCAAGTGATCGAAAGGCTGTTTCCCCGTGACAGGATCCCATAGTGCGCATGGCAAATGATCACGTAAATATTGTGGCTCTTGCTGGTTAAACACCTTTTTGCCCTTTTTTTTTCTTGTACTTAAGGGACTTTTAGTAAGGAATTGCCACCTCGCCCCAAAAAATATTCTCTCTTTTTGGTAAGCCTTCGACAGCTTCAAGAACCCTAGGAGTTACATACAGCCTACAGAAATCACCTCGTATAGTACGTAGCACTACCAATACAAGTACCTTAACTACCCCTTATACAACCTTAGCTCCCAAAAGCCTCAACTTTTGGCTCTTATTCAGCATTAACAATAGATACGCCCTTCATGTTACACAAGGCTTTGCCACAAGTTCAAGCTTCTTGGCCCTCTTGACAATAAGGCCTGGAAGTTCTTCCATATCCAATGCTTCCTTACCTTTTGGCAACTCCCAATCAAACATATAGAGCAAATTCGCTATTGCAACTTCAACTGATGTTATCCCAAAATGTAGCCCGGGGCAGATCCTCCTGCCCGCCCCAAACGGGAGGAGCTGATAGTGCTGGCCCTTGAAGTCAACATCACTGTTCATGAACCTCTCAGGCATGAACTCATCCGGTGATTCCCACCAGTTGGGGTCTCTGGCTATAGACCATACATTGATGATCACATTTGTATTCTTGGGAATGTTGATGCCGTGGAGCAACGCGTCTTCCATGGTCTTGTGAGGGAACATCAGAGGGACGGGTGGGTGCATCCGCATAGCTTCCTTTATTACTGCCTTTAGGTAGGGCATTTTCTCAAGGTCGTCCTCTGGGACGGATGCTTTGCCCTTTGAGACGCTTGCTATTTCTAATTTAGCCTTTTGCAACACTTTTGGGTGCCTGATTAGCTCAGACATTGTCCATTCTAGGACTGTGTAGCTTGTATCCGTTCCCCCAGCTTTCATTTCCTGCAAATTGAATTAATGGAGCGTTCAGGATATGCATTTTTAGTAGGTGTATTGTGACAGTCAGTAAGGAAAATGTATCACCATAGTAACCGCTTTGATGATGTCTTTGGTTAGAAGGAGTTCTAGAGCAGGATCCTTCTGTAGAGCAAGCAGCACGTCCACAAACCCATCCTTCTTTTCCCCTCTCGGGCCATCCACCACACCAGTCAGGAACGTGTCCCATTTTTGAATCACTGTCTTGAGCTTTGAATCTGCTCCCGTTATCAATCCGAACCACCAAAGGAAAGGGAAAATGAAGTGGATGATCTGGAATCCAGTCATCAGGGCGAGGCCCTCTTCGAAAATCTGCCGGAAACTGGCTACCATCGAGCTGCTCGTCTGGGACCCGGTTACCCCTCTTATGATGGTTCCTATCAGAAGGAAAGATGTACTTGGTGAGAACGGGGCAGCTAAAGAAGCATGTCATGAATAGGTATATATAACTACAATAATTGAACCATTAATTAGTGAAGTTCATACCATTTGTATACTCGTAAAGAACTTTGCTCAAATTCACTGTTGTCTCCTTGGAGGCCGACCTCCGGATGCTCTCCACCATGATACCCACCTGCTCTTCTCTCAGGGACCAGAAAGATTTAACCATTTTTGGGCTCAAGAGGTGAACCGTACACAGTTTCTTCAGCTGTCTCCAGTGATCGCCATAGTCGGACAGCAGGATGGTCTGCTCCCAGTACGTCAGCGCCTTCGTGGCACTCTTGACCGATGGTCTGCCAGCGAAGACAGAGTCCTGGGTCTTCAAGACTTCCTTCGCCAGTTCGGGAGATGATATCACCACAATGGGTGCCTGACCTATATGGACGAGCATCACGGGACCGTATTTTTGGGCAAGGGAATGCAAGGAGCGGTGTGCCAAGGAGCTGAGCTGACGGAGGTTTCCAAGGACGGGGAGCCTCGGCGGTGATGGTGGGAGGATAGGTTTTAGGGAGGAAGATCCTCCATTGCTGTACGAGACTAAGATTGAGAATATTAGGGCGGTAACGGAGATGACGACTGCTAGAATAATGGGGTTCAGGGACCACTGCATAAAGTATATTTCCTGCATCTTGCCGCAGTGCTGCTGAGAGAAGCGAATAGGGGAGACGTTCCACGAATCCAAGAGATAACTTAGCTTTTATAGATTGAAAAATAGATACATGACGCTATCGATTAGCGGTCATGAGTCTATGTTCTGGAAGAAGGCGTACACAGAGCTACAAACACGTGAATTAACATGAAAACGTTCTTCGCCCTTCGTACATCTTCAGTTCAGTGAAACTCTAGTATATGCCGTGCTTTGACTCCTGTTAGTGATGAACATAAACACGTAAAAATAGACCACTTGAGGCTGTGTCCACACCCCTTGGGATTTGCTGCTCCTCTTTAAGCAAGGAGTACGCTACACCTTAATAAAGATGCAGCCGCGTGGCCAGTGAATAGGATCGTCTCCCCATATTTTAATCTGTAGATACACGTGTTGTTAGATGAATTGAGGTGTAGCCTACTCCCTCCAAAACGAGGACCAGCAAATCCGTCCTCGTGTCCACACATGTATTATACATCTACGTGACTTTCTCATGCCGTTGTAAGCCACAAGGGCCGTTCGGCTGGAGACATTTCCTGTACATAAGCGGTAGTTGGGTGTAGCATTGCCGGAGTTGACAGAAGCAAGTTGACCACAAGCTAGCACGCGCTTCAGCTGAAACTGGAGCAGAAACGGCAGCCATCAATGCTGCTAAAACATGCGTGCTATAGAATCCTGTCAATTTGTTAGGCCTAGTTTGGGAAAGAAATTTGGAAGTGCAGCATTCTTGTACAGCTGTAATATAGTTATTAGTATGGTGATTACGAATTCGGGGTTGTTCCGATGTAGCAGCTAAAAGTTGCATTCGCAAAATCCGTCCGGACGGGACTCCTCCGCAAGTTCGGACATACCGTTTTCTACAGCAAGTATTAAATAACAAAAGAGCTGGATCACCCGCGCTGCAAGTCTACGCATTAAATACCTGTAGTCGGAAAAGCGGTACACGCAAACGGCCCCTTAGCAGAAATGCCACCGTAAATACAGGAGATACTTCCTAGCTACTAGTAGATAAATCATTTTATACACAACTACGGGAGTGAAGATAATACCACCCAAACGGTAGGCCCCGTTTGGATGCCGCAATCAAGATTACAGCTGTATTCTTAAGGTTTAAGAGTCTAAATGCAGCAGTGGAGAATGTTGCTGTTCAGGAATCTCTTGTTTGGGCTGGGTTAGCTTACTTCTCACGCGGGACAGATCTAGGAATGGTGGAGTACTCCGTCCGCCAGTACAGAAGGACAACAGGGAGTGTCGGTAGAAGCAGCGACTAAAACGTACTACTGCGGAGGAAGTGTAGAACAGGAACGGAGGAGGGAGGGACGGAGGTGAAGGGTGAATGGGAGGCCTCACAATACGGAGAGATGACGGGGTAGGAGGATGCGGTTCGAGGAGAGAGGAGAGACAAGTCCGGACCGGTCATGGATGCCCGCGGTGAACATTCGGAAGTACGCCGATTCTGGCGGGATTCAGAAGGCAGCTTTTATTCACGCGAAAATACCAGCTGGAAATGCAGGTAATCGCCAACTACATCACCTAATTAACCAAACCATGTATTTAAAATCACTAGTACTTAGAATACTGTCTTCAACTACAATCCTGCCGTCAGATGCAGTGCCCAAACGACCCCGTAGTGGATTGAAGAATACCGTGATGTACGTGACTGGTAGTGGGAAAAAGAAATCGTGGAGAAGAGAACGTGGTGGATTGAAGAGTAAGTTAGATTGAGAAAAGACAAAATCTAAAAAAGTACTGAAATCATCACTTGCCATGCATGAAAATAGGATAAAAAATAGGGGAATGAAAATAGGATAAATAACTGGATTCATTTACAGTACTAAACATAAATAGACTTATTAGTGAAGAACATAAACAAACTATCCAAATGCGATTTATGTCTCAACCAACATAATCTGGTACACATAACTTGCATGGACAAGTGGAGTTGAAAATTTTAAGCTAGATTTTCGTAGTCCAGAACAATATAAATGCAGATCAGAAAGCGGTGATACCGAAATGCATTACATGTGTATCACTATATATAACCACTTGTTTATATTACACTATGCATCTTTGTAAGATATATTTAACTACAAACATTTCAGGTTATATTTTATGTAAGATATATTTTGTTAACCAATTTCAAAGGCTAAAAAATAGTTTAACCAAGCATTGTAACTTTCATGTATCCATTTAATATCAAACATAATTGCAATAATCAAGAAACATATTATTAAATAGATTAGATGTGTACAACTTAAATTAGACGCTTCAAAAAATCATCTTAATCCAACATTTGTAGACCATTCATTGTAATAATATTTATATCCTAGTTGACTGTAAGTTGCAACAATTTCATAAATTATTGGATGATTTTTAGATGTATCTCATGACATGCATAGGATATGCATCTACTTATAGGCATGTCTAATCTAGAGAACATATTTTCAAACCATATGGCTAGATCTAGTTAACAAGTTCCAAGGTATAACTCGTCACCCTCTCGATGACCTCGGTGATGCATGTTCATCCAAGAAGGTCAATCTTGTAGAGCATTTTGCTGATATGTTTGATGAGGAATGACAAGTGGATCACTTTGTTAATCACTCGCATCCTCTGCTTCAACCGCATGTCATGTCTAGAAACCCCCTGAACTTCACCAAGGTTCTTGACTTCACCTTGAAGATGGAAGATTGTCATGTCCTCAAAGAACCCACCTTCATGGTATCTAGGGTTCATTGAAGGCAACTCTGCTCTGAGGAATGATCGAAGGAAGACCCAAGGTTGCAACCACAAGAAGGTGTAAGAAAAAGGAAGAGGGAAGCTTCATAATAAAGTTCACAACTAGGAGGGTTCACCGAGATGAAAAAACTATGGGAGGACACACCCAGACAAGTATTGCTCCAACAAGACTGTTTGATATTATTGTAGTATCAAAAAGGGCATCTCTGTCCAACTTTCCTCTCCCACCTATACAAAGGTTTGGCCCAGTTGTGTCTCAATCAGTGGTTGCAACCCTACATGTAGC
This sequence comes from Alisma plantago-aquatica, assembly GCA_963693085.1. Taxonomy (NCBI): domain Eukaryota; kingdom Viridiplantae; phylum Streptophyta; class Magnoliopsida; order Alismatales; family Alismataceae; genus Alisma; species Alisma plantago-aquatica. The sequence goes on along the minus strand of OY856410.1, from coordinate 1,264,951,572 downwards.
AGCGCAGCCTAGTATTGATCATCGACAGGCCACAGTCTTTGTCAGCGACAAAGAAGAGACCCAGACCAATGCCAATAGACTTATAGAAGGCGGAAAAAATTAAAATATATAGATCTATCTCAATACTTCATAATAAGATAATTTAGGTATTTGATGATATACATAAAATTTTAGGAATGCTTTATATAATGGGCCACTCATTCAAAGTATTCTTCGACTCCAGTTACACACTTTCATTTCTCAAAATTAGTGAACTATGTTCAATTTGTATTTCATGGACTTAGGTTATGTCTTAGCGCCTGAGTAGGAAAATGTTCTCATCTTTTTTATAACATCAGTCATCCATGTTAAATATATTAACATTGAACTCCCTACCAATTTGATTCTCCTGGATAAGAATGACTTTAATGTCATAATAGGAATGTATTTTCTCTATAATTACCATGCAAAGATAGATTGTAGGGAAAATAAAATATGGATAGAGAGACAGAGGTACCCACCTTTCACTATCTATTGTGGGAAATATGCACCACTAGTCATCACATTTCATCCTTAAAGGCAGAAAGGATAATAGCTAAGGGTTGTCTAGAATTCTTACCTACAATAATTGAGACAGACTATAAGGCACGCCCCTTGAGGAAATAGAGGTAGCCATGGACTGTGTTGGCATGTTCCTGAAAGATTTTCCTAACATACCTCTAGAAAGTAGAGTTTAGATCCTCATTGAGCTAGCTCTCTGGATGAACCAAATTTCTAGAGCCCCTTATAGAATGGCACTCACTTAGTTGCTTGAGCTGAAAAAGAAATTTTAGAAACTCTTAGACAAAGGCATCATCTGACCTAGCACCTCCCCTTGGGGATCCCTATCCTCTTTATGAAAAATAAAGGCAATTCACTTTGCATGTACATCGACTATTTAATGTTGATCCAATCCACTATAAAGAACAAGTATTCCTTTACCTAGAATTGATGACCTCTTTGACCACATAAAAATCGCCCATGTCTTATCAATTATTAGGGTTGTAAATTGGTAGTAGCATATAGGCTTACCCTACCCTTACCTATGTCAAAATTGTGGGTAATGGGTAGGGTAATGGGTGAAATGCATAGATACAAATGCAATATTTTAACAATAACTTCATATGATATTTCCTTCATCAAATGCACCTCTTAAGACAATTTTAGGTAGCGCAATGATATATGGAAAACTACTAATATTTGACTCAACATTTCTTCTTACAAATAAGGTCGAACCTTTTTGTATATTGTTTTTTGTTTAGGAATTATTTTTCTTTATTATTTATGACAAAAGTGTGACATGTTATGGATTATTTATGAAAGTTTGAGGAATAAAATAATCATACAAATGGATGACGTAGTGGCGATGTTTGTTGTTGTTTTGATAGGCATTGATAATTGTTTATAACCTGAAATTAGTAATTTAACCTTATACTAATGGGTAAATGGTTAGAGTGGGTAGGGAAAAATTTATCCTTTTATGCTTCCCACTTTGGATGTAGGTAAAATGGGTAAACGGTAAATGGGTGGTTCGTATAAAATATAATTATCATTACCTTACCCTATAGGGTATGAGTGGTGGGTAAACATGGTAATATTTTACCCATTTACACCCCTATACAATATTGATCTACGGTCTGGCTACCATAAATTGCGGGTTAGAAATGAAGATATCTTGAAACTACTTCTTAAATTCGGTATGGCTACTATAAGTTCTTAGTAATGCCTTTTGGCCAATGCACTGAGTGTATTCATGAACCTTGTGAATAGTGTTTCCCAACCCTTCCTTGAACCTTCATCATAGTATTTATTGAAGGAACCTTGATCTTAACAAAAAACATAGAACACCACCATGACCACATGACTAGAGTTTATGGAGAGAGAATATGTTTTACCAGAAATTCTTGAAATGAGAATTTTCACTATAGCAAAATTGGCCATTAGCGGCATTTATTCTAGTGGCATTTATAAAAAAAGCCACTATCTTTTTAATATACAAGCATTTTTAATTAAAATTCCACTAAACCTCCTATTATAGAGTTTCTAAAAAGCACTTAACATTAACGGCATTTATATTTTTAATTAGCAGCAATCCTAAATTGCCATACCCAAATTTGCTAAGGCAATATTGCCTTTCCCACTCCAAATTTCACTCGCTCACGCTCCAAATTTCCCTTACTCTCCCTAATTCAGCACGTGCCGCGCGCTCTCTCGCAAGCTTGCGATCGACTTCCTCTCCCTCTCCACTCTCTCCTTCGTGACGAGCCCTAGAAGGAAGCCAGCGCAGAGAAGCTGCCGACCGTAGAGAAGCTATCGTCCAGCGCCGACGGTGAGTCCCTGGAACCGACGCGTCGAGGAGAGTTGTCGGCCATGCGCGTCAACGGGATTTGGACCTAGCCAACCTAAAGCACCGCCTCAGGCGCCAGCGAGCTCGAGGGACTCCAATCATCCCAAGCTTTGCAACTTTCTGAAGAGGTATGCTGGTGCTTCCCCTCTCCTCCCCACATGCAATAACTCAATGAGCTCGTCAGGTTTCTCTCCTTTTCCCTCGTTCACTCTGCTAGCCCCCTGCACCCCCACAAATCCACCCATGGTCAAACTCTATTTCTCACACCCTATTCTCACCTCTTCTCTGCCTCCCAATTTGGTGACACTCTCACCATCTTCTCCGCCTCCCACCCCCATCTCGTCCCCTCTAGGAGAAGCCAACCTCTAGTCCAGATCACCAAAGATGGCCACGACAAACAAGCCTAATTTGGGTCATATTATTCAGGCACGAGGTGGATAAAGTGGAAGGTGGAGTGACCTATGTATGACTGAAATATTTATAATGTGTCCAAACTCATACACTTGAGGGATATATTTTGTGTGTGTATTTGGGAGTGACACTCTTTGTTTTAGGGGCTTCATAGTTAATAGACAGTATTTTGGGTGGTGCATGAACACAATGTACATACATAGCCAAACACTTAATATTTTGGTAACACATAGGTCATACCACATGTAAGGTTGGATAAAATCCGATTTTGGTGTTATATGCATATTTTACCCTGTATTTCCCTTTTTATTCTATTCTTTAAAATATAAGTCTTGTATTCACCTGCATTAAATGATATTTCCACCATTTAGTAATAACTTTCAATCATTTTGTAGAAAATTACTGAGTTTTGGAGCAGAAGAAATTTCATTAGTTGAGGTTATTCTTCAACCAATGACCTCTTAGTCGATAAAAGGACACTCATAATCAATATTATAAAAACCATTGGTTCATCAATCGATGGAAAACCTCAATCCTTTCTCATCTATAGAAATCTACAAAAAGTGTTAAGCACATCAACTGATGGTCAGGTGGGTGACCAACTTGAAGACTTGGAACTTTATTCATTAACCAACTAATGATGTATTATTTACATTTTCATTGGTATCCATAAATTGATGGTCCTCATGCTCCAGAAACCTTAGACTTCAAAGACTATGCATTTTCATAAGTATCCATAGACCGATGACAAGAGTAGGTCACCAAATAATGAAAAATCTTCCTTAATCCTCCTACATACTTGTAGACAAGAGTCCATTGATGGGATCACAGACCTCACCTACCTATGTAATTCTTTCTATCTCCCACTAATGAGAACATTGTATTCATTACCAAATGAAGAAACACATCCAGTAGTGGAGGATAGACTCTAGTTATCAATGGAGACATAACAAGCTCTCGTCCAGTGACAAAGATCCTTTTAACCCCTATGCCTACCTAATTAGTTAAGTGTTTGCCCAAGGAACCTCTCATGATTCTTGGAGTGCAAGAAAAATGCTCATATGCTCATGTGCCTTGATCACACACCAATTCCTATAAATAGGGACCCCAAGCCTTCAAAAAAGGGCCCATCTTCTTCCATGAAGTGCTGCCAAACTCATCATCACTCTTCACCAGTTGTGATGATAACAGTCCAAATTCACTAGTGTGATTCCTTAAATCATGTCATTGTGACAAGGAAAGTTGTATTATCCTTCCTTGCCACCATCACCACCATGTAGAGTGAAGATGAGGCCTACAATAAGATTCAGTACCCCGCGACTACAATTTTGTTTTGTTTCTTCATTATTCCCCATTATGTCTATATCCATCTTTTGTTTTCATTTGTCTATAGCCTACATGTTCAATAAATCATTTGATTCACTAGTTATCATGAGTTTCTAGAATCATTAACTTAGGTTGGAGTAATGGTAATTAGGAAATCCCTGGTAATATTCGTGGAGGAGATGATGTTCTCCAGATCCTTCAAAATCTGGTTGTTCCCAATGCAAATACTAAAGATTGTATTCTTGTTAATGGTAAGGTGTCCTTGTCGCTGAAAGAGTGTTGGGACTTATGCAGGTCCAAAGCTCAAATTCTGAACTAGACTGCTGATGTGTGGGCGTCCTTGATTCCTAGGAATATCTCTATTTTATTTTGGAAATGTTACCTTCAACACTTACTGTTACGACCCGTGTTGAGCTTACCATGTAAGTATACTGTTAAGCATGTGTTTTAGCTGCTTTGCTAAGTTGTAAGCTTGCTTTTGTTAATAACGTTTAAAACAGATATGATATGTGTATAGTGTGAATCCTAGCCCTAAAAACATGTAGGATCTTGCGCTTGAGGCGTTGCCAGAGAAATCGTCTGAAACCGACTTTCGAGTCAAAAGTTGTAAGTTTTTGGGCATGCAGGGACCTGTTTGTAGTTTTCGAAAGTTCTCGGACTTTACGTTTTGGTCCCTAGGTTTTTCCTTCTTATCCTTTCTTTCCATTTTCTCGTTTCACTTTTCAGAAACGAGAGAAACGCAGAGCGTTTCTTCCCTTCTTCGCATGAGAGAGATCTGAGAGAGAAGGGCGATTTGGAGCCCTAGCTCTGTTCCGGCCAACAACTGCGGCCCCTCCATCTTCTCCCCTCCTTCCTTCTTCGCCAACTGATCCAGCAGCAGCAGGAGCTACGCTAGCAACAATGGCGACCAGGAGAGAGAAAGGATGCGGAGAGCAGCCCTAGCTCGTCCTCCTCCTTCCCTACAACTAGTTCGTGGTTGTGTGCATCAGTTGCAGGTGATTTGCAGCGCAAATCTGTGGTTTTGCCCGCCGATTCAAGTGAAATCGACATCAGCAGGTCTGATTAGGTTTTCAGTCTGTGTGCTATTTGGTCGAGTTGTGTGTGATTCGGTTGAGTTTCCTTAGCAGGAATCGAACAGCAAGCTGATCGGTCGAGTTGTGAAGCAATCGGTCGAGTTTCTGACCAATCGGTCGAGTTTCAGAGTTGTGAGTGGCAGTTCATTCAGAAATCATTATTTAACTCAATTTAAGTGCTTAATTGCTTCAGTATCAGTTGGTATAACTCCTAAACAGTGTAGCACATACAATAGAGTATGATAGATTCATTGGAACTTGAAATACGTAATATGATTGATGAAAATGATAGAATTTCCTGTATTACAACTGCAGTGTATACGTTGAGCATAAAATGGATGTTTAGCATCGAAACTGGATAATTTGATACTGAGTCATGTTTAAAGATGACAAATTATGTATATGTGTTTTCAAGTGATGTTCATAATGTGAAATAAGTATGAAATGTGATATTCTTGTTTAAGTGTTTATATGTTAATCAGTTAATAGACTTAGGTGCCCTTACACCGTAGAACCCCTCAAGAGAACTGCACCTTGGGGTGAAACGACCTACCTAGCGTGTGTCTAGATGTTTGGTGACTCGTGTTCAACAATAATCTGTGCGTGTGTCACGGTGGCACGAGGACAGAGAGGCTGTGTTCAACAATAATCCGTGCGTGTGTCACGGTGGCACTGGAGTAAATAGAGGTTATTCAACAATAATCCGTGCGTGTGTCACGGTGGTAACCCAGACTCTCTGCCTGTGTGCTCAGGTTAGAGGGGGAGTCTAGAGTACACTCTTTTGAGAGTGCAGTGAGGCCGTGTGAGCCTGAGAGTCCTGACGCAGACCAGGACAGCAGTCAGACTTAGCATTCCCCGGGAGTGTCGCTAAGTCTTATACGGTGGGATCGTAGTTCGCTATAGATCTTTGTATGCAGAGTACACTGCATATGATTGGGGCATAATAATATAAAAATGTAATCATATAGGATCACAGTAAATTTAATATGTTAAGAGATTTGAACTTCTGTGCCAATTCTCTATAACTGTTTATTTGTTTAAAATATCTGTTGTTGCATAGAAATGTGATTATTATCTGTAAATCTGCTATGTCATTAGAACTGCCCTGCTTAGTATTGCACTTATGCTTTATTTAAATTTTATATATCTGATGAGTTGTTTAGTGATAGCTAAATGAAATGCTATTCACTGAGTGAGTAGGCTCACTCCTCTACTCAAACATTTTTCAGGCCAGCAACAGTTCCAGGAATCAGAAGGATCTTTTCATCCTAACGCTTAATCTGTAGAAGGTATTTGTAGCTAGTATAGTTAGAGGTCTCTTAGTCCTTTCCCCTCGGTCCTTGGGACATGGTGTGGGTGAGAGAGAGTGTGTATGTGGAATGTGTAAAAAGTTGTAAATTAACTGTTATGCTTTACTTTATGTCGAACAATGTAATATGTTGTAGACTTTGTTTATATTTCTAGTCAGTTTAATAAAAATGCTTCCGCAGTTTGGTTAGCTTTAGTTTACAGCATAAATCAGGTTATCATTTTAATGTCTTTAAAATGTTTAAAAAGTTATGAGTGGTTTGGCTTGTGTGTAAATCCCTCCGTCGCGCCCTAATCTCGTGGGTTGTGGTTAGTGTGAGATCGGGGTGCGAAAACTTGGTATCAGAGCATAGGTTGAGTACATGGATACTCAGAGTCCAGGTCAGGGGACGATAAGAGACCAATAGGACTAGGATTTAGGTGTCTTTCTTCTATCTGCAGTTTTCTAACAGGAAATATTCTGTTATATTACTGTAGATGGCAGGAAGAGGTTTTGGTCATGATGATCAGGCCGAGAGCCATGTTGGCCCTGATCCACAGGCAATGGGTCCAGGTGGAGGTGATCATGTTGATGAAGCATCCCAGATGTACAGGATGTTTCTGGAGACCAGAGAGAGATACAAGGCTGATAGGAGAGCTTCTACTTCTACCAGCAGTAAGGATCTGATGAGATCATATGAGTTTGTGAAGAAGCTTGGTGGTACAGAACTTCAGTGTGACAGCATCACCTTTGACATGCCTGACGAGGAAGAATGCACCGTTTGTTTGGTCTGATACCTGCGAGAAGAGTTTTCAGATTTTGAAGAAGAAGTTGACTTCAGCACCAGTGTTGGTTTTGCCAGAGGCAGACAAAGGTTATACAGTGTTCTGCGACGCTTCCAGGAGAGGTTTGGGCTGTGTGCTGATGCAGGAAGGCAAAGTTGTGGCTTATGCATCTAGACAGCTTAATAAGAATGAAGAGAACTACCCTACTCATGATCTGGAGTTAGCTGCTATAGTTCATGCTCTTAAGACATGGCGTCACTACCTGTATGGTGAGACATGTCAGATGTTTACAGACCATAAGAGTTTGAAGTATATCTTCACTCAGAAGGATTTGAATCTGAGACAGCGAAGATGGCTTGAGCTGATCAAGGATTATGAGGTGACAATTGATTATCATCCTAGTAAAGAGAATGTTGTGGCAGATGCCTTGAGTAGAAAGTCGAGTTCAACAGCTGATGCATTTTCTATGGCATGTTTCAAGAGAGACTTGCTTGTAGATATGCGAAACTTGAACTTAGACTTGGATGTGTCTGGACAGAGTGGGTTGATTGCTCAGATGCAGGTCAAACCTACTTTCTATGATCAGATTAAGGGGTTGCAACAGAGTGATGACGAGTTGTGGTAGGTTATGCAGGATATGTCGGAAGGTAAAAGGTCAGAATTCAGGTTTTCTGACGATGGTGTGTTTTATCTTCATGACAGGTTGTGTGTACCTGGGAACAGTGAGCTGAAAGAGCAGATTCTTGAAGAAGTGCATGCTTCTATGTATGCTATGCATCCAGGTAACACAAAAATGTACAGGAATATCAAAGAGTTGTACTGGTGGTCTGGTATGAAGAGAGATGTGGCTGAGTACGTGGCTAGATGTGGAGTGTGTCAGCAGGTTAAAACTGAGCATCAGAAACCTACTGGTACCTTGCAGTCTCTTCCTATACCTGAATGGAAATGGGAACACATCACGATGGATTTCGTGGTAGGGTTACCCAGGACGCCTAGAGGTTCGGACTCGATATGGGTGATTGTGGATAGACTAACTAAGTCCGCTCACTTTCTCCCTGTAAAGTCAACCTTTGATGTTCCAAAGCTGGCCAAGATTTATGTGGATGAGGTAATCATATTACATGGGATTCCAGTTTCCATTATTTTTGACAGAGATCCTAAGTTTACATCTAGGTTCTAGAATCAGTTACATCGTGCGTTGGGCACAAGGCTGAGGTTTAGTACAGCTTTTCACCCGCAGACGGATGGTCAGTCTGAGAGCACCATTCAGACTCTCGAGGACATGCTGAGAGCATGCGTTCTGCAGTTCAGAGGTAACTGGGATGAACACTTAAGCCTAATGGAGTTTGCATACAACAACAGTTACCATTGTAGTCTTGGAATGGCCCCGTATGAAGCTCTGTATGGTAGGAAGTGTCGATCGCCAGTTTGTTGGTATGAGGTAGGCGAGAAGGAAATTCTTGGACCTGAGATAGTCGATATGACTACGGAAAAGATATCTGTGATCAGGAAGCAGTTGAAAGCTGCTCAGGACAGACAGAAAAGTTATGCAGAGAGACGACGTCGACCTATTGAGTTTGAGGTTGGTGACGAGGTTTATCTGAAGGTTTCACCGTGGAAGGGAGTGCTAAGGTTTGGCAAGAGAGGCAAGTTGACCCCTAGGTATATGGGCCCATATCCTATCGTTGAGAGGATTGGACCTGTAGCCTACAGGTTGGATTTGCCGTCTGAGTTGGCAAGTCTTCATGATGTGTTTCATGTGTCTATGTTGAAGAAGTGTCATCCCGGTACAGAAAAGATTTTAGATCCAGAACTGGTGCAGCTTAGGACAGATGTGTCCTACGTGGAAGGACCAGTGCAGATAGTTGATCACCGAATCAAGAAGCTTAAGAACCGTGAGATACCGTTGGTGAAGGTTCTGTGGAGGAATCATAACCTTGAAGAAGCTACGTGGGAGCTTGAGTCTGAGATGCGTAGCAAGTTTCCTTTTCTCTTTTAGGAATTTCGGGACGAAATTCTTATAAGGGAGGGAGATTGTTACGACCCGTGTTGAGCTTACCTTGTAAGTATGATGTTAAGCATGTGTTTTAGCTGCTTTGCTAAGTTGTAAGCTTGTTTTTGTTAATAACGTTTAAAACAGATATGATATGTGCGTAGTGTGAATCCTAGCCCTTAAAACGTGTAGGATCTTGTGCTTGAGGCGTTGCCAGAGAAATCGTTTGAAACCGACTTTCGAGTCAAAAGTTGTAAGTTTTTGGGCATGCAGGGACCTGTTTGTAGTTTTCGAAAGTTCTCAGACTTTACGTTTTGGTCCCTAGGTTTTTCCTTCTTATCCTTTCTTTCCCTTTTCTCGTTTCACTTTTCAGAAATGAGAGAAACGCATAGTGTTTCTTCCCTTCTTCGCGTGAGAGAGATCTGACAGAGAAGGGCGATTTGGAGCCCTAGCTCTGTTCCGACCAACAGCTGTGGCCCCTCCATCTTCTCCCCTACTTCCTTCTTCGCCAACTGATCCAGTAGCAGCAGGAGCTGCGCTAGAAGCAGCGGCGGCCAGGAGAGAGAAAGGACGTGAAGAGCAGCCCTAGCTCGTCCTCCTCCTTCCCTACAGCTAGTTCGTGGTTGTGTGCATCAGTTGCAGGTGATTTGCAGCGCAAATCTGTGGTTTTGCCCGCCGATTCGAGTGAAATCGACATCAGCAAGTCTGTTTAGGTTTTCAGTCTGTGCGCTATTCGGTCGAGTTGTGTGTGATTCGTTCGAGTTTCCTTAGCAGGAATCGAACAACAAGCTGATCGGTCGAGTTGTGAAGCAATCGGTCGAGTTTCTGACCAATCGGTCGAGTTTCAGAGTTGTGAGTGGCAGTTCATTCAGAAATCATTATTTAACTCAATTTAAGTGCTTAATTTCTTTAGTATCAGTTGGTATAACTCCTAAATAGTGTAGCACATAAATAGAGTATGATAGATTCATTGGAACTTGAAATATGTAATATGATTGATGAAAATGATAGAATTTCCTGTATTACAACTACAATGTATACGTTGAGCATAAAATGGATGTTTAGCATCGAAACTGGATAAGTTGATACTGAGTCATGTTTAAAGATGACAAATGATGTATATGTGTTTTCAAGTGATGTTCAGAATGTGAAATAAGTATGAAATGTGATATTCCTGTTTAATTGTTTATATGTTAATCAATTAATAGACTTAGGTGCCCTTACACCGTAGAACCTCTCGAGAGGTCTGCACCTTGGGGTGAAACGACCTACCTAGCGTGTGTCTAGATGGTCGGTGACTCGTGTTCAACAATAATCCGTGCGTGTGTCACGGTGGCATGAGGACAGAGAGGTTGTGTTCAACAATAATCCGTGCGTGTGTCACGGTGGCACTGGAGTAAATAGGGGTTATTCAACAATAATCTATGCGTGTGTCACGGTGGTAACCCAGACTCTCCGCCTGTGTGCTCAGGTTAAAGGAGGAGTCTAGAGTACACTCTTTTGAGAGTGCAGTGAGGCCGTGTGAGCCTGAGAGTCCTGACGCAGACCAGGACAGCAGTCAGACTTAGCATTCCCCGGGAGTGTCGCTAAGTCTTGTACGGTGGGATCGTAGTTTGATACAGATCTTTGTATGCAGAGTACACTGCATATTATTGGGGCATAATAATATAAAAATTTAATCATATAGGATCACAGTAAATTTAATATGTTAAGAGATTTGAACTTCTGTGCCAATTCTCTATAACTGTTTATTTGTTTAAAATATCTGTTGTTGCATAGAAATGTGATTATTATCTGTAAATCTGCTATGTCATTAGAACTGCCCTGCTTAGTATTGCACTTATGCTTTATTTAAATTTTATATATCTGATGAGTTGTTTAGTGATAGCTAAATGAAATGCTATTCACTGAGCGAGTAGGATCACTCCTCTACTCAAACATTTTTTAGGCCAGCAACAGTTCCAGGAATCAGAAGGATCTTTTCATCCTAACACTTAATCTGTAGAAGGTATTTGTAGCTAGTATAGTTAGAGGTATCTTAGTCCTTTCCCCTCGGTCCTTGGGACATGGTGTGGGTGAGAGAGAGTGTGTATGTGGAATGTGTATAAAGTTGTAAATTAACTGTTATGCTTTACTTTATGTCAAACAATGTAATATGTTGTAGACTTTGTTTATATTTCTAGTCAGTTTAATAAAAATGCTTCCGCAGTTTGGTTAGCTTTAGTTTACAGCATAAATCAGGTTATCATTTTAATGTCTTTAAAATGTTTAAAAAGTTATGAGTGGTTTGGCTTGTGTGTAAATCCCTCCGTCGCGCCCTAATCTTGTGGGTTGTGGTTAGTGTGAGATCGGGGTGCGACACTTACCTTCTCAGGACACTTTATAGAATTTTAACTTCCAGCCCCCTTCTGTTTGCTATCTATGTTGGAAGCATGAAGAAGATGGACAACACCTCTTCTTTGACTGTTTCTATTGCACTGAGCTTTGGTCCATCTTCAAGCTTAAGTACGGTCGTGCTCCTTCATGTTTGTGATCCCAAAGGGGTTTGGACCATGTGTATACGTGATGTCAATAGCATAAATAGATAGTTATAGTTTTCCTTTTTGTACAGTTGTTAGCTTATTAGCTTGTAAAGAGTTAAACTCTATTTTGGTGTTGTTTTTAATAAAGGAGGAGGCACGCATGGTTCAGCAAAAAAAAAGATACATCAAATTATAGAAAATACTAGTTACTTCCTTGAAATTCTCAAAGAAGGATTAGTGAACATTGGACCGATTGCAAAGATATAGGACATGATCTCCTCTATTAGACTTATTTTCAAGCTACATGTCTACCACAATAAGGTTGGTTATGACAAGCAATAAAAGGTTAACCGATGTTATACAACTTTTTCTGAAAATATATAACATCGTTGTACTTACACTTTGTTAATACTAATATTATGCAGTCTCTGTCCACCCATAACAGTCACTATGAACTGGGCCTCTATGTCAATGTTAACGTTCCCTATTGAAGAACAATTGGACATCATCCTAGATGATCGTTCCTTAAAGCAATTGGTCATACCCAAACATTGGCGTTTTCTAAAAGGAAGACACTACATGCCTGGAAAAGTGACCCTAACTTTTGAAAATTATTCACATGTTATCGAGGTTGAGTATGATTTGGCGGGAAATCTTGTATCAAAATCCGGTTGGCGTGATTGTATTGGAGAGATGCATGTGGTCCGTGGCAACAAGCTTTTTCTCCGTCTAGTTGGCCATAATTCCATCAAAGTTTGGATAACCAACAGCAACTGTGATACCCCCGATCATCTACTGCGGTATGAGTGCACGACATCAGATATCATCTATGAGGAATCTGAATCTGAGGCCCCTGTCAGTTCAGATTCGTCTAAATACAATGAGGAGCTTTGTGACACAACTTCATCATCAAAAAGACCACGGTAAGTCGAATTAACAAATATAATTGTCAAGACAAAAAATTTGTGTTTACACTTTTTGTCTAAAAGAAATCAATACTCATAGCTGCTTTCTATTCAGAACTTCAGGAGAAGATCGCCACAATGATAAGTCCTCGAAGTTACTGATGTGGGACCATGTTGGTGTAGTATTTAGTTTTCTATCTATCTAGACTCGTCTGTATTAATAGTTTTTTTAATTATGCGCATGTTTAGGGGTACACCAACCCCTTTGTTTAGTTATTGTTTAGGGGTACACCCCTGTGTGTGGATGTAAAAAGAGATTAATGAATGGAACTGAAAGTTGCTACATGAATGCTTATAACTGAAGTGTGTGTTCCCATGAATGTTCCCATTTGCATGATTACACTAGTATTTTCTCATATTGTATAGTCTATTTTAATATGACATACTTACTCATATGGTATATGTTTTACTATTTTTATAGAATGGATAAGTCTTGGATAGCATAGGATGACCGAACCAGCAGTAAATACTTATGTGGAGTATCTAAATTTTTGGATTTTGCTTTTGAACATTCATCGATTGGAGACAAGATTGTATGCCCATGTAGAAAGTGTGCTAATGTATACCAGGTCACCAGAAAGACTGCATTGAGCCATCTACTGTGGCATGGCTTCTTACCAAGCTACATTTCTTAGGCTTTTCATGGTGAAGATGCCAATGTTCAAATGGATGCTCCTACTGATCAGGGAGATTTCCTTAATGCTGAAAATTTACAAGATATGTTGCATGATACTTTTCCGAGTTTCAGTGAAGATGGAAATACAGAAGGAGTGGAGCCATCTAGTAATCAACATTTCAATACTGAAAAATTTTATATCTTTTTAAAGGATTCTGAGACAGAATTATATCCAGGGTGTAAGAAATATAGCAAACTTGCTTGCATCCTAGAATTCTATCACCTGGTTTGTCTTAATGGCTTGAGTAAGAAAGCATCATCTATGTTTCTTACGTTCTTTAAGAAGATGCTGCCAGAAGGAGAAGATTTTCCTAATTCTTTTTATGAGCTAAAAAAGACGATTACGGGGTTGGGCTTAGATTATGTGAAGATTCATGTTTGTCCAAATGGTTGCATGTTGTTTTGGAAGGATTCTGCTGATAAAGACGTCTGTGATACATGTGGAGCATCAAGATGGAAACCGATTACAATCCCAGATGATGATGATGAGCTTGCAAAAAAACCCAAGAGAATACCTATCAAAGTGCTTAGACACTTTCCACTTATACCCCGCCTAATGCGGTTATTCATGTCATCAAAAACCTCATCCTTAATTAGGTGGCATGTAGAAGAATATGAAAAAGATGACAAGTTAAGACACCTGGTTGATTCACCTGCATGGAAAACATTTGATGTGATGCATCCAGAATTTACTGCAGACGCTAGAAACCTTCGATTGGGACTTGCAACTGACGGATTTAATCCTTTTGGGACAATGAGTACTTCTTACAGTACATGGCCTGTTGTGATTATTCCATATAATTTACCTCCTTGGTTGTGCATGAAGCAACCATATTTTATGTTGTCCCTACTCATTCCTGGACCAACTTCACCCAAAAATATAGATGTGTACTTGCGTCCATTGATTGATGAGTTGAAAGAACTATGGGATACTGGTGTACATACATATGACGCTGGAACCAAGGAATTCTTTCAGATGTGTGCTTCTTTATTATGGACAATTAGTGATTTTCTAGGATATGCACATCTATCTAGTTGGAGTACTAAAGGCTACAAAGCATGTCCCTATTATAATAAAGATACTGTCTCACATTGGTTGCCACATAGCCGTAAAGTTTGCTACAGAGGACATCGTAGGTTTTTGCCAACTAGCCACAGATTCCGAAAAGAAGAAAAGGCATTTGACGGTGAGCAAGAATTTAGGTGTCCACCTAAACCTCCTTCTGGAGCTCAAATCTTGTCACAATTGGAGGATGGAACAACTGTAATTGGTAAGAAAAGGCCAAGAGGTAAGGATTCAACACACAATTGGGAAAGGAAAAGCATATTTTTTTAGCTACCATATTAGAAAACTAACATTGTAAGGCCCAATCTCGATGTCATGCACATTGAGAAGAATATATGTGAGAGTATTGTTGGAACATTGCTAGGTTTGAAGGATAAAATTAAGGACAACTTGAATGCAAGGAAGGATTTGGAGGATATGGGAATCAAATTTCTGCTTCATCCAAAAACTGTTGGTAAATATACCATCCTACCTCCAGCTTGCTATACAATGAAAAAAGATGAAAAAAATATTATTTTGCAACCTCCTAAAATCTGTCAAAGTTCCAGACGGGTATGCGTCTAATATATCTAGATGTGCACGACCAAAGGATCAGAAGATGCTACCAATGAAAAGTCACGATTATCACATGCTGATGCAACAACTTTTGCCATTAGCTGTCACTGTGTCCTTGCCCAGTAAGAATGCTAAGTCATGTATTATTAATCTTTGTCGCTATTTTCAAAGGTTGTGCACTAAAGTCATAGATCCAATTGATTTTTCTACATTGGAAAATGCAATAGCTGTTACACTTTGTGAGATGGAGAAGATATTCCCTCCATGTTTTTTTGACATAATGGTGCATCTATCAATCCATCTCTCTTATGAAGCTAAGATAGCCGGCCCTGTTCAGTATCATTGGATGTATCCAATTGAAAGGTAACATTTCACACGTCGTGATGACTTTACCTATTGGAATGTAATTTATCATAATATTTTCCTCAACTTTGTTTTCAGGTATCTGATGACCCTAAAAGGATATGTTCGTAATAAAAGATATCCAGAAGGGTCAATAGCAGAAGGATATATAGCTGAAGAGTGTCTAACTTTTTGTTCAAGATACTTGGATGGAGTTGAAACAAAGTTAAATCGGCCAAATAGAAACGATACTGACGAAGCAAATTTGGAAAACGAGCCAACACTTGACACTGATGATTGGTCTATTTTCTCGACAGTAGGTCGTGGTATTGGTAAAATGGTAACATGTGTCTTGGACGAACATACATTGAAACAAGCCCATAAGTATGTACTATTCAATTGTGAAGCAATTGAACCCTACATTAAGTAAGTTAGTGTCAACTGTCTTCTATTAATAAAATTCTATAACATATTCCAATAACATATTGCACATATTTTGTATTCAGGATGCACTATGATATCATTAGGCAAAAACATCCTCAAAAGTCCTTAAAGGAGGTTCAGAGAATACATAGTAACTCATTTGATGGATGGTTTAAGGAACATGTAAGTTTGGTTGTGGTAATTAAATTAATTATGCTTCATGAATAAAGTCTAACAAACTTTTCTTTTGTTAGATTGAGACACTCCTAAGAACAAATATGGTAGATGATAAAATCAAGTTTCTTTCTCAAGGTCCACATCAACTGGCCATTAAGTACAAGGGCTATGTTGTCAATGGTCACAGATTTCATACCAAGGCAAAAGATGCAAATCAAACAACACAAAATAGTGGAGTCTTTCTGGTAGCTAAGACTAATTGTTATTCTAAAACCACTGACCGCAATCCAATTACTAGAGATGTAACCTACTATGGTGTTTTGAAGGATGTTATTGTGCTCAATTATTATGAACACTTTAAGGTGACATTATTTAAGTGTGATTGGGTGGACATCTACTCAACGAGGGGAATAAAGCATGATGAACATGGGTTGACTCTTGTTAATTTGAGACGCCTTCAAACTACAGGAGAACCATTTGTAGTGGCATATCAAGTTGGAGAAGTATTTTATGTAGAAGATGTCACTGCAAAAGGGTGGCATTTTGCTGTAAAGATTTCCCCAAGGGATATGTTCAACATGGAAGAACAATCTTGTATTGAGAATGTTGAAGCTTATGTGCAAGGTGAAACTGGAGATGGGCCATCAATGGCATCAGAGGATGGAGATACTGATTGTGACATAGTTAGATTGGATATGGAAGGAATTACTGTTTCTAGTTCAACAACTGAAAAAGACCAATCCCGAATTCAGCAGGATGATGAAAGTGTATCTCAAAGTGATGATGATGACTATTTTGAATGAGAAGATTACAAAATAGCAGCCAATGTTTCTTTTTGTTTGTCACTAATAATTGACTTAAATAAGCCTTTTTTTGGCTCAATGTATCTCTTTAATTTTCTGTCTCATATTGTGCTCGAGCTAGGTGTATCAATTTTGCATGTCTGACATTATTCTTATTCATATTTATCATTGTCTCTACTGTTTTTTATAATTATATTTGCTTAAATATCTGAGTTTCATTTTCAAATATTATTAATAAAATTGTTATTATGTTGTTCAATATTTTTCTAAATGTGACCATTTTTATGTGACTTGATATACTCAATATGAGAGAACAATGCAGTGACAACATCCATAACATGACAACCGCAAGCAATGATAAGAACAACAACAATGACTCCTGTACGGTGACTCATTTGCCTAGCATTACTCGACATGCTTGTTGGCAATCTTTGAACATGTCAACCTCAAATCGCTCCAAAAAATATTTAGCTTCCCTTCCAACTGAAATTCGTAATGATAGAGCAAACAAATTCAATAAAACTGCTGCTAGCTCTGCAAAAAATGCCCAATCAGCCACGTCTCCCCAAGACTCTAATATGGCAAAAAATGCCCAACCTTCTGATGGGCTAGGTAATCATTTCATTCATATCATTGTATTTATAGTGCTGCATTTAATCATATATAATTATGCATATATTTATTTTATCCTTTATGAATGAATGCTTAGGTCAAAAACATTGAGCAAACAAATTCAATAAAACTGCTGCTAGCTCTGCCAAAAATGCCCAATCATCCACGTCTCCCCAAGACTCTCAAACATGCACAACTGAAAAGGAGATGGGAACAAGGTTCCAAAATCAGAAAAATAAAGAAAGTGGCAATAAAGTTACAAGATCAAGAATTTCACAGCTACCCTGTGTGCCTAATGTCAATGCTTCTGTATCTATTCATTCAAGAATTGTAGAGAATAGAGCTTCCAGTAACCAAAATAGCAATGTATTTGCCGATAACATGGACCAAAATAACATCTTTGATCACCATGTTGAGTCATTGAATGTTACAACAACACCTTCTCATGGGCTAGGTAATCATTTCATTCATATCATTGTATTTATAGTGCTGCATTTAATCATATATAATTATGCATATATATATATATATTTTATCCTTTATGAATGAATTCTTAGGTCAAAAACATCGAGCAAACAAATTCAATAAAACTACTGCTAGCTCTGCCAAAAATGCCCAATCAGCCACGTCTCCCCAAGACTCTCAAACATGCACAACTGAAAAGGAGATGGGAACAAGGTTCCAAAATCAGCAAAATAAAGAAAGTGGCGATAAAGTTACAAGATCAAGAATTTCACAGCTACCCCGTGTGCCTAATGTCAATGCTTCCGTGTCTAGTCATTCAAGATTTGTAGAGAATAGAGCTGCCAGTAACCAAAATAGCAATGTATTTGCTGATAACATGGACCAAAATAACATCTTTGATAACCATGTTGAGTCATTGAATGTTACAACAACACCTTCTGATGGGCTAGGTAATCATTTCATTCATATCATTGTATTTATAGTGCTGCATTTAATCATATATAATTATGCATATATATATATATATATTATCCTTTATGAATGAATGCTTAGGTCAAAAATATCGAGCACGTGGCCGAACACAATGTTTGAAAGTTTGGAAAAGAAAGCCCGACGATCCAATTCCCATTGAGAAAAATCAATTTGGACAACCAGTAGGTGAAACCCAAAGTCACTTATCAAGTTTACTGACAACCATTGCAAGATATCCCAATCTTGGTCCACTAAACTATGAGGATTGGAGACAATTTCCAGCCAATAAAAAAGATTCGATATGGAATTTTGTGAAGGTATATTATTAAATTTTATTTTTAAATGGTTAAATGAAGCATCTAATTGATATCCTTTATGTCGGTAGAGTAAATTCACAATGGATTCAGATCTGAAGGAGTGGACAATGAAGAGACTAGGAAAGAAATGGAAGGACCACAAGTGCGAGTTAAGGAGACTATACTTCGTAGAAGATAGTCACTACTACAGAAATAGCATTCAGTGTCACTTTTCTGGGCGTCGGTTATTAAGGAAAACCGACGCCTAACATTTAAGGCGTCGGTTGTTCAAGCAACCCGACGTCTATATTCGAAGACCAGCCAGACACGGGTACCGCTTCGTATTAAGCGTCGGTTGTTTATAACAAACCGACGTGTAAAGTCGCCCGCGAAATCCATATTTCGATCAAAAAAAATAGTGTCATTTTCAGCGTCGGTTATATACGTAGAAACCGACGCCTATGTGCGATGAAAATTTGCGCGAAAAGTGTCACTTTCAGCGTCGGTTATCCTTGTATAACCGACGCTGAAAGTGGTTCCCGCCAAATAATTTCATGAAAATATCGTCCAATTGGACGTCGGTTTTTTCAAACAACCGACGCTAAAGATGTTTAGGCGTCGGTTGTTTTAAACAACCGACGCTATTTGGGAACTTCATTACCCTCGATCGCCCGACTCTTCCCCTTTCTTCTGTTTCATTGCGAGCGATTTCCCTATTTCTCTACTGCCGCCGATTTCTCTCCGACGATTTCTTCTTCAGCTCCCCTTCTCCGGTGTCCCCTTCTCCGCCACCACTCCTGCTCGCCGCCACTCCTGCCGCCGTTGGACACCTGCTCGCCGCCGCTCCTGCTCACCAACGATCCTCCTGTTGTTGCTCTGCGTCGCCGCCACCGCCGCCGCCTGCTCGCGGCCGCTCCTGCTCGCCGACGATCCTGCTCCTGCTGCTGCTCTGCGTCGCCGCCGCCGCCCGCTCCTTCCTCCTTGTTGCTGCTATGCGTCTCCTTGCTCATGCCCTAACTCTGCTGCTCACAAGGTACTAGCATCAAACCCTTCCTCTGCCATTCTTTCCATTCAGTAATAGTCTCATCTCCTATGTATTTTTTTTCCTGCTCTCTTTGTGTGTATGAGCCTATTCCTTGGTTTTGTATGGTCTTGCTGTTTGGAGATGTTTTGATCCCCTGTGTGGGATACTTTCTCGTTTTGTTCTTTACGTTTGGTCAGGTGTGTTGTCTGTAAATGCCCAAAGTTTTTTTGGTATCAATAGTTGAGTGTTTTTCACAAAAAAAAAGATGGAGAAGTTAAATGGATACAACTCTGTACATAGGTAGGTGTAGTTCTCTAGCTAATTACAATAAGAACATGACAATATGATAATAAACATCTACAACCTAATGCCACCTACCAAGACAGATACTAATACCACCTCCTCACCTATCAAAATCTTAAGGTTAGACATATAAAGGAGGAAGAGTTGTGAAACATGTGTACATGAATCTGAAGCCACTATACAAACTCTGTTTGAGTGTTTAAGTATCAAGCATCGTTAGTCCAATACATAAGTACTAGAAGTATCCATGGGTTAAATAAGGTGAACTAGCTGTGTAATGTTAGGGTTTCTGTAGTAGTGGGTGCGCCTACTACATTTGGGGGTGCGCCTTATACTATTTGAAATCCTTGATTTTATCTTCTATCCTAAATAAAATTAAGGGACCCATGATTAGAAAACAATTCCAAACTTGGCACTCACACTAATTGGAAGGAAATAAAATATGATTATTGAAATGCACATTTGTGATGTGATACCTTTTCTAGGATGCATATATTAGATTCAACCTTTGAGACATCCTTTTATGAGTTCCAATACAATTAGGGTTTCATTTCATTGCCATTGTATGTATTATAATATTACATCTTTCACATAAAAATTAATTAAATTGAATCCTATTGGAACCCTAATTTAAATCCTAATTTGATTTAAACTTGTCCATTCTAGCATCCTAATTTGATTTGATTAAACCCTAACATTGTTTAAACCCTAACATCAATTGTGATGAAACCCTAACATGTACATATCTATTATTGTGTTTGTTGGCCTAGAAACCCGTCCAAGATTGACTCATTAGGAGTAAATCTTGGATAGTCCCCGGTTTGGGACTGTTCTTGAACACCTAATCTCACTTAGGATGTAAGTGTATAATGTGTATTGGGTTTTCGAGAAAATTTTGGTAGCATTTCCCCGTTTGTTCTCTAAGTACATATGTACTTAGAGAACAGCGGGGAAATGCTGCCGAAATTTTCTCAAAAACCCAATACACATTATACACTTACTAGTGAGATTAGGTGTTCAAGGATGGGATAGGTGGTACACATTTATTATATATAAGAATGACATCACATGTGTTTGTTGGCCTAGAATGTGAACAATCATTGTTTTTTATATTACTTGTACATTGGTATAAATTAGAATGAACAATCACTAAATTATATACTGTTTGTATGGAGTCCGGCTTCATTGTAGATATCTATTATTGTGTTTGTTGGCCTAGAAACCCGTCCAAGATTGACTCATTAGGAGTAAATCTTGGATAGTCCCCGGTTTGGGACTGTTCTTGAACACCTAATCTCACTTAGGATGTAAGTGTATAATGTGTATTGGGTTTTCGAGAAAATTTTGGTAGCATTTTCACTTTGGTGAACTTTGAAAAGATTGGCGAGAAGGGTGAACCATTCATATTGGCATCACAGGCGAAACAAATATTCTATATCGATGATCCTGCGAATGATAAATGGTCGGTTGTTCTTCATGGTAAAAGACAGTTCATTGAAGATCCTATAGATGAAGAAGAGTACTATGATAAGTATGATGACTCCAGTCCATTCTCAGTTGGGTTGCCCACTCCACAAAATATTGAAGCTAATGATGACTTATATGTGCGCGGAGATCACAATGAAGGATTGTTAATTGATAAAAGATCACAATTTTAGAGACATGTATGTTAATACAAATGCTAAATGTTTGCCTTTTTCTAGTTAATACAAATGCTAAATGTTTGCCTTTTTCTAGTTAATACAAATGCTAAATGTTTGCATTTTAAATGACATTTTCAGATGGCTGAACATGATGAGCATGATGTCCATGATGAGCATGAAGTCCATGATGAGCATGCTGTCCATGACGAGCATGGCGAGGATACTAATGTAAGTTCTAAAAACATATCCTGTATTTCTATAAAATTCATTATCTTCTAGTTATGTCATATATCCTATATTTCTATATTGGGTTAATTTAGTGTGTTTTATTTTTGTCAAATTTTAGGTTGATGCACCTGTACCCACTGAAGCACTGGAGCAACTTGATGCGCAACACCAAACACTTAACAAGAAAAGGGGCATCACTCTGTTGAAGAAGTTATTAGCTCTAAGTGGTAGTGGATCCAAATTGGTGGTGGAGTTTGATAATGGAGGAAATCCAATTGGAGTGAACCGCAATAATTTTGTAAACTATCTTGGGTGTACCACTCGGAGCCATTGTGGTGTTAAGTATGACAATTGGCATAAAGTTCCTCAAGGGAAAAAAGACTTGATATGGAAGGATTTATGCGTGAGTTATTATTATTTGCAATTCTATTTTGTAGATTACAAATTCTATTATTTGCAATTCTATTTTGGATACTAGTTAATAACATTTCTATTTTACAGAATCTGTTTGCATTGGATGAGAAGTTGCATCGTAAAAATGTGATGCAACGCGCTGGAAAGATGCTTAGGAATTATAGGACAAATCTGAACAGAGAATACATAAAAGAGGGTGATAAGAAGAAGAAGTCAACCCTTGAACAATGGAACTTCTTGGACAAAGAAGATTGGGACAATTTTGTTGCTTCAAGAAAATCTAAAGAATTCAAGGTATTAGGCGTCACTCCCAATTTAATTAATATACATTGTATTCACCTATTTAAGATTAACATTTAGTGCTACTAACCAAATCATTAATGTGCATACTAACTAGGCCCTCAGTGACGCACAAAAAGCAAGGCGTGCACTGAATGTGCATGACCACACTATGGGTCCAAAAGGCTATGCAAGCGTTCGCCAAAGACTACAAGCGGAGTCTGCGGCTACTCAGGAGTCTGCTCCTACTCAGGAGTCTGCCACACCCATGCCTCGCCATGATATCTGGATAGCTGGCAGGCAAAACAAGAAGGGTGAAATAAAGAAGCCTGTAACTGCTGAGGCTGCTGAAAAAATGGTAAAATAACACTCTTAGAGAAATCGTTTGAATATTGATTATTTGTGGTGTTAACTTACCAATTTCTGTTTATGGTGCTTAGCGGGAGCTGCACGAGCAGAGGAAACAAGGCACGTTCATCCCTCAGGGCACAAGGGATGAATTGACAGTTGCTCTGGGTAACCCAGAGCATCCTGGACGTGTTAGAGGTGCCGGCGCTGGTGTTGGCATCAAAGCATTCTTTGGGCCATCCCAGCACAAACCCAGAGCGGGATTTTCTCAAGAAGAGGTAACCTATTCTTTTTTTAGAATGTTACTGCAAAAAGAAATTCATTAATAAGAAGCTAATGTTTCTTTTATCCATGTATAGGAGAATAAGAGAGTTGAGGATTTAGTTGCTAAGAAGGTCAATGATGTAGTTGCTGAGAAGGTCAAGGAAGAATTGCTGCGGTGGCAGGCATCTCAGGCTTCCAATACGCCTATGGCGACCCACTCTTCTCCTGATGCACAGACTACGAGTAATCCTGGAGACCCATCGCCTAGCACGTCTGCTGTAAGTATTGTTTATGACATTGTAGTTAGTCTTTTCAAGTTGTTATGTTTTCAAGATGATATGTATATATGTATAATATTCTTTACGTAAATTTGTAGGCATTGAAGCCATGCCGCTTAAGAATGCAAGACTACGTTGTTGCAGAGGCGCAGGCTTACCCGTCCCTTCCTGGGGCAATGTTTCACGGGACTCCAATGCCACAGGGCTACGTTCGTGTGAGCCCGATACGTGTGTTACCCGATTGGAGAGAAGCTACATTGCCATATCCCCACCCGGATATTGATAGACTTGCTGATGCAGAAGGCGGGGTGATATTGTGGCCCAAAGCAGATGTCATCTACACGACTAAAATTGTAAGATAAATTTACATTGATTTAGACTGTTAATGTGTATATATGATGTCAACTGATCTGAAATTATATGTACAGGTTAAAAAGAAGACACCAGGAGCACCTAGGCCTCCACTTCCACTTCCCGCATTACCCGATTGGGTTCCAACTGACCTAACATACCCGTTAGGTCCTGCTTGTAGGGGAATGGCATGTTGGCTACGGGCACATAATGTACAATGCCCTATAATTATTTCTTTAGATGCAGATTATGCAGGTCAATCATACGATAGCTCTTTATTTATACAAGATATTATTGAGCTGTTTATGTATGATTGGCTGAATACATCAATGATAGAGACATAGATAAGGTGAGATCTTGTTTATACATCCATATACCTTGTGTAATATCCGGTGATCTGGTTTCTTATATATTAATGCATACGCCTATATGTTTTGCAGCTACTTAGTCGAAGATCATTGCAAACAATTTGCATTTGATCATTTGGGATTTTTGATTCCATCATTGATTAGTTTGGTAGCTAAAGACCCTGATAATGTTCAACAATACTGTATAGATGCTTTTACAATTTTTGGTCAGCAAAAGAAGACGATAATAATAGCTCCATTCAATGTCAAGTAAGTTTACTTTATTTATAATTTGGACTTAAGAAAATTCCATTTTTATTTTGCATTTTGAGTTATTAATTGTTAACTTCTTACCTCTAGCGGTAGACATTGGGAGTTACTAGTTATTGTCCCCGGGACATTCACTATTTATTATCTAGATCCTGCGGGGAGTACATTGAACCCTAAAATTGGACACGTAATGAGAATGCCATTATTCTAGTGAGAAATATTTCATTTTTATATCCGTTAACATCTTTTATTACATTACTATTTACTTATGCAATTTATTGTGTTATATTAACATGTAGGGGTTTAGATGCATTCAAAAAGGCTGGAGGAACGGTCCCAAGGAAAAAGAACCAGCCAATAAATTGGCAGAACGTACAAGTAAGTTCCCGACTCGAATATATATATTATTGATGTGAATTGTGCTTAGTTGTATTATTTTGTATGTTTCAATTTATAGTGTGCTACACAAGACAATGGCTGGGCATGCACATACTATGTGATGCGATTTATGCAGATGATTATCAAATATGCCGCATTGGACATCGATACCATACATGAGGTATTATATATAGTCTCATTAGTTAGTATGCAATATATCAATCTTATCTTATTTTTATATTATTACTTATATATATACATCATTCTCTTTACAGGTGTTTAAAACTGACAACACTACAGGTAAACGCTTAAAAAATATACATGCTCCATATACGATGGAAGCATTAAATGAAGTAAGAGAAGAATGGGCAAAAGCCATACAAGCAGTGGCAACTGTAAGATATAATTGGGATGTTGATAGCGATAATGAATGATACTTTGTAAATGAATATTTCTGAATGTTAATACATGTATTTGAATGTTTCTATATGTGTGAATGTGAGAATTGAATTGATGTCTGAATGTATGTACTTGTGTGAAATTTTCTTTGTGACTTTTGCAGGTTTGCGGCCTGTTTGTAGGCTGATATCAATGGATGTCGTAAACCTACAGTTCAGAAAACTGAACTGCAGGTTCTCATCCTGCTGACCAGCCACAGCAGGCCTGCAAACTGATATGAAAAAAAATATATATAAATAGGTGTCGGTTATTTATAGAAAACCGTCAGCAAAGACCTACAGCGTCGATTATGTATAGATAACCGACGCCTGATGTGGCCAAAGCAGTCCTGGAAATGGCGTCGGATATTCGTATCGAACCGACGCCTATTTAAAAACCAGGCGTCGGTATTTTGGTATATAACCGACGCCAAAAGGGTTCGCGCCACAGAAAACGGCGTCATCTAGGACACTTTATGCGTCGATTATCTACTAAAAGACCGACACTACATGGAATACAGGCGTCAGTCTTTTAGTAAATCACTGACGCAGAAAGTGCCCTAGATGACGCCGTTTTCTGTGGCGCCAACCCTTTTGGCGTCGGTTATATACTAAAAGACCGACGCCTATAGGTTAAATAGGCGTCGGTTAAAAAACCGACGCCGAAGTGTTCGACCTTTAGCGGCGCCCACATAGGCGTCGGTCGGAAACCGACGCCAAATGGGGTTAAAAGACCGACGCCAAATGGGGTTTCTGTAGTAGTGAGTCCCTACGAATAACAGCTTGAACAAGTTGTTCCCCATGTGGACAAGTCGCATTGGAAATTTCTTGTCAATTATTGGAGGAGTAATAAAGGAAAGGTAATATTATTTTTTCTATTTGTTGATACTTACAGTACCACACAGATAATTACTATGCACAATACTGCAATGTTTTCCACAGAGGAAGTCTATAACTAACAAGACAAGCAGAAAATTTCAAAAGGTTAGCCACACAACAGGAACCAAGTCGTTTGCATGTCTAAAATATGATGTGAGTTAGTAATTTTTGTGATCCATTTAGATAATTTGATGGAATCCATTAATTTGATGTTTACAATAACCTTGTTTGAATGATAAAGATGGAGAAGGAAATAGGAAGAGAAGTGGATCCCATAATCTTTTTTGAGAAAACTCATCGTAAAAAAGATGGGAGCATAGTTGATGTTGAATCCGCCAAAATTTTGGTACAACACATAATATCCTATAGTATTATGTTACATTTACTAATTTCATAGAGGTATATATTTGGTATAAATTGCATCTCGTATGATTTGTTGTATGTAGGAAAAATTTTCTGAGGTAGGAGAAGAGCTATGAAGAAAACAACCTGATGTTACTTCAGATGAAATTTATAGGAATGTTATGGGAGAAGAGAGACCAGGATATGTTTGTGGTTATGGACTTGGACCATCACCTTCTGATATCTGGGGAAAGAACCGTAAATCCCGAGAAGTTGAAGAAGCACAAAGGAAGCATTTCCAGGATAAGCTTGAAGAACAGTGGTTGGAATTTGATGCAAAACTTCAACAACAAAAGGATGAATTCAACCAAAAATTAGAGGAGTTACTTGCCGTAACTAGAGCAGGAAACAGTCAAGCGCAGCATGTTGGCACTGACCAAGTATGAATACTTTTTATACAAGATGTGTGGTATCAATTATTTTCCATGTTGACTTTTATGGACTTATGACAAAAATAAAATAATTGTGCAGACAAACTTATCAATGCAAACTCCACTCCATATAAGACATTCATCATTTCAGAAGGGACAAGTATGTTTGTATTACTGTGAATTGCACTTCATTTTACATTTATATAAATTTGTTATGTCAACTGTATTTTTTTTGTAGGATGTGTATCTGTTGAGTTTTACAGATCCAAATGCTAGAGTTGCATTTGGTCGAGTCTCTGAGGTTGACCCCATGAAAAGGGTGGGAGGTGCAATTTTAGGCTCATAATTTGTTGTTGTTTATGTAGAGGTTGCTTTGTTGGGCAACGATCCTCTAGTTAGACCTTATGATCAATATCAATCTGTTGATGATGCTGTTGGCAACGTCATAGCATGGCCAAAAACACATATGTTGCCAAGGTGAGCATAAAGTATTGCTTATACTGTTACATAATTGAAAACAAAAGTAGTATCTAAAGTCGTTTCCATTTGTTGCAGGACATGAAGTTTAAATTTAATTGCATTCTTGGATACTATCTAAAGAGAGGAGAGCTATAGTTGTTCTTATGTAATCCACTTTGTTATTTGTACATGCCGATCCAAAATAATGGTGTTTCATGTCCATTGTCATAGACAATGTTGCCAAATAACAATCCTATTTTGTTTTGTCCTACTTGTAATTTTTTTATGGAGAATCTTAGTATTATGGATGATACACGCATTATGATTGGT
This sequence comes from Alisma plantago-aquatica, assembly GCA_963693085.1. Taxonomy (NCBI): domain Eukaryota; kingdom Viridiplantae; phylum Streptophyta; class Magnoliopsida; order Alismatales; family Alismataceae; genus Alisma; species Alisma plantago-aquatica. Next base: position 1,264,923,953 of record OY856410.1, on the reverse strand, counting down.
TTGTGGTTTTTAGCTATGAGCAGTGTTTTAGATTCTTGTTTGTGGGTACGGATGAGGTGTGTTACTTGTATGAGTGATGTTCTATTTTCTCACTGCGTTGTTTTTGAATGTTTTGTTTTTGGTACTAAGTATAATATAGCCTGGTGTTTTTGCATTTTACAAAGGCACACTAAGTCATTATCAACATTTCAGAGGTCTACTCTGGTTGAGAAGTCTAGGCAGAAGCCTCAAGAAAGAATGAGTGTTCTTAGTAATGTGGGTTCCTCCTTGTTCCCTTAATTGTTAAAACAACATTTGTATATTTGTCTTTTTTCCTTTACCCCCTCCATCTAAAATAATACCCTTTCTATAACATATGGTTGTGATGCAGGCCCTAAAAGCCAATAACTATGGTAATGATCCTCTGCTAACTGCACCTATGTACTTAGAGATTAATTAAAGGCCTATCTCGAGAGTTGACAACCTCTGTATTGATGGCTTGTCCGACTACCCAGGGCTACCATGGGACACATCCATTCCTAATATAATAGTTGGCACTTTGGAGATCTTTGGCATGGATGGAGGATGCTCAACTGTGGTGAACTTCTCTGCGCAATGTGACACCCGTAGGCATATTCAGGATCTCATTCGCTGTGGAAACATGAAGGGTGTTGTAAGTAAAATCTTTTAATGTATTTCGTTTAAATTAGTTAAATGAAATACATAAAAAAATTTACTGACAATGCACTTAATGTTTCCACAACGAATGAGATCCTGAATAAGCCTGTAGAGAAGTTCACCACAATTGAGCATCCTCCATCCATGCCAAAGATCTCCTAAGAGCCAACTATTATACTAGGAATGGATGCGTCCCATGGTAGCCCTGGGCAGTTGGACAAGCCATCAATAGCTGATGTAAGTTTTGAATTTTGACTACTTAGCATATGTATGGGTTTTTGAATGCTTAAGAGATACAAGTTAACTAAAACCTAACCATAATTTAAGAGTTAGTTACATTTTTCACTTTTTCCTTTGTCATCCATGAAGTTATTTTATTTTGGTGTCCTTCAGTGTCATTACGCTAACACGAAATCATCATGCTATAGTATGCATTCTTGGATACTATCACTTTGGAATAGTTGTTTTTATGTAATCCACTTTGGAATTGGAGGCTGATCTTTACCCTTTTGTGTTACAGTTCTATCTTGATGCTGGAAAGGGACATGTATACATGTACATTTTTGTGAAGATCGAGTTGCATTTAATTTCAAAGACTCCTTTTGTTGAATGCATGTCTGAAGCTTTCCATGGGCATGACAGACATTCTATTTATGCTAAGTGTGCACAAAGATGGTATGCTACTAACTTATAATGATACATATCATACAAGTGAACCAGAAGTTACCATCATTATTTCTTCCCATGCTTTAGTGCTTCTATGCCCATCATTTGATTTTTAAAGATACCAAACTTATTTACATATCATTTCAGTTTCCATTGGAGAATCTTAGAGTGGAGAAAAATGTGTTGAGTGCTCAATTAGAAGAGAAGGATGAGCTGAAGAGGGAAGGTTATTCAACATGTCACTTTGTAAGTGTAATTGTAATTTTTTATAAATTGCCTTCAAGTGACCACTCGAGCTGTTGTGATAGTTGAACAATCACATGTGTTTTTGCATATGCTAGATTTTTTTGGAGGTCCATCTGTCTATGAGGCTTGCACCATTAGGGGTGACAAGGCTTCCTCTGTATATAATATGAATTGTGCATGCTCTGTTTTGCATCTACTTTAAGCCAAATACGGGCAAAAGCCCTGCAGTTCTGCATTCCTATCCCTGATCTCTTTCCGATTAACACACATAACTCCAAAGGTGCACCCAAAGTGGCGGATTGAGGAAAATACAAACTTTCCAGGCCTTTTTATGTATAGTTACTTTCATGTTCTTGAACTGGACATGATCAGGTTAGAATTGGAGCCAACCAAGACAAAACTAGTTTTTAGCTATAGGGAGGACTATAGTGGCTGAATACAATCCAAGACAACCCAGTTGCAGCCTTGTCAAATATGTGAGATAATGATTGGTTTATAGGTCAGATGGTGGAATTTCCTTCTGCATTGAGGGAAGCATTGCACTTTGTACAATGAGCTGTGGCAGCCACATCTTTGGCTAATAACTACATGCTCCCGAGGAGTATGCTCAGCTTACCTGTAGGACAAGCATATATGTTTGGTGCACATCTTTTCTACATATCTGTTTAATAATTAACTCATGAATTTACCATTGCATATTCCACACATTTTTTGTAGAGCAGGAACCATTATTTACCTTGTTATTATGTCTCATTCTTCACATGCCTTCATACATATTGCCAAGGGAATTTCATCTATTGGGGAGTTTTTATATTGTTCTCTGTTGAATAAGCAAACATCACTCATAATTATTGAAGTTAGTTCTCTTATTGCTTTGATAGAGATGGAATGTAAATTTCTTTTTAATTTGATGAATAAGAAAACATGAACATTGCTTTGATAGAGATGGAATGTAAATTTCTTTTTAATTTGATGAACGAATGTACTATCAGTTAGTCTGTTGGTGGATTCGACATGGATGTTGCAGCTGCTCTGTATTAGGCCACTTGGTGGATTCAACCTGGATGTTGAGTACTGCTGCATATGTATTGACTATGGATATGTTTGGACCTATTGTTGATAATGCAGGTGGCATTGTTGAGATGAGTCAGCAGATAAATTATTTGCTTCTACAAGGATCATCACATTTGTTTCTAGACATCTATTAATTGAGCATATGTGGTATATTTCTGTGTTAATGGTGTGATTATCAACAGATTTGTACTGTTCAAGGATGGCTATAGCGAGTGCAAATACCTCTTGATGATGTGAATGAAGCTCAAGAATGAGAATGGGGGATGGCCGAGCCCAATAGTTTGATCTATAGGTATGGATTTGTTTTGTTTATTTCCTATACATGGTGCTAAATGTGAAATCTTGAAATTGATAGTGGCGGTTTGATGTTGTAGGCTCTAATGGATTTGTAGGATGAAAATGAGCTAGTTCTTGAGAATGGCTGCTTGTTTATCTGTAATCTACCCTTTGCTGCCATGTAAGAATGAAATTTGGGGGGTAACTAATATTGAGCTCCCTGATAAGCAAAAGTCATTCCAATCAGCAGAGGTATCTTCATGTGCTAGATCCCTTCTTTTTTGCTGCATTTCTAGTTGCTGGTTTTCCAATTTATTTGTTATTCTAGATGTTGGTTTCCAGGGGATTTGTTATTCTAGATGCTGGTTTATAGCTGATTTGTTATTTCTTTTTCTAAGTCAAGTGGCTATACATCGATCAATTTGTTATTCATATTTGAGTGTTCCAGCTGATGCTTATAATTTCCACTCTTCAGTGACCTTTAGCCGGATAGATCCTGAAGGAAAGTTGGTCATGGGCTTCAGTGTGCTTATCATAGGCACCATAGCATGTATGGCATTATTTTGATGGTAAAATGAAGTGGTTGATACTTCTTTTTGTTAATGCTCACTTTGTATTTTGTAGAGGTGCATTATGAAGGGAGGCCATTGAGAAACTTGATTCAGTCCTTTGGTAGGTCTACTTAATCTAGAACGAGAAGGTGCTTGCTGAATGGGCTGCTGAATGGGCTGCTGAATCAACTGTGAATTCTATAGACTTGAAGGTGTTCCTGTGCATGCCACCTCACCTCTACAAGCTGAGTTCATGGCTGTGGTCACTGCATCCAATATATGTACACATAGCAATATCAAGACGGCCATCATTCTTACTGACTCTAGCTCTTCGGTGAAGCTAGCAAGCCAGACAGTCTGCAACTCACCGAGTCTCCAAAACCTTTGGAGGAAATTCCTTGTCAACAAAGCTAGCCTAGACCTTTTAATGGTTATGTATATCCCTAGGGACCTCAATAAGGCAGCTGATAAAATTGCAAAAACAACCTTATCCACTCGCACTTCCTTTTCTTCTTTTTGTAATAAGTCGGCTTGGCTAGAGTATGAACTAGATGTGAATTTCTCTGCTTTTTGGCCTGTTCTAGAGCACAGGATGAATAAATGATAAGCTCTAGGGTTCCCCAAAAAATAAAGTATGTCATTGGTGTTGTATTCAATATAAGGGGCAAGGTAAAATGTCCTCCCCATGTAATTGTCATTTGTTTATAAATAAAAAATATTCATAATTTCAAAAAACTGAGTTTGGTTGCAATTGGCATTCAATTAGAAAACTTGATAATGAGTTGAAAACTGAATGACTAAAAGCCATGAAAATGTAGTAATACAGATCTAGTAGTCATTAGTAGCTTTTTTTATACGCCATTAAACTCAATAAGAACATTTTCATACACCAACATAATCCAAAATAGTGGCATTTGTAGAAAAGCCAATTGATGAATAGTGGCTTTTTTATAAATGCCAAATGATGGTTTAGTGGCCTTTATGTGGCATTTATTCGAAGCCACTAAAGACAAACCTTTAGTGGCTTTTACAACTTAAGCCGCTATCTTCCTAGTGGCATTGGCGCTAGAGGCATTTTTTTTAAATGTCAACAAATGCCGCTAAACCTGTTTACTGGCTTTTATTTTTTTAGTGGCTTTTCTGAAAGGCCGCTAATGAGTATGTTTGTTGTAGTGTTTGGATCGATCGAGTCACATTCATTGGACACATCATATCCAAATGAACTATTATGGTGGACCCATACAAGGTAGGGGTAGTCCATGATAGAGAAGCACCCAAGTCACCAACCAAGATTCAAAGTTTCTTGGGAGTAGTTGGTTATTATTGACGATTGATCCTAAATTTCCCAAAAATTTCTCTCCCCCTCACCAAGCTCACCCGGAGACCAATATGTTTGTTTGGTCCAAGGTTTTTGAAGTTAGATTTTAGGATCTTAAGTAGAAGTTCACCTCTTCTCTTGTGTTGATCCTACTCTTGAGCAATATTAGTTTTGTCATATGCACTGACACATTAAATATGGTCTTGGGATGCATCTTGGAACAAGAACAACATGTATTCACTTTTGCCTCAATATAGATCAATCCAAATGAGAGGAATTACCCAAGTCATGACCCCGAGCTTGCGACAATTATCTATGCTCTGAAGATTGGGTGACACTACCTCTATGGTTCTACTTTTAATATTTTCACCGACCACAAAAGACATAAGTATATTTTTACCTAAAAGGACCTTAACCTACAATAGTGAGAGTGGATGGAATATTGAAAGGACTATGAATTCATCATAGCACGCGACCCTGGTAATGCTAACGTGGTGGTCGATGCCCTCAGTCAAAGGTGTCTCAACTATAATGCCAGTATAGCCACCTAGTGGATGAGACTTGGAGATTTTTCTAGATTGACCCTGAAACCTTTATCTAATACACTTTGTCTAGCCAACATCCAAATAATCCCCGACCTTCTATTAGAAGTAGTAGAAGCACAAATGTCTTGCCTGCCCTTAACAAGATGAAGTCCCCTCTCTCAATCCTTAAACCCACCTCTATATGGGAGTTGATATAGGTATATGATACAAATGATGTATCTAGGTCCCCGAATATTCATCATTGAATGTACACATATTGCAAGAAGTGAATGGGTCAAAGCATATCACACATCTCAACACCACCATGATGTTTAAAAATCGACAATGATTTTTTTGGTAGCGGGGTATGAAGCAAGACATAGCCTCATTTGTGACTAGTTGTCTCACATGACATATGGTTAAGGCAGAGAAGTAACGACCATGTGCATTAATACAATCCATCATGATCCTGAATGGAAATGGCATCATATAACCATGGAGTTCTTGGTGGATCTTTATAGAACCAAGAAGGGATACAACACGGTATGGATTGTACCATTTGACGAAATTGACACACTTATTAGCCTGTAAGACTACTACCAATTTTTTTGACCTAGACGAGACCTACATTTAATAGATGGTTCACTTACATGGAGTTCCAAGTTCCATCATTTCTGATCATAACCACATGTTTACCTCCAAGATGTTGAAGTAAATCCAAGAAACACATGACACAAGACTAAAGTTCAATACTGTCTATCACCCTTAAACTGATGGATAGCTAGAACACGGACTAAAACCCTAGAATATTTATTAAGGTCTTGTGTCCTAGGCTAGGGTGGTTCATGGGGACAATATGTTCCTTTAGTCAAGTTTTTCTATGATAATAGATACCTAAGCAATATCAGAATGCCCCTTATGAAGATTTTTATGGGAGGTTGTGTCAGTCTAACTTCTTGGGATGACATTGGAAAGAGGACTAGTTTTGGTCAGAGAAACTATTGTTACACACAAATGATGTCGTTGTGGTGAACCAAAGGCTAAAGAGACCCCAAGATTAGCAAAATTCCTATGCATAAGCAAAGTGAGAAGATTTACACTTCCCTATAGGAGTTCATGTGATTTGAAATTTTGACCCCTTTGTTCTATAGCTAAGAATCAAGGGAAGATAAGTCCCTTGTATGTGGGTCCATTTGAGATTTTAGGCTGAATTGGTGGGGCCACTATTCATGTTTCCCTACCACCTCATCATAGTACAATTCAAGATGTGTTCCATTATTTGTCTAATATGAGTTACTATGTGAACGTTCATGCCCATACATTATATATTGAACCTATAGAGCTCCAAGGTACGTTGTCATGCCAAGAGGCACCTGTAAGGACCTTGGATTCAGAGGAAAACGATCTTAGAAATAAATGAATTGATATAGTTAAAGTTCTTTGGAAACACCATGGTTAGGACAAAGTATTGATTGGTTTTCAAGTGATTTTAAATATTTTTAATCGCTTGACTCATTCACTCCCACAAGTATGCATGCTCATTTTGGTCAAGGTCATATCCCAAAGGAGAAACATTTATTCAACGCAAGGGTAGTGGTTTTCAACAATATAGATCAAGTTATCAATATAGAGTTTGATTTCATTCACTACCATATCATGTCATGAAGTAGCAAAAAATTTGAACAAGCTAAAATAATCAAAAGGAATGTTCAAGTCATCCATACCTTTTGACTATGTAAAATAGATCTAACTTTATATAGGACCACTATGCATATATGAAGATAAAAAAACCCACCAAAAGCCTTGAGACCCCCAACATTATCTAACCACTTTAGTGGAATAGAATATGAGGCTATGACACACCTCATTACTTCATGCATACCTTCCCAACATATACAAGAAGCATAAAACATATACATAGAATGGTCAGTTAAGAATATATATTGAAATATACACTAGTGTGTCATAGAAAAGTGATTAAAGTACCATAGTGTACAAAATTCGTTGTTCAACAAGACATGAAGAGAAGTTATTCTCCCATGCCCAAGAAAGATAGATGTACCTATCCATGGCTAGAGATAGAAGGTACAAGAAGTAGAAAGTAGAGCTAAACATCATATAAGAAAGAAAAAAACTCCAATACTCATGAAAAGAAGTAGAAAGGAGCTAAAACTTTGGTTAAGAGTCAACTATTTGTCCTTGTTGGCTGAACACTCCCTAGGAACCTCCACTCTGAGATGGAGGGAAGAAGTGGTTGAGATATCTCTTGCAACTATCAACAAAAAAATAAGATGGATAAGTTTCTCTCTCAAAAAACCAACTTGTCATCCTTAGTCTCCTCCAACAACTTCTCACTCTTCTCTGGCCAACTCACATTTCAAAATCTATAATAATTGTCCCTAGATAACTTTTTTTGGTGACTGAGAAAACCCACCCTGGGTGAGTCCGACATGGTAAACTCTCAAGGCATGAGAGGGTGTGGTCTAGCTACCCCCCTCTAGTGCCAAATCATCATAGATTGTCATTCACAAAGTGTGTTTGGTGAGGTTTGAACCATGTTCCTTCATTGAGACTTACTAAGATCTTACCACCCATGCTACTATGGTCAGACTGTCCCAAGATAACTTTGTCATATATATAGATGTGGGGTGGTTACACACAGAGTTGAGTGAAATCTACATGTGACGTGATGTGTAGCACTACTACAGAAATGGCTTATAAAGTCACTTTTCAAGGTGTCGGTTGTATACATAAACGGACACCTAAACTCTACAGTGTCGGTTTATAACATAAACTGACATACAATCTGTGAAGGTCGACCAGACATGGGTACCGCTTTTATTAAGTGTCGGTTAATTAATAAAAAACCGACACCTAAAATCAACCACCAAAACCAAAATTTCAGCGAAAAAATTACCTCCAAAATTTGACATATGTCGTCGGTTCATAAATAAATAACCGACGACTAAAGGGTATTCGCAAGATAGGAATAGTTGTCGGTTGTCCTTTAGTTAAAAACCGACGACTATAATCTAGTATAGGTGCCGGTGTTTGGAATAGAATCGACACAGTTGGTTTATTTGTCGGTTTTTGAGAATAACCGACGCTTATTGTCAACTTAATAGCTCACCAGCGCGAGCTTCTCTTCCCCTTTCCCTTTTCATTCTCGATTTCAGTTAGGTCCGGCGATTTCTTGCTCACCCCCGTCGGTCGTTGCTCCTCCGCCGCCGCTACCGTGCTCCTGCTCCTGCCCTCGCCGCTGCTCCGTGCTCACCGGCGGTTGTGCTCCTGCTCCTGTTCCTGCCGTCTGTGCTCACCGACGGCCGTCCGTGCTCCTGCTCCATGCCCTCGCCACTGCTCCGTGCCCTCGCCGCTACTCCGTGCCCTCGCCGCCGCTGCTCCGTGTCCTCGCCGGCGCTTCTCCTCTCTTTGCCGCCGCCTCTGCCGGTGGCTGCTGTGCTCCGGCCGCTGCTCTCTTCTACCCTCAAGGTATGCCCGCCTGCCCTGCCTTCTTCCTTCTTCCTCTGCTCCGGGGGATGCTTGGGCGGTGCCAAGGCATGCCCAAGCAGCTACTGGGCATTTTTTTTAAAGTTATTTACTTATTTGTGTTTAGGGTTTAGGTACTGATTTTGTGCTTCTACTGAGTTGAATCCTCTATTGTCTATACAATACATGTAATTTTCCTAGTATCGTGAAAGATTCTCAATTGTGTGTATCACATGGGATTCTTATCTCAACACAATGGACTGCAATATATGCATCTAATGCCTTAAATGAAAGACTCGAATGTTATAAAATCCAATCAAAGTAGGTAGAAACAACTTATATATATTCAGATCTTAATAATTCCATGAAGTGCACATTATCTTACTCAGGAAAAGTATGTGTATAATGTAGGATTAGTTCCATATAATAGTTCTATTTTAGTAAGCACCTAGAAACCCGTCCAAGATTTACTCATTAGGAGTAAATCTTAGATAGTCCCCGGTTTGGGACTGTTCTTGAACACCTAATCTCACTTAGGATGTAAGTGTATAATGTGTATTGGGTTTTCGAGAAAATTTCGGTAGCATTTCCTCGTTTGTTCTCTAAGTACATATGTAGACTTCTTTTCAAGCTATCATGTCTACCACAATAAAGTTGGTTATGATAAGAAATAAAAGGTTAACTGATGTTATAAAACTTTTTCTGAAAATATATAACATCGTTATATGTACTTACACTTTGTTAATACTAATATTATGCAGTCTCTGTCCACCCATAACAGTCACTATGAACTGGGCCTCTATGTCAATGTTAACATTCCCTATTGAAGAACAATTGGACATCATCCTAGATGATCGTTCCTTAAACCAATTGGTCATACCCAAACATTGGCATTTTCTAAAAGGAAGACACTACATGCCTGGTAAACTGACCCTAACTTTTGGCAATTATTCACATGTTATCGAGGTTGAGTATGATTTGGAAGGAAATCTTGTATCAAAATCCGGTTGGCGTGATTGGATTGGAGAGATGCATGTGGTCCGTTGCAACAGGCTTTTTCTCCATCTAGTTGGCCATAATTCCATCAAAGTTTGGATAACCAACAACAACTGCGAGACCCCCGATCATCTACTGCGGTATGAGTGCACGTCGTCGCATATCAGCTCAGACGAATCTGAATCTGAGGCCCCTGTCAGTTCATATTCATCTAAATACAGTGAGGAGCTTCGTGACACAACTTCATCATCAAAAAGACCACGGTAAGTCCAATTAACAAATATAATTGTCAAGCAATCAATACTCATAGCTGCTTTCTATTCTGAACTTTAGGAGAAGATCGCCACAATGATAAGTCCTCGAAGTTACTGATGCAGGACCATGTTGGTGTAGTATTTAGTTGTCTATCTATCTAGACTTGTCTGTATTAATAGTTTTTTTCATTATGCGCATGTTTAGGGGTACACCGACCCCTTTGTTTAGTTACTGTTTAGGGGTACACCCCTGTGTGTGGATGTAAAAAGAGATTAATGAATGGAACTGAAAGTTGCTACATGAAACCCGTCCAACACATTATTTGTTGGCCTAGAAACCCGCCCAAGATTTACTCATTGGGAGTAAATCTTGGATAGTCCCCGGTTTGGGACTGTTTTTGAACACCTAATCTCGCTTAGGATGTTAGTGTATAATGTGTATTGGGTTTTCAAGAAAATTTCGGCAGCATTTCCCCATTTGTTCTCTAAGTACATATGTACTTGGAGAACAGCGGGGAAATGCTGCCGAAATTTTCTTGAAAACCCAATACACATTATACACTTACTAGTGAGATTAGGTGTTCAAGAATGGATAGGTGGTACACATTTATTATATATAATAATGACATCACATGTATTTGTTAACCCTAGACCCTAATCTTGTCCTAATATATACCTATTTTCTCTTTGATCATAGAATGGATAGATCATGGATGTCCATTCGCAATCGCTGCACCCCAGAGTTTATTTCTGGTCTTGACCAGTTCATTAGATTTGCCGAGGAACATAGGAAACAACCTGGAGATAGATTCTACTGTCCTAGGCATTGCGGTAACAACTTGAAAGTCAACACTGGTGACGAAATTAAAACTCATGTCATGTGCAACGGGATTATACAAGGCTATACAGAATGGCACTGGCATGGAGAGATTTCAAACCCGAAACCAGTGGATGTCGATAGCAGTGCTTGTGTGGAAGAAGAAATTGCCTACGATGACGTAGATGTGAATGAACCAGTTCCAGTAGACATCGTTGATGCGATGCTAGATAGTTGTGGGGTAGAGCACACCGATCCACCTCCCATTTTTAGAAACATTGTGCATGATGCTAAGATGTCGTTATACACAGGTTGTACTAAGTTTACGAAGCTTAACGTTGTGTTGAGATTGTATAAGTTGAAAGCTAACAATATATGGAGCGACAAAAGCTTCACGTCATTGTTGTCTTTGTTGAAAGAAATGCTTCCTGAAGGAAACGAGCTGCCAATCTCAACATACCAGGTAAAGAAATTGTTATGCCCAATGAGAATGGATGCCAAGAAGATACACGCATGCCCTAATGATTGTGTATTATTTCAAAAGGACTATGCGGATTTGAAAGATTGTCCAAAATGTGTTGCGTCACGGTATAAATTGACGACTTCGGGGGAGTCCAAAACTGGTTCTCCTGCCATGGTGATGTGGTATCTACCATTAATATCACGGTTTCAACACTTGTTTTCCAATCCGATAGATGCGAAGAATTTGAGGTGGCATGCAGATGTTAAGAAAAATAATGATGGGATCCTACGACATGCGTCTGATTCCCCACAGTGGAAGAAGATTGATGTATTGTACCCTGAATTTGGTGAAGAAGTCAGGAATCTAAGACTTGGGCTTTGTACAGACGGGATGAATCCGTACGGGACATTGAGCAGCCAACATAGCACTTGGCCATTCATGCTTGTTATATACAATCTTCCTCCCTGGCTGTGTATGAAAAATAAGTACGTAATGCTGTCGTTGTTGATATCGGGCCCTAAACAACCTGGAAATGACATCGATGTTTATCTCGAACCTCTGATTGATGACTTAAAGAAACTCTGGGGTGAAGGTGTGATGACCTATGATGCTTCACGAAGAGAGACATTTCATTTGCATGCTATGATGTTTTGTACTATTAATGACTTTCCAGCATATGGGAATTTGTCTGGATATAGTGTCAAAGGAGCTAAAGTGTGTCCTATATGTGAAGAGAACACTGATTCAACAAGACTAAAACATGGTGGTAAGAATATATATCTCGGTCATCAAAGGTTTCTTCCAAAATTCCATTCGTATCGTAGGAAGTGCAAAGCATTCAATGGATTGAATGAGGAACGTAGTGCACCTAAACCTATACCAGGGGAGGTTGTTTATGAAAGAGTAAAAGACTTTGTCAATGAATTTGGTAAGAGATCACAATGTACTACACGGAGTGACAATTCTTCATTCAAGAAGAAGTCAATATTTTGGGATCTTCCTTATTGGAGTTCTTTGACAGTCAGACATTGTATCGATGTAATGCACGTTGAGAAAAATGTCTGTGATAGCAACATTGGTACTCTGTTAAATATACCAGGTAAGACTAAAGATGGGATAAAATCCAGACTGGACCTACGTGAAATGGGAATAAGGTCAGAATTAACAGAATTACGTGAAATGGGTAATAAAAGAACATACTTACCTCCCGCTTGTTACATGTTGTCTAGAAAGTAGAAGAAAGCTTTTTGTGAATGCTTGGTAAATGTTAAGGTGCCACATGGTTACTCATCCAACATCCGTAGATTGGTATCAATGAAAGATCTGAAGTTGATAGGTCTTAAATCTCATGATTGTCACACTCTAATGCAACAAATATTGCCCGTGGCAATTCGATCTATATTGTCGAAGCATGTAAGGTTTGCAATCACCAGACTTTGTTTCTTTTTCAACAGTCTCTGCAACAAAGTTATTGACCCTGAGACTCTCGATAATTTGCAAAGAGAAGTGGTTGTTACCCTATGTCAGCTTGAGATGTATTTCCCTCCTTCGTTCTTTGATATCATGGTACATCTTGTTGTCTACTTGACTAGGGAAGTGAAAATCTTGGGACCGGTTTTCTTGCATTGGATGTATCCCTTTGAACGATACATGAGCATTTTTAAAGGTGATGTTCGAAACCGTTATCGGCCTGAAGGGAGTATTATTGAAGGTTATGTGGCGAGAGAGGTTATGGATTTCTTCAATAACTTTCTCAGTGGTAATGACACTCCTGATAATGACAAGAATATTGACGAGTTATTTGGCAAAGGAATTTTGGGATCACGTGTGAAAGTAATCAGCCGTGAGCAGTTGGAACAAGGTCATTTGTATATTTTACACAACATGGACGAAGTGAACGTTTATATCGAGGAACATACCAATTTCATCAAAAGACAATATCCTCGAGCCAATACAATGTGGCTTGCTAGAGAGCATAACAAGACTTTTATTAAGTTGTTTGAAGATAAAGTCTTACATCAACTATCTCAAACACCAGATGATATTACTGAAACTATCAAATGCCTCACCTTTAAACCAAAGTTGACTGTTATGTCTTATGAAGGGTATGACATTAATGGATTCACATATTACACAAAGCGCCAAGATGATAAGAGTGTCGTCCAAAATAGTGGGGTCACCCTTCAAGCATCGACTATGTTTTTGCAAGTGCAAAGGATAAGAGTCCACGTGAAGCTAAAATGTCATATTACGGTGTCATTAAAGAGATATGGGAATTTGACTACATAGATTTCAAAATTCCGCTCTTCAAATGTAATTGGGTTGATAACACCAAAGGAGTTATAGTGGATGAATTGGGTTTCACTTTAGTGAACTTTGAAAAGATTGGCGAGAAGGCTGAACCATTCATATTGGCATCACAGGCGAAACAAGTATTTTATATCGATGATTCTGCAAATGATAAATGGTCGGTTATTCTTCATGGTAAAAGACAGTTCATTGAAGATCTTATAGATGAAGAAGAGTACTATGATAAATATGATGACTCCAATCCATTCTCAGTTGGGTTGCCAACTCCACAAAATATTGAAGCTAATGATGACTTATATGTGCGTGGAGATCACAATGAAGGATTGTTAATTGATAAAAGATCACAATTTTAGAGGCATGCATGTTTATATTTTTTTATTGAAGCTAAATGTTTACTTTTTTAATATCAATATCATTTTCTGATTTGATGTTTCATTATCTTCTAGTTAATACAAATGCTAAACATTGTGGGAGGGTGCTAAAGAACTATAGGACCAATCTCACCCGAGATTACATACGCGATGCTGAGAATAGGTTCTTGATTGATTCCAATTCTAGACATTGATCAGTATTTCACTAACTCTACACTAATAACTTTTGTTTGTATTCTCTTTGAAAAATAAATATAGAAAGAAGGAAGCCACACAGCAATGGAACTACTTGGACCCCAAAGACTGGGAGGAGTTTGTTACCCAAAGAAAAACAGATTAATTCAAGGTATTAAGCGCCACTCCCAATTTAATTAATATACGTTTTTATGTATTCACCTATTCAAGATTAACCTTTATTGTTACTAACCAAATCAATGTGCTAACTAACTAGGCTATCAACGATGCTCAACGACAACTACATGTTATGACCACACAATGGGTCCAAGAGGATATGCAGGCGTTCACCAAAGGTTATATAGATATATAGGCAGCAAGCCATGAAACAACAAAAGAAGCCCCAATGAAGAGAAACAGGATATAGATACAATACATAAAGTGCAGCACACACAAGTGCTTCAGATTCATATAACAACATGACAGACTAACACATATATAGTGCATAACAACAGCAGCTCGGAATTTACATACAACACTAGCTTAGTACATATATAGTGGGACTAAGGTGACAATCGCACCTGCTAAAACAGGTTACCGACAACTACATGTTACGACTGGGAGGTCGTGATTCAGCAACCGTATGCATTAGCAGTGGGTCTGTTTGTCCACCTTCTAATGAATACGGTTGCTGAATCATGACCTCCCAGTCGTAACATGTAGTTGTCGGTAACCTGTTTTAGCAGGTGGGATCGTCACCTTAGTCCCACTATATATGTACTAAGCTAGTGTTGTATGTAAATTCGACGCTGCTATTGTTATGTACTATATATGTGTTAGTATGTCATGTTGTATGGACATCAATTGTATTGCTCAGGTATTATATAGTCTCATTAGATAATATGAAATATATCAATCTTATTTATAGCTCATTAATTATATATATACATCATTCTCTTTACAGGTGTTTAAAGCTGACCCCACTACAGGAACGGACTTACCAGATGTACATGCTCCCTATATGATGGGAGAATTAAATGAAGTAAGAGAAGAATGGGCAACAACCATACAAATAGTGGGGGTTTGAAAATATAATTGGGATGTTGATAGCGGATAATGACTAAAGAATGATATTTTGTAAATGAATTTCTGAATTATAATATATGTGTGAATGTTTCTACATGTCTAGATGTTTCTACATGTGTCTGAGTGAAAATGAATGAAAGTGTTGGTTGCTATATGAATGTTTCTACATGTGTGAATGTGAATGAATGGAACTACATATTGTTAGCTACATGAATGTTTCTAAATGTGTGAAAACAAAATGGAACTGCAGGTTGTATTGCTAAATGCATGTGTGAATATTTTTGTTATTAAATTTGCAGGTTTGTGGCCTGTTGTTGGCTGATATCAATGGATGTCGTAAAAACCTGCAGTTAACTGCAGGTTTCTCATCCTGCGACCAGCCACAGCAGGTCTGCAGACTGATAGAAAAAAAACAATAGGCGTCGGTTATTTGTATAACACCGACACACAAAGTTATAGTGTCGGTTTTATATAAATAACCGACGTCTGTTCCCTGTGGCGTGAAGGTATACGGCGTCGGTTTATTATCTAATAACCGACGCTGATAGTGGCCAAGATGGCACCCTTTCTGTGGCGCGAAGGTATATGGCGTCGGTTTATTATCTAATAACCGACGCTGATAGTGGGCAAGATGGTGACCTTTCTGTGGCGCGAAGGTATATGGTGTCGGTTTCTTATCTAATAACCGACGCCTATACCTTCGTGCCACATCAAACATGCACGATTTCGGTGGCGCGGGAAGAGTTTGGGCATCGATTTTGGAACCGACGTGTAATGGGTGACTTTTAGTGTCACCCACATAGGTGTTGCTTAGAAACTGACACTAAAGGCCTTAAATAACTGACACTAAAGGTAGGTTCTGTAGTAATGTAGGTTGTCATGCATGATGTGTGATCATGAACACACCAAATCCACTAGGGAAATTATCCATAGACTTTACCCTTTAAATGGAAAATACCCACTTGTGAACATGCAAATTCATTTGAGTATAGAAGGGGTCAATCCCAAAGAACGTCATTATTAACCGTTGATCCAAACCAATTGCAATGAATGGAAAGTAAATTCTAGTTTGAATTGGTTAGTTAAACTAAGAAAAATGAGGATACGTAAAACTAATTAATTGGATTTTAGATAAAATGATAAAAGATATTGGGGGTCTGGAGGATCACCACCATATACCATGTGTATACTTACTGATTCAACTCCTAAGTTTTAGTGATTGAATCAAGACCATGTATATTTGTTCCTTTTAGAATCAAATCCCATGGATCAAGATACCCACGAACCCGATGTCTCGGTGTTCTATGGGTCAAGGTTCATTCATCCAATAAGTTCTTATCTGAGGCCTCATCAAGGAACATTTGATTTCCATTCTAGTGTTCAAACTCATGGGTCAGATGGTCACGTCATAATAATCTATTGTGACAAAGTGGATTTTAACATAATAATGAGATAATTACTCTTTTGACCCCAATATATTCTATCATGGTCTCAAATAATTTTTCTTGTTTTCATAATCAATGTTGAGAGTTAAATACAAAATACGGTGATTAATGTAAATTTTATACACATTATAACACCTTAAATTTGATTAATAGATCACTTTATCCAAATAATCAAATTGACCCATCAAACTTCATAATTTGGTTCTCAAACTTTTCTAGATATTCTCCACATTTTTTTGAAGTTGTGGTCCAAATTTGAGAACAATTGGACATTTCTACAATTTTCTATGGATTATTGAAGTTTATGTGTTAAAAATCCCTTTATATTCTCTTTTATTGGCTTTGCCATGTCAACAATCTGTGGGGTGTGTAGGGGGGGGGGGGGGGGGGGGTGAGTCAGGGCCCTTGGATCTGCCCCTCGCATATCATGGCCCAATCTGATGGCCACTGGTCATCTCCTACCTCCCGCATTCAGCGAGGAGGAGTAAATGAAGGTTGAAAATCGCGATCTTGCGCCTAAGACCTTGATTCAAAGTTTCAACTGAGAGGGAACACTCGCCTCACAAATTTGAATTGTTTGAATCCTAATTTGACCATGTTCTCATCATGTATAGCTGCCAAAATGAGTTCATCACCTCACCCTCTCACTCTGGCAGCCATGACTGCTTCTCCAAGACTTTTAGCCCTAAACCTACCCCCCCCCTCGTGCTATAAAAAGGTCCCACATATCCACCAACTCCACACCAAGCTATGAGCTTTTTCTTTGCTCTCCATTTCGGCCATAGACAGCCTTTTTTTTTGCATCCCTGGTCCCCTTCTGCAGTGTGGCACCACCGTGAAGCCCAGATCGGGCATCCATGCTCCTCTCCTCCTCTCCCTATTCTATGGCACCCATCCATCTCGCGGAGCCGTAGCAACCTCAGACGGCCTACTCACCGCCTTCCTCGTCTCCTCCTGCACCAGACCTCCTCCACTCCCGTGAACCCTGTCACCCTGCCTTTGTGGCTCATGCGAGGCCTGCATGGATGGGGGGGGCAGACCCAGTGAACCGCCAATCAAAGCAACTTTGACCCGGTCCAAAGGTCCAGTGAAATCAACGATCAGACCCATTTGAACTCAGAAATCGAGCCTTGAACTGGATCCTAAACCAAGAAAGCCACCCCTCCTCTATGGATCCATCTTGTCCATACATGGTGCATCTGATGGCCATCCTTTTTCCAATATACGGTATTTATATCCTCTCTACTCGAAATTGCAATTAATAGTTAGATCTTGCAAAAATTGTATCTAATGCATAGGAACTCCAAAAATGATGAACAAATAGTCAATCTTGATCAGAAAAATCTCATAAACCTTTTAAAAATAATTTTGAGACCAGATTCCAAATGTTGTTCACTGATATTCCTATATTTTATCTCTTGCTTATTTAATTTATTTAATGGCTCAATAATGATGATTAATCCTTGAAAAACCCTAATTCTGACTATAATGATCATCTTGAAACCAAACTGGGAAAAATATGATTTTAGATCTGATCTTGTAACTTATCTCTCCTAAAATGTGAATAATGCACATTTAACTAAGGGTTAACCTTTATATTGTGATAATGGATTTAAATCTTGTGAAAACCTTGATCATGTGTATGATTCATGACTCTACTCAAATTGATCTTGAATCTCAATTATGTTAAGTATCATGATGATGATTTAGGAATGTGATGATGACTTGAATATTGATCATTAGGGTTTACACATATGATCCTATAAAACCTAGGTTAGTCATTCACACTCGAAATACTTGACATTGGAAATAATGTTGGATATATTAAAATATGGGTTGAATATAAGTGAGTGACCCAAACCTAAGGTTGACATAGGAAAAGTGTAACCCTAATATCAAAATATCTAAACATGATACTCTTAACATCATGATCTTGACCCTTGATCCAATCTTGATGATTTAGGATCTGACTCGAAGGGTTGACCTATTGATTATACTTGAAATACTCGGTGAAAGGTATGCTACTTGATTGTATTGAAGATACTTTTATGTATCTCTTGACTATATACTTGGATATTTACTTGGATGAGATACTATTCCCTATGATTAGTCTTCTATTTTTCTATACTATATTTTGAAAAAACATGAAAACATAAATTGCATGCCCATTATGACTTCCCGTATATTGATAATGATGATGATATTGATAATGTTGATATTGAGTGCAACAACCCCCTCATTTGGAGGTGGGACTTGTACATTGGCCTCCTATTTCCTATGGTGAGAAGGAGCCTAGTGACCTTCCCCATCGCGTTGGGGTAATAGAGTCACACAAAATATATAAGCATGCTTATTTGATTATAACGTAATGGGAACTCGTAATAAAAATTGAATCGTTGAATAACAAACATTTTTTCAAATGATATTGCTTTTGGAAATCATTTGTCATTCTTTTGAATATAAGTCTTGCCAAGTATACACTTTTGTTATAAATCGCTTTACTTGATTTTGATAGCGTACCATGAAATTGCATGATTGTGTCTTGATTTTCTTGATTTTAGGCAATACAAATGGAATACTGAATAAGATCGCTTCCGCACTCTACATACTCTGATGACAAAGACAAATTAGATATATCACCATATTGGGTTAGTTTGTTCTTTAAGTATCTAGTTTTTGAGTTATTATTTCTTATTGTATGTGCTAGTGTGATATATCCTATTGGGCCACTCAGGGATGGGCGCTTCAATCCCTTTACCACTGTCTCGACAGTGAGATTGGGATTGGGGTAAGAACGGTTCCGTGACAGTTGGTATCAGAGCATAATACAAATTCCTCGAATGCCAAATTCAAATCCTCAATTTCCAAATTATATGACTACCTTCATCATGAAAGGAAAGGAATGAAAATATTACCTTGACTTTGTAAAATCTTGACATTATTTCCCTATTATCGTGAATTTTGATCTTACGACCTTGATATATGTACGATTGGTTAATTAATACTATCCCTATTTGAATAAACTCAATGAATCGTGACTGATGTTGGTAATGTGCTAGGTTAGGTTGGTAGTTGACTCATGACTCCCCTAACCTAGGTTACATCCCTATTATGACTACCTCTTAATGTTCATTTTGTTGATTATTTAGAGTTTCGAAGGGTATCCCCTTTCACCCGATTTGGATTGTTTGACCTAAGCCTAATAGGTTAAACCATGGCTAATAATTGATCTTAAATATTCATAATGACCTTGATATAAGATAATATTGACTATATCTTGTGGTTGACTTCCTAGATAGACCTCAGTCTAAACCATTCATCAACCTTGGATACCATGATAATGAAATCTTGATATCTTGCTCAAATATTGCTTGAATATTGTTGATCAAAATTGAATATAGATGAGTGATCTCCACTTAGGTCTAAATAGGAATCTAAACCCTAGCTTTGGAATATTTATACATATGATCAAATTTTGGATCTATGACTTTTGATGTCTAAAATATTGACTCTTAATACTAATATATAATAATGTGACTCACGATTATCAAATCTCAATAATGATACAAATCCTATGATCACACTTTTTGGACATTGAGATATATGACTAATGACTTCCAAAATCCCAAATCTTGAAAATTTTGAAATGATGACTATGTTAACTCTCTCGATTTATGACTTAGGGTTTAGCTCTCATTAGGACTAGGGTGGGGCCTCCCATTGATATTGAGTTTGAAAATCATGATATTGAAAGTATGATATTGTCTTGAAATGTTGAAATATGAAATCTCAAATCATTGATGTATAACCCCACCTGGGCCAATGTAGAGTCTAGGACCCTGAGATTTTGGGATTGAAAGTCACCATGTACACTTGATTTAAGGAATCTATTTGTTTGACCTAAAATATGATCCCTCGAAATTTGTGATCAATAGGATGCTCTCCATATTTGTGACTCATACGATGACTTTGAATAGTATATGCATTGACCTTGATACTGAATTGCTCGAGGATGAAATGATGTTGGAACCAAGTTTGTTATGATATGAAACATGGAATCCTAATTATGATTATTGAACTATTTGAGTTTTGAGACCATGATTTTGATTATATAGTTGAGGACACTCCAATATTTGAGGATACAACTTGGATTTTGATAGTCCCAATTTTGAGGATGTTTTTTAATTTTGGGGACAAGATTCCTTTTCAAGGAGGGAAGGATGTGACAAAGTGGATTTTAGCATAATAATGAGATAATTACTCTTTTGATCCCAATATATTCTATCATGGTCTCAAATAATTTTTCTTGTTTTCATAATCAATGTTGAGACTCAAATACAAAATACGATGATCAATGTGAATTTTATACACATTATAACACCTTAAATTTGATTAATTGATCACTTTGTCCAAATAATCACATTGACCCATCCAACTTCATAATTTGGTTCTAAAACTCTTTCTAGATATTTGCCACATTTTTTTTAAGTTGTGGTCCAATTTTGAGAGTAATTGGACATTCCTACGATTTTCTATGGATTATTGAAGTTTATGTGTTAAAAACCCATTTATATGCTCTTTTATTGGCTTTGCCATGTCAACAATATATGGGGTGTGTAAGGTGGGTGAGTCAGGGCCCTTGCATCTACCCCTCATGGATCATGGCCCAATCTAATGGCCACTAGTCATCTCCTACCTCCCGCGTTCAATGGGGAGGAGTAAATGAAGGCCGAAAATCGTGATCTCACACCTAAGACCCCGATTCAAAGTTCCAACCGAGAGGGAACGCTTGCCTCACAAATTCGAATTATTTAAATCCTCATTTGACCACTGTTCTCACTCTATCCAGCTGCCAAAATGAGTTCATCACCTCTCCCTCTCACTCTAGAGGCCATGGTTGCTGCTCCAAGACTTTTAGCCCTAAACCTACCCCCCCTAGTGCTATAAAAAGGTCTCCCGTGTTCGCCAACTCCACACCAAGCTATGAGCTTTTTCTTTGCTCTCCATTTCGTCCATAGCCAACCTTTTTTTTTGCATCCCTGATCCCCTTCTGCTGTGCGGCACCGCCACAAAGCTTAGTTCAGGCGTCCATACTCCTCACCTCCTCTCCCTATTCTATTGCCCCCATCCAGCTCGTGGAGCCGTAGCAAACTCGGACGGCCTACTCGCTACCTTCCTTGCCTCCTCCTACACCAGACCTCCTCCACTCTAGTGAGCCCTGTTGCCCTGCCTTCATGGCTCGTGCGAGGCCTGCACGGATTGGGGGACAGACCATGTGAACCGCCAGTCAAAGCAACTTTGACCCGGTCCAAAGGTCCAGTGAAATCAACGATCATACCCGTTTGAACCCATAAATTGAGCCTTGAACTGGATCCTAAACCAAGAAATCCACCCCTCCTATGTGGCTCCATCTCATCCATCCCTGGTGCATCCGATGGCCATCCTTTTTCCAATATAAGGTATTTATATCCTCTCTACTCGAAATTACAATTAATAGTCAAATCTTGCAAAAATTGTATCTAATGCATCTGAACTCCAAAAATGATGAACAAATAGTCAATCTTGATCAAAAATATCTAGTGAACCCTTTAAAAATACTTTTGAGACCAGATTCCAAATGATATTCCTATATTTTATCTCTTGCTTATTTAATGGCTCAATAATGATGATTAATCCTTGAAAAACCCTAATTCTGACTATAATGATCATCTTGAAACCAAACTTGGAAAAATATGAGTTTAGATCTGATATTGTAACTTATCTCTCCTAAAATGTGAATCATGCACATTTAACTAAGGGTTAACCTTTATATTGTGATAATGGATCTAAATCTTGTAAAAACCTTGATCATGTGTATGATTCATGACTCTACTCAAATTGATCTTGAATCTCAATTATGTTAAGTATTATGATGATGATTTAGGAATGTTATGATGACTTGAATATTGATCATTAGGGTTTACACATATGATCCTATAAAACCTAGATTATTCATTCACACTCGAAATACTTGACATTGGAAATAATGTTGGATATATTGAAATATGGGTTGAATATAAGTGAGTGACCCAACCCTAATGTTGACATAGGAAAAGTATAACCCTAATATCAAAATATTGAAACATGACACTCTGAACATCATGATCTTGACCCTTGTTCCAATCTTGATGATTTAGGATCTGACTCGAAGAGTTGACCTATTGATTCAGATATTGATTATACTTGAAATACTCGGTGAAAGGTACACTATTATATAACTCCTCCTTGATTGTATTGAAGATACTTTTATGTATCTCGTGACTGTATACTTGGCCCTATACTTGGATGAGCTACTATTCCCTATGATTCGTCTTCTGTTTTTGTATACTATATTTTGAAAAACATGAAAACATAAATGTCATGCCCCTTATGACTGTCCGTATATTGATAATGATGATGATATTGATAATGTTGATAATGTTGATATTGAGTGCAACAACCCCTCATTTAGAGGTGGGACTTGTACATTGGCCTCCAATTTCCTATGGTGAGAAGGAGCCTAGTGACCTTCCCCATCACGTTGGGGTAATAGAGTTACATAAAATATATAAGCATGCTTATTTGATTATAGCGTAATGGGAACTCGAAATAAAAATTGAATCATTGAATAAAAAACATTTTATCGAATGATATTGGTTTTGGAAATCATTTGTTATTCTTTTAAATATAAGTTCTGCCAAGTATACTCTTTGGTTATAAGCCACTTTACTTGATTTTGATAGCGTACCATGCAATTGCATGATTGTATCTTGATTTTCTTGATTTTAGGCAATACAAATGGATTACTGAATAAGATCACTTCCGCACTCTACATACTATGATGATAAGGATATATTGGATATATCTCCATATTGGGTTAGTTTGTTCATTTAAATATCCAGTTTTTGAGTTATTATTTCTTATTGTATATACCAGTGTGATAAATCCTATCGGACCACTCAGGGACAGGCGATTGGGATTGGGGTAAGAATGGTTCCATGATAACTATAATAAAGATGATAAACATGGTAGTAAGATAATAATTTCCATCAGAGGTCTCATTAGGAAATCATGGGTTCATTCTTGTTGGGATTCAAGGTCACAACACCGCACAAGAACATAATCTAACTAACCAGAAAATAAGTGCAAGATCAGATGGGTAAAAGGATCATAATTTTCATCAAAGGTCTTGTTAGGAAATTATGGGTTCATTCTTGTTGGGATTTTAGGTCTCATCGCGCACAAGAACATAATTTACCAAAGATCAAGTGCAAAATGGTTGGAAAATATCCATTCACTAAAACATTGGTGTCAAATAGAATAATTTAAGAACATTCTATGGGGTTACTCCCCATTCCCCAGTATGGGAACTACCCAGGCATAATCAAATGAACAAGAAACAAGCCTAGGATGTGAAATATGAGATGTGAGATCTATTTTTATCTTTGGAGTTTCCACTCCGTTTATAGAGGGAACATAGGGGGTAGAATCCTAGGAAAGGTTATCTATGTCTCCTAGGCTGCTTGGTCTAGGATGTCATTCGATTGACTTAGGATCTAGTTGGGTGACTAGATTGTTGCTTCAGCCTGAAGTCAAGTCAGTCAAACTTTGACTGGAATAATGACTTTCTCATTTTGGATTTTGACTGAGTCTTGATGATGATTCGATCGACTGGGCATCCATTCAATCGACTGGGACATTTCTTTCTTTAACCTGAAGGTAGGTTTGGTTGGGATAATGAAACTTCTTGATATCCAGTTTGACTGGGTCTTTTCTAGCGACTCCGTCGACTGGGGATCCAGTCAATCGATTGGTGTTTTGGGAGGTTAATATATGGTGCATGTGAGTCTACCGACTAGGTGAGTCAGTCAACCAATTGGGAGGCTGAAGATGAGAATCAAAACCTCTAATTCTTGGGCCTTTTAGACTTTGGAGAGATTGGTCATTTATCCTGCAAAAACCCATGAAAACCTAGTAAAAATCCAATTGTCTAACGAAACACAAAACTAAGACAATTAACTCTAAAATTAGAGAACACTAACAAAATGCTCTCAAAGAGAGATCTAAAACATGCAAATAAAATGGAAAAAATATGCATTTATCACTACATAGTGTGTCATATGTGTTTTTTGAAGTTGTAATTGATGTACTTCATGTGAGATGACATATCACTAAGTGACATGGGGTGCCATAGAGTGACATGACATATCAGTTAAGTGATTCCAATTTGTCACATAAGTGTGACATGGCATGTAAGTTGCTGACATGTTGTGCTGTTGTATTGTTCTTGGAGTTTATTATTTTAATGTACACAGTGTGTTGGATGGCCAACAAGGAGTGTGCTCAGCTGTATCTACAATTTTGAACTTGAAAACTTGTGGATAGATGGGTATTAATTCAATGGGTGATATGATGATATTTCTTTCCCCTTTTAATGCAAAATGTATTACTACAATCAAAATCATGAAATGAGTAAAGACAACATAAAAGTAGAAATTCTAGCATGATTAGAAGAGAATATAGGCAGAATCATATTGAGAAGTGTGTAAAAAAGTAGGCAAAAGGTATGAATCGTGCACATCAAATCTGCCTGATATTAAATTATTTCTTGTCCTCAAGCAACAAAGGATCATGGATAGGAAACTGAAGAAAATATCAAGCATATGCATCAACTAAATGACATTGAAGAAGTAATTCAAAGCAAAATAGCCATAGTCAAAGGGTTTTTCTATTATCCATGAGTTCACCTCAAACACCCAAGATAGAAATTTTAATTCAGAGGTGGTCAAATCTAATTGGAAAGTCATCTCAATATAATTGAGTAGAGTTATATAGATGATAAGATCAAAAAAACATTGATTGTGCAACCTATCCCTCTCAAATATAGAGATAGTAAAAGAGGAAATCCATGTTAACAACAATTCTGTAGTGACTTCTTTTCTTATAAATAAAAGATGAAACAATTAAGAAAGGGTTTCACCACGCGGCTATCAAAATAGGCTTAGTACACGTGGAATGTTTGTTGGGGTTAAATTACCCTCTTAATGATGTAACACCCAAACATCATGGCCAAAACATAATTAAACTAGGTTGGCATGCTACATGGGTAGTTTACCAAACTTATGTGAGGAATATGTGTAATCAAGTTAAAAGCAATCCGATATAAGGAAGTATGAATCACGTCTCTCTTGAAAAATTAAGTTAATTTATGTTCTTCATAGAAAAGGAAAGTTATATTGAGATGCCCATCAAAAATGGATTTCACACTGGTGACAAAAAATTCATTGATAGGGTAGTTAAAAGCACATTAAGGATTTGGCAAAGGCATCCAGAACATTAAACAATGTCATAATGTTGATTAATCCAAAATGATTAGGCCATACCATGTATTAAGCAATCATGAGTGAGATGAACATGTGGGCTAAAGACAAAATTGATTGAAGTTAAGAAAGTTTGGTTGGAAAATAATTTCATGTAATTGATGAATGGCTTGTGCAAGACTTATTCAACGAATATCTCCAAAATAGAGGATAAGAATTAAGAAAAAAGGAAATTCAACCCAAATAAGAGAAAAAAGCCTCTAAACACACTAGATTTTACCACTATCTACAAACTAAAGAAAGGAAATGAAATGAAATACTAAAAACTACATTAGTGGTTTGATTTCTCCCCATAAATCTGGAAATCCACAGTATACTCACTATAGAAACTAAACAAAGATAGTAGAATTGGGTACCTCATTGTGGCAAAGAAATCAAGGCGGAGGGTCGGTTCCCTGATGTGCAACATGAAGAGGTTGCGCCAAAGTGTCAACATCATGGATGTCCTAGGAGGGGGGTTCTTGATGTGGAGGAGTGGTTTAAAATGGCATGGTGTGGTGCCCCTATGTGATGCTTTGCATCCATCTAGTGCACCATGGTGTGCATGTCACTGTACTATTAACTAAGTTTTGCAAGGCAGGTGTCCTACTAATCAAGTCTCTATTGGATGTGTTCATACATGTGGAACATGTCAAACATTGTTCAATTGTACTTAGTCTGAGTGCTTATGGAAGGGGTGGAGTTGTGGTTATTTTCATGTGAAACATAATACTTAGGTATGTCCACCTAAGCAGCTTCAACATTGTCATTGAATGAAAATTTCCAATTCTTGGAATTGTCTAAAGTGGTATCTTCTATATCAGGTAATTTTAGGTATCAACCATGATTTTGGAAATATTGTAAATACTCCTGATCATCAGTTGGTTCCTAAAAAGGAGGTTACAACTAATAAAGAACCACCAATCAACCTCATTTCACCTGGTAAGCCCCTCAATTATCTGCATATCAACTTTTAATATATGTTTCATCTATTTGATCAAGACCCCAATCATAATGTCTCATGTGTATTCTCTTTGAATCTGAAAGAATACAGAAGTACAAAATACTCAACATTGACCTTATAATCATGAAGCATATCCCACAGGAAGAATAGCTCAAACTTTCCTACTACTCCTTGGGTTTCATTCTTAGAAAACAATCATATACTTAGGAGTTTTTTAATATAGTGCAACATAGGATTGTGTATATGAGTAGCCCTGCCAATTATGCCCTATAGATTGTCTTGTATGTGACTTTGCTCCAGAAATAATTAGGCTCGAAAGTGTTTGGAAGTACAATGCCATCTCCATATTGAAAAGAATACATCTCGCATAATTGTTTGAATGTTATAAGATAAGATTCAGGAATCTAAAATGAATGATACAAAATGGCTCAGTAGTGCATCTTGGATCAGTTTAAGTATTTAGTGTTGTTAGAAATTGATATGTCAAGTGTGGGCATGTGTTTTCATAGGTACAACCATTATCAAAAATGCATAATCACTCGAGAAATTCTTGTCCTCAATCAAGTAAACTAAGAGATTCTATAGTATTTGTGTAAGCAAATCTTGTAATCAGCACCGTGTGCATGACCAGCCACTGGAATATGGCATCTTCTTCTTCATTAAGAGTGAAATGTGAGGAAGAGGTGAATTTGTTGGCAGCATGTGAAGAAGATTTGGCACTCGTGTATTTCAAATGCTGCTTTTGTGGCCCCATGGTGGATAAGTAGTGGGTAGACAGGGAAGAACTCAGAGTTGCCCCACAAAAATACGACATGAGAAAAGAACTCCATGGTGTGAAGATGGCTTTTAAAACAATAGCTTCATGAAAACAACACAGATGGATCATTTGCTAAGCAGTATGAGTAGGGTCAAGCACGACGTATATGGAGGGTGTTTCCTTGATAGTGGAAAACAAATGGAGCTTGAGGTCTCCAGATGAAGGCACACAAAACGGGTGGAGTTGGAGGTTGTTGCAACATAGTTGGAGATGGTACCTTGAGGTTGTAGAGCTTGAGGAATGACATGGAGAGAGTTTCACAGTTGGTAGTGGCAAGTGATGGCAGCTCGAGCGGAGAGTGATGGATCAAGCGCTAACATGGTGTAATGCTAGAGTTTGAAATGAATGAATGAGATGTAAAATGAGGGAGTAACCCTATTTTACCACCTTTTACATGTTTTATTGGATAGCACAACATGTAGTGTAAGCATTGTAAGAAGTTTGGGTGCAAGTTACACACTATGTAAGGAGGGAGCATGGTGTGTTGCTAGAACATTGTCCATTTTTTACATTTCATTGAAGACATATGCACACAATGTAAATGTTTCGTACAGAGCGTTTTGGTAATCACATGTAACTTGGTAATGTTGGTATGATCACAATTCACATGGTGTGTAGGTAGACCATCTTAATAATCACATGTAACTTGCTAATGTTGTTAATATCACAATTCACATGGTGTGTTGGTAGCTCACATGGCATGTAGGTCATTTGTTGTAGTACCAAGGATGTCAGTTGCCAACACACACGATGAGTATTCAGACAACATGGCGTGTTGTTCACTTATTATAACCCGCTTCTGGCCACTAAGGTTTTAAGAGAACGTAGTGTGTAGGTTTTCACACACCATGTCATAGAAATTTCATTGCATATTCTTCTACGACCGTTCCAATTTATCCAATTGTATCTACAATAAAGATTCAAATATGATCATTAGGAGGCATCAAATAAATATGTCATTGTGATAAGGTTTATTTGAGAACAAATGCTTCAAAAGAGTGATGAGAAATAGAGCTAAACTACAGGGTGGGGTCATCTCTCACAAAGGTCCCCCATTTAGAGTATGACATTAGAACCTTCATCATTTCCAACTTGCATTAGAGAGGAGTATGTGGCTCCCTTATCAATTGGCTCTCCTAGAGTATAAATCTTGAGTCTTTTTCCATTAACCTTGAAGGTAGATTGTTTTCCTTGTAGTTCTACAGATTCATTGTAGAAAACATTAAAAACTATGAATGGTCGGGACCATTTGGAATGTAGTATTTTTGGGAAAAGCTTCCATATTGGATTGAGTAGGAACACTTGGTCACCTTCTGGGAATTCTTTTCATCTAATACTTTTGTCATGCCAACTATTGGTTTTCTCCTTCAATATCTTGGAATTTTCATATGCGTATGAGCAAATTTCTTATAACTATTGGATTAAGCAACCTTCTTTTTCCCTCTTTGTTCATGTTGTAGTTGAGGAATTTAATTACCCAAAGTTCTTTTTGTTCAATTTCAAGAGGTAAATGACAACATTTTCTAAAGGGGGTTGTTTTGACAGTGATCTTATAGGATGTCCTCTAGGAAATTCCCATTATTTCTTGAGATTGTCATTGTCTTCTCCAATATTTCTTTTGGTTGTTTGTTGGAGACTTCAACTTGTCTTGCAGTTTCTAAATGGTATAGTATAGAGATTTTATGCTTGACTTGGTACTTTCTCATTAATTTGTTGAAATATCTTGCATTGAAATTATTTCCTTCATCATATATGATTTCCCTTGGAACACCAAGTCTAGGAAAGATTATCTTTTAGAACAACTTGATCACTAACTTTGTATTGGAGCTTGAGTAGAGAGTTCTTCTGCTAATTTAATACATATTCACAAACATAAAGGATGAATTTATAACCTCATGAAGAAGGAAAAAATCCCATATAGATAGAACCACATACATCAAAAAATTTGATCTCCAAAATGGAATTGAGTGGCAATTCATCTCTCTTAGAAATCCCTCCTAATCTCTTACATCTATCACATGCTTTAACAAATGCATGGACATCTCAAAATAATGTTGGCCATTAGAAACCTAGATCAAGAATCTTAGAGTGTTGTTTGTCCCCTCCAAAATGTCATTTGTAAGGAGAGGAGTGACATACTAAAAGCACATTTGTACTTTCCTAATTTCAAACACATCTTTGGATTAGCCCATTGGTCTCTTGCTTAAACAAAAGAGACCCCCATAATAGAAGTTGATATCATGAAGAAATTTCTTTCTTTGATGATAAGTAAGATCTTGTGGAAGGGATCATGTGGCTAGGTGATTTGCAAAATTAAGAAACTAATGAATTGGAAGGGAGTTCACATCATATACCTTTTCAATCGAAAAATAATCATCAATAGGAATATTGTCTTTTGCACTAGTATTGAGGCAGGAATGATGGTCAATGACATTGTTCTTTGTTCCCTTTTCATATTTGATCTCCAAATAAAATTCTTCCAGCAACAATACTGAATGGATAAGATGAGGTTTGACATCCTTCTTATTCAGGTGATACATGATTGTAGCATGATATGTGTAAACAACAAGTATGGATTCCACCAAGTATTGTTGAAATTTGTCATTTTCTTACATTGTTTGCAACATACCAAAATTTCATATACAAATTAAACTACTTTTATAGAAGTTAGGTATTGGACCTAATTTAAATAACCCAAGTAGCAACCCTTCTTTTGAATAATATTTATTTAAATAAAGAAATAATATATCCTTTCTCTTTTCCCTTTATAAAGATAAACAAATGAATATATATTTTTGTAGGATCTAATTTATCCTTGTCTCAAAATATATAAATATGTAATTTACTTTCATTACTTCTTTTTCTTCTATTAGAATAGTAAATAATAATCCATTTAATGATTTAATTTTAATACATGTAAAGATAATGGTTAATTTAACTAGACATATAAATATTACCTTCTATACATTTAATTTATAGAACAATATCAATCCATTTAATGCATACAAAGAAAATTTATTTAAATTTTGATTAATTGTTATTCAAAACCCAAACAAATATTCCATGAACTATGAGATAAAAGATGAAGATTTTAAATATACCTTCTCTTTTTGTTTATGCATTAAGAAGTTTTTATCTCAAAAGATTTGAAAATTATAATTTACCCTTTACTCTTTCTCTCTCTACCTTTTTGGTTTGTGAAAAAGATATCTATTTAATGTTGAATGCATGGGAAAGTAACAATACACATGGAAATCACTTTCTATCTTCTTTATATACAGTTAATGCATAAAGACATGAAAGCCACCTAGGGAGGTCTTTGCTTGCTTTTCCTGTCCGATATGCCCTTCTTTTTGTAAAAATTGCTCCGCAAATGTTTTCATGAAGAAGATAATATGGTGCTTTTTCATCATCCCTTTGGCACATTCGATCAAAAAAATAGAATTGACATGAGCCAAGTAGTTCACCAGAAAGAGGGGGATCCTCTTTGAGATGAAATGTAGCATGTCCCCATCAAAGTAGGAGCAAAGTCAATGAGTTTTTCTCTCTCCTCCTTTTGGGATTCTTAAAATGAAATAAAATTCCTTGTTTTCAAATGAGTTAGTGTCATAGTAATGTGTTACCATTTAATAGTTTAATGAACATATCATTATTTAAAAAAAAATACAAGACTATATATGTTTTACCAAAGGTATTAGAAAAGACATCATGGCATTGGACAATCTTAAAAATCTATAATTATCAAATGATTGTATACCCCTTTTAGAATTCATTACACCTACAATAAAGAAATTAATCAATATACATCATTTGCATAAGCACAATATATATAGATACATGGAACTAGGAACCATAACATCTTATTATATTTATTATGTAAGTTATACATGATATACAAATGTTCTATGTTACCATACTTCATTTTAGTAATTAACCATGTTCGGATTTCTTAGTTCCTCATTTTATAGACATAGATTCATTCTTATCATTAACAAGTTAACAATGTATGTATATTTGATACGTTTGTTAATAAATTTGACAAACTATGTATGCGTTTTCATTTTTTGAGGCCTCAAGATAAATTTGGGAAAACAAAGAAAATCATGTATTTTAAAGAAATTTATCCTTTTAAAATATATGGAAATAAATACCCACTTGAACAAAATATATTGATATGAATTTCTGTTTTTTTTTCTTTTATTTAGATTTGATACATAAATGAAATGTATTATCTCACTTTTTCTATCATCTTCAGCTAACTCCAAAAAGATACATAAAAAGAAATGAGAAAATACTCTTAGTGGATAATCACCTTTCAGTCTTTGACCATGGAACTTGACTCAATTAGTCAATAATTGAAAGACCTCTTCAAGTCAACTAATGCTTTTAAGTACACATAAATAAATAATAAATCCCCATATTGGAATAATGATCAAAAGTTATCTAAAATATCTAATCTAATTGGCTAAGAACATTTTAGTCCCTCTGATTAACCATTGTCAAAACTTGAAGTCTTTTTACTTCATTTGACCCCCAAAATAATTTGGGAAAGTTTCCATGTAATATTTCAATTGATATATTGATTGTCCAAAAGTTCTAGTTATTATTTTCCTATTCATGCTCACTTGAATTCCTCCTTATTTCTCCACATTGATCCAATGGCTGCATACTTTTTACACTTAGTATAGAGATTAAAACTATCATATTCTTCCCTACATATGTAGATACTGCCCATGTCCCTCGCACTCCTATTTAAAGGGTCGAGCACCACCCTCAAATGGCAAGAAACCATCCTCCTATTTCAATTACTTCTCTAGTGCTTTTTAACCCCCGACCTTCTCAGTCATCTTCTTTGGCAATGACCTTTCAGTCTCAGCCACCTCTGTCATTTTCCAAGCAATTGATGCGCTAGTGTTGAGAGCCCAATCAAGTCAACAAGAATTTACTTAGCTAACTTGCTTAAGGATTTGGAGCAAACAACGAATAGAGAGGGACACTTCAAGGATTTGTTGAGAGCCCAATCAAGTCAACAAGAATTTACTTAGCTAACTTGCTTAAGGATTTGGAGCAAACAACGAATAGAGAGGGACACTTCAAGGATTATAATCAAGGACTAGAATACCAAACTTTAGCCTGGTTGGGTGTCATCTACCTAGATGATCCAATTATTTAACATGTTCACTATTATGACTTACATATGTTCTCCATGATTGACTTAGTTAGATATTAGACATGAAGAAAATATGTTCTAGTTTTTTTCCCTCAGAGAACTATCTATGAATCATTTTTCAAGTAATTCATAGTGATTATTTATTTATTTGCAAATATTATCGTATTCATTACACCCTTTCAAATCCAAGTATCCCATGTTATGGTAAACATGGGTAGTGCTTCCTTTTTCAAGTATAATACTTAAAGGGGGCATCACACTATTTCTAGCATCTCATTTTCTATAGTTGCATAATTTATCTGTGCCTCATCCAAAATCTTGTTAGCATAGTGAATTACATGAAGTTTGTGATAATTTCCTTGTCCTAACACTCCTAGTGTGTAATGAACCAAAACTTAGAATCTTACCTTATTCCATAACTAGAAAGAGTGTAAGATCAGTTTCCTAGATTTGACCAAACAAGGATAAAATTAAACAACCTCACACATTTACATTATAACTTAAATATGTGCTAATATGTTACATGTATTTCCTTTGATAACTAATACTCACATAATGGCTAAATAAAAATGTATAATATGCATTGAACTAACAATTGGTAATTCAATGTCCATAAATACTAATAATGTTCTATTATTTACATAAATATGAAATTAATGGATTAACTATGTTAAATGTGTAAAATCTGAAATTTTGTAAATAATAATAATAATAATATATAATTTTTTGTGACATTGTGAAATTAAAGGGACTCTAATTTAATATTTGCCAAAAAAGTATGTACATAATTTGTTTAAACCATAATGGTAATATAATTCACAAAAGTAAATCTCAAAAATCAAATATAATGGTAAAAATGTGTTATTGGATCCCAATTAGATTGGGTGTCAATTTCTACATTATTTGAAAAATAATGACTATCCTAATTTTATTTAGAAAAGAAAATATGAGTTTTGATCGAAAATATTAAATAATATGTTTAATGACTTCAAAAGTAGAAATAAATTCCAAATTTGAATTATAGTATATGTGTAAATTTACAAATTATTTTAATAATCTTATTTATCCCAATTTTTTTAGGATAGAGAATATAACTTAAATCCAAAATATCAAATAAAATAGTAAACATCTCCAAATTTCAAAATTAATGACAAAATCCCACTCCGCACTTTTTAGTATGCTTGTAGGCCAAGTTCCACATCTTTTGAATGTTCCAATATGCCTCAAATTTCTTAAAAAAATAAAATGCAAAATAAGGCCACAAATATTAAATATATTATTAACATTTAATTATTAAATGAATAATGTAAACCAATTTGTATGAATTATATGTATATATTTATGTAAAGTTGCAATAAATAAAATTGTAGTGTAAAATAAAGGAAAATAATGTTTTACATACATGTTAAATCTATAAAAATATTAACATAAAAGAAATAGAATCTGAAATTTATTTTAGAAACACATTAATTAATACATATGTAAATAATAGTATCACACTCGTATGTACAAAATAATTAGATGTAAAATGTTAGTAGTACAAAGTAATATGAGAGTACAAATTTTCCCACTTATATTATCTTTAAAGGATATACTAATATTATGAAATATTTAACATGAATTGGGAAACTAAGTTACTATTATCTAAAAGAAATTATAAATAAACATAGTTGAGGATAATTGGAGAGAAATTGAGGAATTTAAATAAATATAAGATATTTTTTACTTCTCTCATGAGTGAATAATTTTGAAAGGATCATAAATACCAAATATAGTAACTCAATATGCACTATATAAATATTCCTTTTAACATTGCTAAAACGTTCATGTATATGTAATAATCCACTATACAATTTTTAAACAAGAAAGTAATTTCGAATTTGTTTATCATGTATTAATTGATCCAATTGCCAAATTCAATTTTATTTGGATAATATTAGTATCCATAAACAAATTATAAAATAAATTAATAAGATAATGCTAAAAGGATTCAAATAAAGTACATGACATATTGAACATTCACAAAATGAAAACTAATGTAAATTTTGTATTCTACATGTCTTAATTAATCTATGTGTCAAGATTTACTTTATTTGAACTTTTTTGAACCCTCAAATAAATATGGAAAGAGAATATACAATTGGAAACATTGACTGTGAATTGTTTAATTTAATACATTATGTTTTGTATGGTTTCTAACTTTCTTCCTATCACGTTTTATTTGCATTTTCTTTTCCATGTGGTACTCTCTTTTCTTCCGATTCCTTCTCTCGCTCTCCCTTCCTCTTTTTCTTTCATTAACATTTTCTTGCTTTATCCCGCATCCCTCCAATGATATTCACATTTTGATTAATTTATTTTTCTCCCTTAAATTTTCATTTATTATATCCTGTTTGACTAGTTAATGATAGTAATATATATACCCTAAGATATGTGCTCTCTAGATCATAGACATTGATTACCCGCCACCATCATGCCTCTCCCAAAGAAACACATGCATGTTAACCTCTACAATATCCATCCAAAGACTTGTTTGATCACCTACTTTGTCTCTGATATGTCCATTGATACCCGATTATCATCGGCCATTAACTCTTGCCAATAGCGGGTCTCGAACCCTCTCACCCCACAAGGTCATCACAGAAATCTCTGGAGGAGGCCCTTGATACTTTTACTATACCATGATTCTTGATCACATTATAGGTAATCTACCTTCCGTATGTGGTATTGGACTCTTTCTATTTACCGACATGCTTTTCCAAAACATTCCTTGTTCTGGTTTCTGCTCTGAGTTTTATCGTGTTGATTTATTTACCAGACTTCTAGATGATATTCTAAAATAATAATTCATTGTTATACGCTTGGTTACTTGTGTTTTCGATTTCAATTTTTTTTGTAGTAGTCTGCATGATCTTATTCCTATTTTTCCTTCTTGGTTGTATTGGCAGAAGGTTTCCTGAGAGTTTCTTCTTGTCTCTGTACCCATCCTAGTTCTCTAAGACTAGAAGGATATTTGGATTACATTGTTCATGTTTTCTAGAGCATTTTATGTGAGGTTGAAGAATCCAATTTCCTTCTTCAAGCCTAGTGCATGCATCTTCTTTTACGCATAAAGGATCTTAAGGAGTAAATATGTTTTGACAAGTTTCTCTCTTTTGCCCCTATTTTGAATTTTACTATGTCACACTATGTGTAGCCTTCTCTATCTTATTTCCTCATCATTATGATTTAAACATGTGAATTGACATTAGCAGCTTACAGATTTTCCCATGTCATGCTACATGATTATAAATCATATGTGAAGGCATATGAGAAATTTCTCAAAGTGATTTTTCTATTTAAGGAGTAAACTTTATCATCTTATATAATTCATTATATTAATGTATTTGTTAGAATAAATAAAGATAAAATATTTTTAGCATCATGAAATTTTCCTCCACCTAATGTATTAGTTTTACACCGAATTTTGATATAAAAATGAAATTTTAAAGGAATTTTCTAGTTGGTTGGAATTTTTAAAATCCACGTATATTCATTTATAAATCAAAACAATATATGTTTTGGAATTTTAAAATTTTAATACATCCAATGAGATGGATTTAATCGCCTAACTCCAATGTAATAAATATGCAATTTTTAAGGATTTATCTAATTGGTTGGACTTCGTAAAAAAATCATAAATAATAATCTATAAGCTTAGAAATATAAAGTAAAATATGTTATGAACTCAATAAAATATAATCCATAACATAATATGGTACTGAAGACCTAATTCACTAATAATAAAAGGACCCTATTCTCATATATGTCTTTAATAGGGTGTTTGTGAATTGAGATGGATTAGTATTTTGAACTTGAACAAATGTAGACTCAATCTCAAATTTAAAAACTCAAGGTGAGGTATGAGCAATCTTCCCAATTACCTAGGCAATATTATGATGATTAAGACATTTCCCATATGAGGCATTACGTGGTCCAATCTTGATTATCTTTGATCATATTTCAAGCTCCTTATTTCATCTTTAATTATTGATGATGTTATCACTTATGCTCATCTAGCCTATTATGTGACTTGGATGAACTCAACCTCATTTATTTCATACTTATTATGACCAAACTTGAATCTTTCCTTTACATTATTGTGTGTGTAAAAATAGACTAGATTTTATTTATTGTAGTAGTACACTTGTACTACCATAATAATTGGAAGTGATATTCCGTTCTGAGTGTGCATATTGTGCTCATATATTTATCGGGGTGTGTGTATTCCTCCTAGGGTGTGTGTTTTGCATCCAAAATATTTTTAGGATTTATATTTATGGGCCTTGGCCCTACATATAAATAAAAGTGCTCTAACTGATTGCATGCACCATTTAAGATTATTAAATTTTATGGATATATATTAATGTTCTCTTTTGTTTTATAATGCATCATCTCGGGGACGGTCCGCTTCCTCTCTCTCTAGGGCTACTCTGCCTTCTTTCTAGAATCCTCCCCGGCGGCGTCGCTGGGGGGAGGGAGCGCCGTTTCAACGCTTTCCTCCCCCTGACACTC
The DNA here is from genome assembly GCA_963693085.1 of Alisma plantago-aquatica. NCBI lineage: Eukaryota > Viridiplantae > Streptophyta > Magnoliopsida > Alismatales > Alismataceae > Alisma > Alisma plantago-aquatica. The sequence goes on along the minus strand of OY856410.1, from coordinate 1,264,886,357 downwards.
ATCGACTCCGGTCACGAGTTCTGGTAGGAGGACATACCCTGGCGGCATCAAAGCGGTTTGATGTGGATGGAGCCGGTCGTCATCTTGCTATCTTGGCGGTTCGGGGTGAGAGGACGAGATGTCTCGTGAGCGACGATCAGTTCGGGGCTGGCTTCGGCTACTTCAACTTTGTCGACACCATCCCGCTCAAGCGTGGAGGATGGTGAGAAGTTGTCTGCCCTGGATCCTATGATCGTGCTGCTCACTTCTCGGCCTTTCTTCCCCAATCCGAGTTCTTCTATGAGGGCGGCGCGCTGTTCCTGGGTGATGGAGCTTCCTCCACAGGTGCTCCCTGGTGGCTAGGATCAGAACTGGGCACGGTGGTCACGCACGGTGTTCGATCTGGGCTGGTTTCGTCTCCTCAGCTGCTGTCGGCGGGTGGCCTCTCAGGTTGCCCCATGATCCAAATAAGATCGAGTTTCTCCGGTCACTACAAGGACCGTTGCACTGACGGAGTCCCTTCTGGTGCGCGGGTGCCTCTTCCCCCTCCGGCCTTCTGCAGGCGATCGGCTGGTTCTCATGGCTTCCTATGCTGGCTGGTCCAGTGTGGGTCCTTTGTTGCCGCGAGCTCGAACACCCTCTAGGTGTTTGATGGGGAGCCTGTGGTTCACAGGGGTCTTGGTTGGGGATGGACACAAGGGGGAGGGGTGTCTTCTTCTTCTCCTTGTGCTCTTCTACAGCTATGTGTAGTAACACCTTCAAGGTGTTCGATGCTTTGCTGCAATTTTTTTCTAGCTTCTTCTCGGACACATGTATCATGAGCTAGATGTCCTGTGCTGTCTGCAGCCTCTTGTGGGGTTGGGATGGGGGGTTCCTTCTTCCTTTCTTCTCAGTCCTCTTTGATGTTGCGAGCACCAAGTATTCAGTGGAATGCTTCTGTTTTATCAGAAGTGTTCGCAGCCTGCTTTTTCCTATGGTTTGTTGCTGTGTAGACAACTACCACCGTTTGTTCTTGAACCCTGCGGGTGAGCAACCAGGTGGTGGGGCGGGATATTAGCTCATTGGATCTTCCTAATCTTGGCGTAGTACCACAATTTTTGGGTGCTTTCTTTAGACAGTTGCTACTGTGCTGCATGAAGGAGTGTCTTTGTGCTGATATCTCTCTCCCAATCTTTGTTGTTAAAACGCGGTGGTTATTGCTTGGAGTTGGATAGCTGAGAAGACCAGAAACTTCTTGTCTAGGTACAGGCTGGTTAGCTAGATTTTGTTCGATGTCAAGCTGCTATTACTAATTGTGGGTACGCTGAATGCATGTAATAGTGGTTTGCAGTTGTCTTTTTCTGGTTGGTCCTTTTGGACCTAGTTTGTATAGTTTGTCTGGTTTCCTTAGTTTTGTTTTCATCTAGTTTGCTTGTGTATCCCCCTGCGTGTGGTATTTGTTCCTTGGTTGAGCTCTATAGCTCCTTGTGATGTAATGGGGTACTCTGTGCCCAAAGTTTTTGATTTTATAGTAACACACTTTTTGACCGACCAAAAAAAATATAATGCATCACCTCTTGCCTTGTTATATCTCTTGAAACTTATCCTCTTGAACGTCCCTTACTTTGAAACATCCAATATTTATCTTTTTATTTCCTTAAATATTTCCTAATTGTTATCGACTAGACATAGTTAGTTTTTCCTGGTGTCCTTTTCTTTTGTTTCCCTCTCCTGAGTATTGTTTTTTTATCCCAACTAAAGATAGCACAATTCCAGGTGTAGGAAATGGAGGAAATTACATGTAGACATAGACCTAGCTTATGGAGAAGACTCTTAATGGGAGATAGAATTGAGATAGATGGATATCCTTCTACTTCGATCTCGATGTAGTTGTTTTTCATGTAAATCTTTTATGGGAGATGATGATGCAATTTTGTAATTGAATATATTCATGATTTATCATTCTTCTAGTATACTTCGGTCTTATTCTTTATATCATCATTTGAGGAAAACAAATCACCTATTCCATCATATTTTTTTAGTTTGTTTGGAATAGATGGTTTATTTCCTCAAATTTTAATAGAGAGTGGATTCCCTCCCAGGTCCCACTCCTTAGAAGATATTATATGAGACATAGTGATTAAATTTCTAACTATTTCAATCCCTAATTAGAACACTTACCTTACATCGTTACCCTCTTAAGTGAAGTGTTTACCCTAGAGTTGGACTATGATTTTCATGCGAGGATGGAAGCATGATTTAGGATCATATGAGGTGCACATTAAGTCATGATTATTAAACCCTAATTGATGAGGTTTAGGTGATCTTCCCCTACCATATAGGTTATGGTGATATATCTCTTTGGATATTAAGATTTAGCTATGCATTGGTTTTTGACATGAGAATAAGGAAGTAGTTGATAAGGAGATCATATATGGATAAAATTGTGACTTGGTTTCGCATCAATTTTGGCGTCAATTTTTTTTTTACATTGCAAAGTTTTGCCATAAAACTATTTTCTTTTATAATAATATATTTACTAAAAAAGGTTTTCTCACTTTTATCAAGGTTTTCTTGAACTAAGTAACAATGAAGAGATGTGTTTAGTTTTGATAGTGAAACCTTAGAGTTAGTTAGAATAGAAATCTCAAGCCTAGTTTTGGTCATGAAGTGATGCCTAGGAAGATATGGATGGTAACACATGTTTAGTTGACTTACTGTTTTGCACCCTATGACATAGTAGATGCTTATTGAAACTTTAGGGTTGTAAGGTTAGTAGCACAAGGACCCAAATATCAACCCTAGTTGGATTTGACTTCTTAGTTGGATTTAATGGTCAATGAACGACCAAAAATAAATAAAATATTCACAAAGAAATGATGCATAAACAACCATGATATCTATCATAGTTTTCTTATTAGGTTAAACCTTTTAAGGAGTGGAGATTAATTGGATAATAATATATAGATTTTTATATTTCAAGGACGAAATCCTTTTAAGGGTGGAGTGTTGTAACAAATCAAAACTTAGAATCATACCCTATTCCATAACTAGAAAGATTGTAAGATCAGTTTCCTAGATTTGACTAAACAAGGATAAAATTAAAGAACCTCACACATTTACATTATAACTTAAATATGTGTTAATATGATACATTTATTTCCTTTGATAACTAATGCTAACATAATGGCTAAATAAAAATGTATAATATACCTTGGAGAAACAATTGGTAATTTCATGTCCATAAATATTGATAATGTCCTATTATTTAAATAAATATGAAATTAATGGTTTAAATATGTTAAATGTGTAAAATGTGGAATTTCGTGCATAATAATAACACAACTTTTTGGTGACACTATGAAATTTGAGAGGCATCAATTTAAGATTTGTCACAAAAATGTAGATAATTTGCCTAAATCATAATGGTGATATAAATCACAAAAGTCAACCCCAAAAATGAAATATAATGGTAAAATTGTGTTCCTTGGATCACAATTAGCTTGGACGTCAAATTTTATGTTATTTGAAAATTAATGACTATCTCAATTTTATTTAGAAAAGAAAATATGAGTTTTGATCCAAAATATTAAATAATATGTTTAATAACTTAAAAAGTAGAAAAAAAATCTAAAATTCGAATTCCACACGCCAAATTTGGTATATGTGCACATTTCCACATTAATTTACTAATCATATTTATCCTAGTTTTATTTAGGAGATAGAATATAACTTAAAGTCCAAAATATTAGATAAAATAGTAAAAATTCCCAAAGATACAAAATTAATGACAAAATCACATTCCCCACATTTTAGTTTACTTATAGACCAAGTTTCTCATCTTGTGAGTGTTTCTATATGCCTCAAATTCCTTGAGAAAATAAAATGAAAGGCAAGGCCAAAAATATTAAATTTATTGTTAAAAAGAAAACATATAATATATTAAATGAATAATGTAAACCAATTTGTATGGACTCTATGTATATAGTTTATGTAAAGTTGTAAATAAAATTTTGGTGTAACATAAAGGGAAATAATGTTGTACATGCATGTTAAATCTATAAAAATAATATCATAAAAGAAATAAAATCCAAAATTTCTCTTACAAACACATTAATTTATACATATGTAAATAATAACATCCCAATCGTATGTATAAATAAGTAGATGTAAAATTTCAGTAGTAAAAAGTAGTAAGAGAATAAAAATTTCCCCTCTTATGTTATCTTTAGAGGATGTTACTAATATTATGGAAACAATTAACATGAATTGTGAAACTAAGTTACTATTATCCAAAAGAAATTAGAAATAAACATAGATGGGGCTAATTGAAGAGAAATTGAGGAATTTAAGTAAATATTAGATATTAAGGAATAAATATGGGGCCTAGTTCATGCACCTTCTTTTACACATAAAGAATCTTAAGGAATAAATATGTTTTGACAAGTTTCTCTCTTTTGCTCGTATTTTTATTTTTACTATTCTCTCTTTTTCTCATATTTTGATTTTTACTATGTCACACCATGTTTGGTATTCTCTGTCTTAGTCACTTTTTGTTATTTAAACATGTGAGTTTGATGCTAGCAACATAGTGATATGCACATGTCATGCTACATGATTATAGATCATGGTGAAGGCATATGCCAAATTTCTCGAAGATGTTTTGTTATTTAAGAAGTAAATTTTGCCATCTTAGATGATTCATATATTATTTTTAGAGAAAAAATATACAACATATTTTTAGCATCATGGAATTTTCTTCCAGCCAATGGTATTGGTTTCACACTTAATTTTGATATAAAAAATGAAATGTTACAAGAATTTTCTAGTTGGTAGGAATTTTTCAATCTATACATATTAATCTATAAATAAAAAATATGTTTTTAAATTATAAAGTTTTGATATCTCCAATGATACAGATTTAATTGCACAACTCCAATGTAATAAATATGCAATTTTATGGATTTATCTATTTGGTTGGACTTTCTAAAAATTCAAAACTAATAATCTATAATTCTATTAAAATAAAGTAAAATGTGTTACGAACTCAGTAAAATCTAATCCATGACATAATATGGTTTCAAAAACCTAATTTGCTAATAATAAAAGGACAATTTTTAGGGTTTATATAATAATTGCAAATGTAACCATATTCTCATATATGTCTTTAATAGGGTTCTTGTGGACTGAGATGGAATTAGTATTTTAACCTTGAACATATTTCAACTCAATATCTGATTTAACAACTCAATTTGAGCTATGTGCATTATTCCTGATTATCTAGGAAAAACTATTATGATTAAGAAATTTCCCATATGAGGAATTATTTGGTAAAATCTTGATTATCCTTGTTTATATTTCAAGTTCCTTGTTTCATCTTCAATTATTATTGATTTTATCACTTATGGTCATCTTGCCTATTGTGTGACTCGGATGATCTCATCCTCATTTATCTCATACTTATTATGACCAAACTTGAATGTTGCCTTTACATTATTGTGTGTGAGCAAATAGACTAGGTTTTATTTATTGTAATAGTACATTTGTACTTCCATAATAAATGTATGTGTGTATTCCATCCTGAGCATGCGTATTTTCTCATATATGTATAGGGGTGTGTGTATCTACCTAGGGTGTGTGTTTTCCACCCAAAATATTTTTAGGCTTGAGATTTATGGGTCTTGGTCCTAAATAAATAAAAGTGGTCTAATTGTTTACATGCACCATTTAAGATTATGAAATTTTATGGAAAGATATCATTTAATGTTGTCTTTTGTTTTATAAATCCTCATCTCTTCCCTTGTTATATCTCTTGAAACTTATCCTCTTGAACTCCCTTATTTTGAAACATCCACTATTTCTCTTTGTATTGCCTTAAGTATTTTCTAATCGTTATTTAATGCACATACTCAGTTTTTCCTGACATCCTTTTCTTTTGTTTCCGTCTCCTAGGTGTTTTCTTTAACCCACACAGAGGTAGCATAGCATTAGGTGTAGGACATGGAGGACATTACATGCAGGCATAGAACTAGCTTATGGAGAAGACTCTTAATGGGAGATAGAATTGAGATTGTTGTATATCTCTCTACTCCGATCCTGATGTAGTTGTTTTTCATGTAAATCCTTTATGGGAGGTGATGATGTACATTTGTAAAATTGAATATAGTCATTTTTTATTATTTTTGTACTATACTTTGGTCTTATTTTGTATATCATCATTTAAGAAAAAAATTCACCTATCCCATCATATGTTTTTGGTGCGTTTGTAATAGATGGTTTATCTCTTCAAATTTTAGTAGGGAGTGTATCTCCTCTCGGGTCATATTCCTTACAAAATGGTATCAGAACCATAGTGGTTAGATTTCTGACTATTTCAATTTTATCTCCCTAATTAGAATGCTTACCTTACATAGTTACCCTCTAAGTGAGGTCTTTACCCTAGAGTTGACCTATGATTTTCATGTGAGGATGGAAGGATGATTCAAGATCATATGAGGTGCACATTAGAGTCATGATTAGTAAACCCTAATGTGATGAGGTTTTAGGTTATCTTACCCTACCATATAGGTTAATGGGGATATATCTCTCTACTTATTAAGATTTAGTTATGGATTGGTTTTTACATGAGAATGAGGATGATAAGGAGATCATATATAGATATTATTGTGACTTGGTTTTGCATCAATTCTTGCACCAATTTTTGTTTTAGATTGCAAAGGTTTGCCATAAAACTATTTTCTTTTATAATACTATATGTACCAAAAAAATGTTTCTAGATTTTATCGAGGTTTTCTTGAACTAAGTTACAATGAAGAGATGTGTTTAGTATTGATAGTGAAACATTAGAGTTAGTAAGAATAGAAATATCAACCCTAGTTTTGGCCATGACGTAATGACTAGGAAGATATTGATGGTAACAAAGGTTTAGTCGACTTACCATTTTGCACCCTATGACTTAGTAGATGTTATGTGAACATTTAGGGTTGTTAAGTTAGTAATACAAGGACCTATAGCTCAACCCTAGTTGGATTTAACTTCTTAGTTGGATGCATGGTCAAAGAAAGACAAAAAAACCTAAAATATTCATATAGAAATGATCAAAAAGTAACCATGATATCTATAATAGTTGCCTTATTAGGTTAAACCTTTTAAGGAGTGGAGAGTAAACGAATGATAATATATGGATGTTTAGATTTCGAGGATGAAATCCTTTAAAGGGATGGAGTGTTGTAATGAATAAAAACTTAGAATCTTACCTGATTCCATAACTAGAAATATTGTAAGATCGATTTCCGAGTTTTGAATAAATAAGAATAAAATTAAACAACCTCACACATTTACATTATAACTTAAATATGTGCTAATAGGTTACATGTATTTCCTTTGGTAACTAATACTCACATAATGGCTAAGTAAAAATATATAATATTCCTTGGAGCTTCTTCCTAGTCAAGGTTCAGTAAGGAGTGATGGGGTCGGATCCATCCTACTAACTTCACCTCCTCTACTGGGCGGAAGGATACCCCCAAGGTGTTCGACGAGCTGCCCCTGTGTTGGTTTGCTTCTGTGTGCTTGTCAGTTCTTCCAGCGACTTGGCAACATCTTAGGGCTCCTCGTGAGGTGCTGCTTCGACGCTGAGCCCACTCAGCAGCACCGAGATGGTATTGTTGCGCTCCAGCGTTACCACTGCTATCTTGCATCTATGGGTTTCCAGCGGACTTCTTCCTTGGAGTTTGACGAAATCGTGGTGGTACACAGGCCGATATCGTCGTTGGCCTGCTAAATTCCATTTGATCGACAATTGGCTCTGACCAATTAGTTGATGAGTTTTCATGGATGACGATGGATTGGGGTTCTTCCAGTCTATACCTGCAACTGAGATTCTGCTGCTATTAGTTTGTTGAGTTCGCCAGACACTAATTGGTGTTGTTCGGTTCTTTACCTTAACCTTTGTATCTTTTCCGACCACTAATTTCATAGGATGATCATATTGCTATGTGCGAAGGAGAGATATGATAGTTGATTTGATCACTGTTCTAGTCATCAGTCTGCGTTTGGAGTCTTCTATGAGATGATGGTATGACAGGATGGACAATGCCTTTGCAGCTGTTTGATATAGATTAATTCCAATTCTGAAGTGCGGCCTTGCTTGGTGCATAGATAGAGGCTGGGTGTCCTTCGTCTGCCTTCTGTGCCTGTACAATTTGTGGGTGGTCTTAATTGTCAGTGTATCTCCTCAGATGATTAGACTAATGGATAGTTAGTCTCTTTTTTATGTATTTTCTGGGACGTCTTCTTCTGATTTGTAGTTTTTTTTTTCTGTTTAGAGATATTATGTTCAAGACTGATTTAATCTGGTCTTTAGTTTTCTTTCTGTAATCCTGCAAAGGGTTAGGGGGTGCGTCTTCTTGTACCTAAAGTTTTGGTATTTTAATAGCAACAGAGTTTTTCGCTGACCAAAAAAAAAATGGTAATTCCATGTCCATAATTATTAATAATGTTCTATCATTTAAATAAATATTAAAATGAATGGATTGAATATGTTAAGTTTGTAAAGTGTAGAATTTTGTGCATAATAATAATATATAACTTTTTAGTGACATTTTGAAATTCAAGGGACTCTAATTTAAGAGTTTTCAAAAAAAATATGTAGGTAATTTGTTTAAACCATAATGGTGATATAACTTACAAAAGTAAATCTCAAAAATGAAATATAATGGTAACAATGTGTTCCTTGGATCCCAATTAACTTGAGTGTCAAGTTTTCCAATATTTTCAAAATAATGATCCAAAATATTAAATAATATTTTTAATGAATTCAAAAGTAAAAATAAACCTCAAATTTGAATTCCACACACTGAAAGTAGTATTTGTGTAAATTTCCATTTTCATTGAATAATCTTATTTATCCTAGTTTTGTTTAGGAGAGAGAATATAACATAAAGTCCATAGTATTGAATAAAATAGTAAATATTCCCAAATGGAATATTAATGACAAAATCACACTCCTCACATTTAGTTTGATTTTAGGCAAAGTTTCACATCTTTTGAGTGTTCATGTATGCCTCAAATTCCTTAAGAAAAGAAAACTAAAGATATGGTCAAAAATATTAAATTTATTATTAAATAGAAAACATCTAATATATTAAATGAATAATGTAATCCAACTAATATGGACTATTTGTATATAATTAAGTAAAGTTGTAATAAATAAAATTGTGGTGTAACATAAAGGGAAACAATTTTGTGCATGTGTGTTAAATCTATGAAAATATTTTCATAAAAGAAATAAAATCCGAAATTTATTTTAGAGAAACAATAATTAATACATAAGTAAATAATAGAATTGTATGTACTAAATAATTAGATAGAGAATGTCAGTAGTTAAAACTGGTAAGAGAATACAAATTTCCCCTCTTAATTTATCTTTAGAGGATGTTACTAGTATTATGGAAATAATTAACATGGATTGGGAAACTAGGTTACTCTTATCCAAAAGAAATTTGAAATAAACATAGGTTAGGACAATTGAAGAGAAATTGAGAAATTTAAGTAAATATAAGATATTCTTTACTTCTCTCATGACTGGATAATTTTGAAAGGATCATAAATACTCAATATAGTAACTCAATATACACTATATAAATATTCATTTTAACATTTTTAAACATTCGTGTATATGAAATAATCCACTATACAATTTTTAAACAAGAAAGTAATGTCAAATTTATTTTTCATGTATAAACTAGTCCACCTTTCAAATTCTATTTTAGTTGGATAACACTAGTATCCATAAACAAATTATAAAATAAATTAACAAGATAATGCTAAAAGAATTAAATAAAGTAAATGACATATTGAACATTCCAAAAATGAAAACTAATATAAACTTCAAATTCTACATGTCTCAATTAACTTATGTGTCAAATTTTACTTTATTTGAACTTTGTTTAGACCCTCAAATAAATTTGGAAAGATAATATACAATTGGAAACATTAAACATTAGTTATTTAATTTAATGCATTCCATTTGATATGGTTTCTAATTTTCTTCATATCACAATTTATTTTCCTTTTCCTTTTCCATTTTGTACTCTTTTTTCTTCTGGTTCCTACTCTTGCTCTCTCTTCCTCTTTTCCTTTATTAAACTTTCCTTGCTTTCTCCTGCATCCCTCCAATGATATTCATATTTTGATTTATTTGTTTTTCTCCCTTATCTTTTTGCATTTACAATATCCTATTTGACTAGTTGATGGTATTAATATTTATACCCCATGATATGCACTCTTTGGATCATATATAGTGATTATCTTCCACCTCTAGGCCTCTCCCCAAAGAAACCCATGCATTTTAAGTTTTTAATCTATATAATATCCATCCAAGGACTTATTTGATTGCCTACTTTGTCTCTGATATGCCCATCAATACCCGATTATCATCGGCCATCAATTCTTCACAACAGCTGGTCTCAAACACTTTCACACAAAAAGTCATCACAGCATGCTCCAGTAGAGGCTCCTGACAATTTTACTATATCATATTTCCATATCACATCACATGTAATCTACCTTCCCCATGTGGTATTGGACTCTTTCTATTTACTGACATCCTTACCCAAAACTTTCTTTATTATGGTTTTCTGCCATGAGTTTTATCTAGTTGATTTGTTTATAGACTTCTAGATGATATTCTATAATCAAAAGAAATTGTTATAAGCTCGGTTGCTTGTGTTTTCAATTTCAATTTTTGTCGTAGTAGTCTGCTTGATGTGGTTCCTCTTTGTCCTTCCTAGTTGAATTGGCAGAATGTTTCCAAAGCATTTCTTATTGTCTCTATACCCATTCTGATTCACTGGGACCATGAGGACATGTGGAGGACATTGCTCATGTTTTCCAGAGTGTTGTATGTGAGGTTGAAGAGTCCAATTTCCTCCATCAAGCCTTGTGCATGCACATTTTTTACACATAAAGGATCTTAAGGAATAAATATATTTTTACAAGTTTCTCTCTTTTTCCCGTATTTTGAATTTTACTATGTCACACTACGTGTAGGCTTCTCTATATTATTTCTTTGTTGTTATGATTTAAAAATGTGAATTTGACTCTAGAAACTTAGTGATATTCCCATGTCATTCTACATGAATATAAATCATATGAGAAGGCATATGAGAAATTTCTCAAATCGATTTTGTTATTTAAGCAGTAAAATTTATCATCTTAGATAATTCATTATAGTAATGTATTTGTCAGAAAATAAATATAACATACTTTTAGCATCATGGAAATTTCCCCTCTTATGTTATCTATAGAGGATGTTACTAATATTATGGAAACAATTAACATGAATTGTGAAACTAAGTTACTATTATCCAAAAGAAATTAGAAATAAACATAGATGGGGCTAATTGAAGAGAAATTGAGGAATTTAAGTAAATATTAGATATTATTTACTCCTTTTATGAATGGTTAATTTTGAAAGGATCATAAATACCCAATATAGTAACTCAGTATACATTATATAAATATTCATTTCAACATTGCTAAAACATTCATGCATATGAAATAATCCAATATAAATTTTAAAACAAGACAATTATGTCAAATTTATTTCTCATGTATTAACAGGTCCAATTGTCAAATTTCATTTTAGATGGATAATGCTAGTATCAATAAATATATTATAAAATAAATTAACAAGATAATGCTAAAAGGACTCAAATAAAGTAAATATATTGCACATTCTAGAAATGAAGACTATTGTAAATTTTGAATTCTACATGTCTTAGTTAATCTATGTGTTGAAAGTTACATTATTTCAACTTTTTTTGGCCCTCAGATAAATTGGAAAGATAATATATAATTGGAAATAGAAATTATAAAATTTTTAATTCCATACATTCAATTTGATATTTTTTCTAATTTTCTTCCTATTACATTTCCTTTTCCTTTTCCTTTTCCGTGTTGTACTCTCTTTTCTTCCGATTCCTACTCTTGCTCCTCCTTCCTCTTTTTCCTATATTAACCTTTCCTTGTTTTCTCTGGCATCCCTCCAATGATATATACATTTTGATTTATTTATTTTTCTCCCATATTTTTTTGCATTTATAATATCCTATTTGACTAGTTGATGATAGTAATATATATACCCCAAGATATGCACTCTTTATATTATAGACAGTGATTACCTACCACCGCCATGCCTCTCTTCAAAGAAACTTGTGCATGTTAACCTATATAATATCCATCCAAGGACTTGTTTGATCACCTACTTTGTCTCTGATAAGTCCATTGATACCCAACTATCATCGACCATCAATTGTTCACAAAGGTGGGTCTCGAACATTCTCTCCACAAAAAGTCATCACGGAAGGCTCCGATCTAGGCTCTCGATGATTTTTCTATACCATGTTTCCTATTCACATCACATGTAATATACCTTTCCCATGTTGTATGAGACTCTTTCTATTTACTGACATGCTTCTCTAAAACTTACCTTGTTTCGGTATTATGTCCTAAGTTTTATCTACTTGATGTTTTTACTAAACTTCTAGACTATATTCTAAAATCATAAATGATTGTTATACACTAGATTTCTTGTGTTTTTTATTTTGATTTTCACTATAGTAGTTTCCATGAGGTGGTTCTTATTGTCCTTCTTAGTTGTATTGGCAAAAGGTTTCACAAGAGTTTCTTGTTGTCTTTGTACCCATCCTAGTTCTTCGGGACCAGAAGGACCTGCGGGGGAGTACATTGTAGATCTTTTTTAGAATGTTGTATATGAGGTTGAATAGTCAAATTTCCTCCATCAGGCCTAGTTCATGCACCTTCTTTTACGCATAAAGAATCTTAAGGAATAAATATGTTTTGACAAGTTTCTCTCTTTTGCTCGTATTTTTATTTTTACTATTCTCTCTTTTGCTCATATTTTGATTTTTACTATGTCACACCATGTTTGGTATTCTCTGTCTTAGTCACTTTTTGTTATTTAAACATGTGAGTTTGATGCTAGCAACATAGTGATATGCACATGTCATGCTACATGATTATAGATCATGGTGAAGGCATATGCCAAATTTCTCGAAGATGTTTTGTTATTTAAGAAGTAAATTTTGCCATCTTAGATGATTCATATATTATTTTTAGAGAAAAAATATACAACATATTTTTAGCATCATGGAATTTTCTTCCAGCCAATGGTATTGGTTTCACACTTAATTTTGATATAAAAAATGAAATGTTACAAGAATTTTCTAGTTGGTAGGAATTTTTCAATCTATACATATTAATCTATAAATAAAAAATATGTTTTTAAATTATAAAGTTTTGATATCTCCAATGATACAGATTTAATTGCACAACTCCAATGTAATAAATATGCAATTTTATGGATTTATCTTTTTGGTTGGACTTTCTAAAAATTCAAAACTAATAATCTATAATTCTATTAAAATAAAGTACAATGTGTTATGAACTCAGTAAAATCTTTTTGGTTGGACTTTCTAAACTCAGATTTAATTTCAAAAACCTAATTTGCTAATAATAAAAGGACAATTTTTAGGGTTTATATAATAATTGCAAATGTAACCATATTCTCATATATGTCTTTAATAGGGTTCTTGTGGACTGAGATGGAATTAGTATTTTAACCTTGAACATATTTCAACTCAATATCTGATTTAACAACTCAATTTGAGCTATGTGCATTATTCCTGATTATCTAGGCAAAACTATTATGATTAAGAAATTTCCCATATGAGGAATAATTTGGTAAAATCTTGATTATCCTTGTTTATATTTCAAGTTCCTTGTTTCATCTTCAATTATTATTGATGTTATCACTTATGGTCATCTTGCCTATTGTGTGACTCGGATGATCTCATCCTCATTTATCTCATACTTATTATGACCAAACTTGAATGTTGCCTTTACATTATTGTGTGTGAGCAAATAGACTAGGTTTTATTTATTGTAATAGTACATTTGTACTTCCATAATAAATGTATGTGTGTATTCCATCCTGAGCATCCGTATTTTCTCATATATGTATAGGGGTGTGTGTATCTACCTAGGGTGTGTGTTTTCCACCCAAAATATTTTTAGGCTTGAGATTTATGGGTCTTGGTCCTACATAAATAAAAGTGGTCTAATTGTTTACATGCACCATTTAGGATTATGAAATTTTATGGAAAGATATCATTTAATGTTGTCTTTTGTTTTATAAATCCTCATCTCTTCCCTTGTTATATCTCTTGAAACTTATCCTCTTGAACTCCCTTATTTTGAAACATCCACTATTTCTCTTTGTATTGCCTTAAGCATTTTCTAATCGTTATTTAATGCACATACTCAGTTTTTCCTGACATCCTTTTCTTTTGTTTCCGTCTCCTAGGTGTTTTCTTTAACCCACCCAGAGGTAGCATAGCAGCAGGTGTAGGACATGGAGGACATTACATGCAGGCATAGAACTAGCTTATGGAGAAGACTCTTAATGGGAGATAGAATTGAGATTGTTGTATATCTCTCTACTCCGATCCTGATGTAGTTGTTTTTCATGTAAATCCTTTATGGGAGGTGATGATGTACATTTGTAAAATTGAATATAGTCATTTTTTATTATTTTTGTACTATACTTTGGTCTTATTTTGTATATCATCATTTAAGAAAAAAATTCACCTATCCCATCATATGTTTTTGTGCGTTTGTAATAGATGGTTTATCTCTTCAAATTTTAGTAGGGAGTGTATCTCCTCTCGGGTCATATTCCTTACAAAATGGTATCAGAACCATGGTGGTTAGATTTCTGACTATTTCAATTTTATCTCCCTAATTAGAATGCTTACCTTACATAGTTACCCTCTAAGTGAGGTCTTTACCCTAGAGTTGACCTATGATTTTCATGTGAGGATGGAAGCATGATTCAAGATCATATGAGGTGCACATTAGAGTCATGATTAGTAAACCCTAATGTGATGAGGTTTTAGGTTATCTTACCCTACCATATAGGTTAATGGGGATATATCTCTCTACTTATTAAGATTTAGTTATGGATTAGTTTTTACATGAGAATGAGGATGATAAGGAGATCATATATAGATATTATTGTGACTTGGTTTTGCATCAATTCTTGCACCAATTTTTGTTTTAGATTGCAAAGGTTTGCCATAAAACTATTTTCTTTTATAATACTATATGTACCAAAAAAATGTTTCTAGATTTTATCGAGGTTTTCTTGAACTAAGTTACAATGAAGAGATGTGTTTAGTATTGATAGTGAAACATTAGAGTTAGTAAGAATAGAAATATCAACCCTAGTTTTGGCCATGACGTAATGACTAGGAAGATATTGATGGTAACAAAGGTTTAGTCGACTTACCATTTTGCACCCTATGACTTAGTAGATGTTATGTGAACCTTTAGGGTTGTTCAGTTAGTAATACAAGGACCTAAAGCTCAACCCTAGTTGGATTTAACTTCTTAGTTGGATGCATGGTCAAAGAAAGACAAAAAAAACCTAAAATATTCATATAGAAATGATCAAAAAGTAACCATGATATCTATAATAGTTTCCTTATTAGGTTAAACATTTTAAGGAGTGGAGAGTAAACGAATGATAATATATGGATGTTTAGATTTCGAGGATGAAATCCTTTAAAGGGATGGAGTGTTGTAATGAATAACAACTTAGAATCTTACCTGATTCCATAACTAGAAATATTGTAAGATCGATTTCCGAGTTTTGAATAAATAAGAATAAAATTAAACAACCTCACACATTTACATTATAACTTAAATATGTGCTAATAGGTTACATGTATTTCCTTTGGTAACTAATACTCACATAATGGCTAAGTAAAAATATATAATATTCCTTGGAGCTTCTTCCTAGTCAAGGTTCAGTAAGGAGTGATGGGGTCGGATCCATCCTACTAACTTCACCTCCTCTACTGGGCGGAAGGATACCCCCAAGGTGTTCAACGAGCTGCCCCTGTGTTGGTTTGTTCTGTGTGCTTGTCAGTTCTTCCAGCGACTTGGCAACATCTTAGGGCTCCTCGTGAGGTGATGCTTCGACGCCGAGCCCACTCAGCAGCACTGAGATGGTATTGTTGCGCTCCAGCGTTACCACTGCTATCTTGCATCTATGGGTTTCCAGCGGACTTCTTCCTTGGAGTTCGACGAAATCGTGGTGGTACACATGCCGATCTCGTCGTTGGCCTGCTAAATTCCATTTGATCGACAATTGGCTCTGACCAATTAGTTGATGAGTTTTCGTGGATGACGATGGATTGGGGTTCTTCCAGTCTATACCTGCAACTGAGATTTTGTTGCTATTAGTTTGTTGAGTTCGCCAGACACTAATTGGTGTTGTTCGGTTCTTTACCTTAACCTTTGTATCTTTTCCGACCACTAATTTCATAGGACGATCATATTGCTATGTGCGAAGGAGAGATATGATAGTTGATTTGATCACTGCTCTAGTCATCATTCTGCGTTTGGAGTCTTCTATGAGATGATGGTATGACAGGATGGACAATGCCTTTGCAGCTGTTTGAGACAGATTAATTCCAATTCTGAAGTGCGGCCTTGCTTGGTGCGTAGATAGAGGCTGGGTGTCCTTCGTCTGCCTTCTGTGCCTGTACAATTTGTGGGTGGTCTTAATTGTCAGTGTAGCTCCTCAGATGATTAGACTAATGGATAGTTAGTCTCTTTTTTATGTATTTTCTGGGACGTCTTCTTCTGATTTGTAGTTTTTTTTTCTATTTAGAGATATTATGTTCAAGACCGATTTAATCTGGTCTTTAGTTTTCTTTCTGTAATCCTGCAAAGGGTTAGGGGGTGCGTCTTCTTGTACCTAAAGTTTTGGTATTTTAATAGCAACAGAGTTTTTCGCCGACCAAAAAAAAACAATTGGTAATTCCATGTCCATAATTATTAATAATGTTCTATCATTTAAATAAATATTAAAATTAATGGATTGAATACGTTAAGTTTGTAAAGTGTAGAATTTTGTGCATAATAATAATATATAACTTTTTAGTGACATTTTGAAATTCAAGGGACTCTAATTTAAGAGTTTTCAAAAAAAATATGTAGGTAATTTGTTTAAACCATAATGGTGATATAACTTACAAAAGTAAATCTCAAAAATGAAATATAATGGTAACAATGTGTTCCTTGGATCCCAATTAACTTGAGTGTCAAGTTTTCCAATATTTTCAAAATAATGATCCAAAATATTAAATAATATTTTTAATGAATTCAAAAGTAAAAATAAACCTCAAATTTGAATTCCACACACTGAAAGTAGTATTTGTGTAAATTTCCATTTTCATTGAATAATCTTATTTATCCTAGTTTTGTTTAGGAGAGAGAATATAACATAAAGTCCATAGTATTGAATAAAATAGTAAATATTCCCAAATGGAATATTAATGACAAAATCACACTCCTCACATTTAGTTTGCTTTTAGGCGAAGATTCACATCTTTTGAGTGTTCATGTATGCCTCAAATTCCTTAAGAAAAGAAAACTAAAGATAAGGTCAAAAATATTAAATTTATTATTAAATAGAAAACATCTAATATATTAAATGAATAATGTAATCCAACTAATATGGACTATTTGTATATAATTAAGTAAAGTTGTAATAAATAAAATTGTGGTGTAACATAAAGGGAAACAATTTTGTGCATGCGTGTTAAATCTATGAAAATATTTTCATAAAAGAAATAAAATCCGAAATTTATTTTAGAGACACAATAATTAATACATAAGTAAATAATAGAACTGTATGTACTAAATAATTAGATAGAGAATGTCAGTAGTTAAAAGTGGTAAGAGAATACAAATTTCCCCTCTTAATTTATCTTTAGAGGATGTTACTAGTATTATGGAAATAATTAACATGGATTGGGAAACTAGGTTACTCTTATCCAAAAGAAATTTGAAATAAACATAGGTTAGGACAATTGAAGAGAAATTGAGAAATTTAAGTAAATATAAGATATTCTTTACTTCTCTCATGACTGGATAATTTTGAAAGGATCATAAATACTCAATATAGTAACTCAATATACACTATATAAATATTCATTTTAACATTTTTAAACATTCGTGTATATGAAATAATCCACTATACAATTTTTAAACAAGAAAGTAATGTCAAATTTATTTTTCATGTATAAACTAGTCCACCTTTCAAATTCTATTTTAGTTGGGCAACACTAGTATCCATAAACAAATTATAAATAAATTAACAAGATAATGCTAAAAGAATTAAATAAAGTAAATGACATATTGAACATTCCAAAAATGAAAACTAATATAAACTTCAAATTCTACATGTCTCAATTAACTTATGTGTCAAATTTTACTTTATTTGAACTTTGTTTAGACCCTCAAATAAATTTGGAAAGATAATATACAATTGGAAACATTAAACATTAGTTATTTAATTTAATGCATTCCATTTGATATGGTTTCTAATTTTCTTCATATCACAATTTATTTTCCTTTTCCTTTTCCATTTTGTACTCTCTTTTCTTCTGGTTCCTACTCTTGCTCTCTCTTCCTCTTTTCCTTTATTAAACTTTCCTTGCTTTTCACCTGCATCCCTCCAATGATATTCATATTTTGATTTATTTGTTTTTCTCCCTTATCTTTTTGCATTTACAATATCCTATTTGACTAGTTGATGGTATTAATATTTATACCCCATGATATGCACTCTTTGGATCATATATAGTGATTATCTTCCACCTCTAGGCCTCTCCCCAAAGAAACCCATGCATTTTAAGTTTTTAATCTATATAATATCCATCCAAGGACTTATTTGATTGCCTACTTTGTCTCTGATATGCCCATCAATACCCGATTATCATCGGCCATCAATTCTTCACAACAGCTGGTCTCAAACACTTTCACACAAAAAGTCATCACAGCAAGCTCCAGTAGAGGCTCCTGACAATTTTACTATATCATATTTCCATATCACATCACATGTAATCTACCTTCCCCATGTGGTATTGGACTCTTTCTATTTACTGACATCCTTACCCAAAACTTTCTTTATTATGGTTTTCCGCCATGAGTTTTATCTAGTTGATTTGTTTATAGACTTCTAGATGATATTCTATAATCAAAAGAAATTGTTATAAGCTCGGTTGCTTGTGTTTTCAATTTCAATTTTTGTTGTAGTAGTCTGCTTAATGTGGTTCCTCTTTGTCCTTCCTAGTTGAATTGGCAGAATGTTTCCAAAGCATTTCTTATTGTCTCTATACCCATTCTGATTCTCTCGAACCATATGGACATGTGGAGTACATTGCTCATGTTTTCCAGAGTGTTGTATGTGAGGTTGAAGAGTCCAATTTCCTCCATCAAGCCTTGTGCATGCACATTTTTTACACATAAAGGATCTTAAGGAATAAATATATTTTTACAAGTTTCTCTCTTTTTCCCGTATTTTGAATTTTACTATGTCACACTACGTGTAGGCTTCTCTATATTATTTCTTTGTTGTTATGATTTAAAAATGTGAATTTGACTCTAGCAACTTAGTGATATTCCCATGTCATTCTACATGAATATAAATCATATGAGAAGGCATATGAGAAATTTCTCAAATCGATTTTGTTATTTAAGCAGTAAACTTTATCATCTTAGATAATTCATTATAGTAATGTATTTGTCAGAAAATAAATATAACATACTTTTAGCATCATGGAAATTTCCTCCACCCAATGGTATCGGTTTCACGCTTAATTATTATATAAAAGTGTAATTTTAAAGGAATTTTCTAGTTGGTTAGAATTTTTAAAATTCATATATATATTAATCTACAGATCCAAACAAAATAGGTTTTGTAATTATAAATTTTAGTATATGCAATGATATGAATTTAATCACCTAACTCCAAGCTAATAAATATGCAATCTTCATGGATTTATCTAATTTGTTGGACTTTCTAAAAAATCATAACTAATAATTTATTAGTCTAGAAAACATATTAAAATATGTTATGAACTCAGTAAAATATAATCCACAATATAATATGATTTTGAAGACCTAATTCACTAATAATAAAAGTATGCTTTTTAGGGTTTATCTAATTAATGCAAATGTAACCATATTCTCATATATGTTTTAATAGAATGCATGTGGATTGAGATGGAATTAGTATTTTGACCTTGAACATATGTAGACTCAATCTCTGATTTAACAAATCAAGTTGAGGTATGTGCATCTTTCCCAATTATCTACGGAATACTATGATGATCAATAAATTTCCCATATGAGGAATTACTTGGTCAAATCTTGATTATCCTTGATTATATTTCAAGTTCCTTGTTTCATGTCCAATTATTTTTTAGATGTTATCACTTATGATCATCTAACCTATTGTGTGACTTGGATGATCTCATTCTTGTTTATGTTATATTTATTATGACTAGACTTGAATCTTGCCTTTACATTATTGTGTGTTTGCAAATAGACTAGGTTTTACTTATTGTAGTAGTATATATTTACTTCCACAATCATTGGACGTGTTTATTCCATCCTGAGCATGTTAATTCCACTCATATATTTACAGGGGCGTGTGTATTCTACCCGGGGTGTGTGTTTTCCACCCAAAATAATTTTAGGCTTGAGATTTATGGGTCTCGACCCTACATAAATAAAAGTGGTCTAATTGTTTATATGCACTATTTATGATTATTAGATTTTATGGCAAGATATCATTTAATGTTCTGTTTTTTTTATAATGCCTCATCTCTTGTCTTGTTATATCCCATGAAACTTATCCTCTTGAACATCCCTTATTTTTTAACATCCACTATTTCTCTTTTTATTTCCTTAAATATTGCCTAATTGTTATTTACTGCACATACTCAATTTTTGTTGACATCCTTTTCCTTTGCTTTTCTCTCCTGGGTGTTGTTTGTCTTGAACCCACCCAAAGGTAGCATAGCCCCAGGTGTAGGACATGTAGGATATTACATGCAAATGTAGACCTAACTTATGGAGAAGACTCATAGAATTGAGACAGTTGGATATCCCTCTACTTAGATCCTGATGTAGTTGTTTTTCATGTAAATCATTTATGGGAGATGATCATGTAATTTTGTAAAATTGAATATAGTCATGATTTATTATTCCTCTACTTTGTTCTTATTCTGTATATCACCATTTGAGAAAAAAATCACCTATTACATTATACATTTTTAGTGTGTTTGGAATAGATGGTTTATTTCCTCAAATTTTAGTAGGGAGTGGGTCCCCACTCGGGTCCCACTCCTTACACAGTACTCTAGCATGACATTATTTCAAATGGAAAAATCTAGTTAGGAGGTTGAATGATAGATTTAGAGATAAGAGTCTCTTTGAGTTTCTAAAAAGATGTTTGCATTCTTCATTGAAGTTGAAATCCATGTTTTGGCTAAAAGGGAACACAATGGTTTTGAAATATTGGAGAAATCCCTAATAAACCTTCTAGAAAAATATTAATGTCCAAGAAAACTTTGGAACTCTTTCATAATAGCTGGTGTAGTCATTGTTTCAATCACATCAACTTTTTCTCTATCAACTTCAGTGCCCTTGTTTGACACAACATGACCTAGTACAACTCTAGATTGTACCATCAAATGGCACTTTTCTTAGTTTAAGATTAAATTGACCTATTTACAACACTAAATTTTTTTGAAAGTTTGATCAAATAATCATCAAAAGAGTTACCATATACACTAAAATCATCCATTGATATTTCAATAATATTCTCAATGAAATCCAAGAATATGATCATACATCTTTGGGAAGTATGATGTGCATTACACAGTCCAAATGACATTCTTCTTTATGAATAGGTTCTATAGGTTCATGTGATTGTAATTTTATCTTTTTCAGGTGGATAGACTGGGAGTTGAAAGAAAACCTGAATACCCATCTAAATAACAAATATATGAGTGATTGGCAAGTCTTTCAAGCATGAGGTTGAGAACGGAACTGGAAATTATCTTTTCTAGTGGTTGTATTCAATCTCATATAGTCAATACACATGTTCCATCCATTTATGTAACATATCGTATATTGAACCCTACCCTAGAACTGTGACCTTTTGGGTTTGATCAAACAAGGTTAAGGTTAGAGTGATCCTAATAATCTAATATGTGAATAATATAATATAATACGCCAAACAACTCATTTGGTGATAATAAGATGATAAATAACTTATTGGATGCATAATGATGTTAATGGGCCTCTAATGGACCATATGACAAAACCCATGTAAGAAAGTCTTAAAACTGGAAATAAACTTCAAATTCATAATCTACACATCAAAATAAGCCTACATGTCAATTTTCATTTAATTTGGACAACCTTGAAATAATATGGTAAGTTAGGAGAGAGAAATTGCCTAAAAGGTGTAATTAATAAATAAATATAATAATTGACCCAAAAAGAGGAAAATAATGTTATATTCATAATCTATATAACAAATATAGCCTTTGGGTGAATTTTCATCCAATTTGGAGAAAGTTTGCTTAAAAGGTAAAATCAGGAGAGAGAAAGTGTGTAGAACCTTCAAAATATTAATTCAATACTCAAACAACTCCAATATGTAAAATTTATGACAAATTCCTATTCAACACACTTAAGTTAACATGTGGATGATGTTTTACCTGATTTGGATAATCCATGTGTCAGTAATGCATCAGGAAAGAGAAATAAAGAATATGTTAAATAATACGTCTAAAGTTTCCAAAAGTGAAATCTATGTGGATATTCGAAATCTACATGTTTAACTTAACTTATGTACCAAGATTGGTTTAATTTGGATAAGTTTTGGACCCTTAAAAAGGAAAGAGAAAAAGGAATATAATGTATAAATGTCACATTACTATTTTGTTGATTTCATATAGTTTCCTTTTATTTTAGTTGTCATGCTTGCTTTCCCAGATTTCGATTTTCTTTGTGACCATTGGATTTCAATCTGTCGGCTCAGAGATCGTATCCTACCTTGGGTAGGAGACTGAATTCATTTTGTGCAGTGGGCGCAATCTTCCTCGCCCCAGTTATCCCTCGATTCTAAATGAATTTTCTCGATTTTTGGTTCATGAGTTTCCTTTTTTGATTGCAAATCTTTCTAGCCATTACTCGTTGCCTTTTGTGGCCTATATAAGAAGTGCCTAATTCTTCATCTTCACCCATCCCACCCGTCTAGTTACAGATGCATCCTTTTCTCCTGTCTTCCAAACTTGGATACCCAGAATCCTACGCATCAACTCTAGCAATCTGTCCCTTGAGCCAATTCTTCGTCCATTGTCTTTTGCACAGCCTCCAAGCAAAATTCGACCCTGCCTTATGGCATCTTGTTCACGGAGTCAGCTGCTTTATTCCTCGATCGATTTTCGGAGGTGAGTTCGTCGTGAAACCTTTATCCTTAGGAACTCATCGATTTCGTTTGAGTTTTGCCCTTCTGGAATTCCCTAAATTCACGCCGCCTGCTTGAACTACTTTACGCAGTCATGGCATGCGCAGGAGGAGAGGGATGACCCTTGGTTCTCTTTACCTCTCTTCCCTCGGGTCCAGTTTGATCTTTGTTTTTACTTCAAGGGCACTGTTGTCCTTTCGTCGTATTTTCTTTGTTTCGCGCAGGCTGATCGGGGCTTTACCGGGCCGCTGACCCACTGATGTGGCTGCTCCATATTGGGCCAGGTCAACAGATCGGTCCCACCTTCTCTTTCTCACCCAACGATTTTGCTGACATGGATTTTCTATGGTTTTTGGTTGGTCAGTCTTATAAAATTGATAACTAATTATATATTGATCAGAAAAATATAAATAAATACTCATTGGATTCAGAAAAATAATACCTATCTAATGGTACAGTTTTGATAACTCAATCCAAAGATTAATAATAGGTGTTTTTAATGGATCTAATAAAATAAGATAATAACTTGTATAATTCATAACTAAATATTTATAAGTCAGAAAAATATAATAAAATATGTTTTGGACTCCTAACAACATAACCTAAAATATGGAATAGTTTTCATAACCTAATTCACACATGTATAAAAAGATGGTTTTTAGGGTTTGGTTATGTGATGAAATTGACACAAAATATGTATATGTGTTTAATAGGCTCTTTGGTGACCTAGATTTGGACCTAGAAGTGATGGTGGATCGTTTGACTCTAAAGTTGAGGTATGTTTGCATCCCAGATTATTCTTTTGAGCAATTTGCCTATGTTTCTTTTTTCTCTTGGTCTTATGCACAATAGCCTACATATATGTCTTTTCTTTTGGAAATATTGGTTCATGTGAACTACATTACCTTGTTATTGATCTTGTAATCATGGATATTCTCTTGACCCTATTTCTTATGCCTTGGTGCATGTTGGAGTTTTGATGATATATACCCACTGTGATGTGGATTTTTACTTGTTGATATTTTCCCACTGTGATGTGGACGTTTTGATATCTTTTTCCCACTTACATGTGGATGTATGTGTTATCCATTGTGTGATGGCAACATTGTTTATTTTGACTATACTTTCTACTTGCCACTACTTTAAACATGCTATGTGATTCAGTAGCACTAGAGTAGTGTAAATTTCATTGGTTTTGTTTATAGCAGATGTGATATTTCCTTCTCTTTTTGGGACGGCAAGGAACCTCGTACCCAGGGCAAGATGTGTGTCTTGACCCACTTTATATATATTTAGGATTTTTGCAGTATTCCTTTCTCTATCAGGCTTCAACTTTATGGGGGTTGGCCGCCAATTGTGTTTATATTGTTCTAGGGCTATGCTTATCTCACATGCATGTAGGTTATTGATGATGATTGTGGGGTGTGTGCCCTACTCTCTCTATGTGCCAGTATTGCACAAACGTTATTGTTGTTTTGATTATGGCAAGTATCTTGTTTTTATATGTGTTGATGATTCTTATCTTTTATGCCCTCTTTGGGTAGTCCTTATCTCTTGCATGGGAAGCCTTTTATTTTGAAGTTCTTTATTCTTTATAAATTTCTCGATTTTCCTTTTTAGTATGCACATACCAGCCTTTGCTGATGTATCATATTTCTTCTCTTTTGCCGGGGTATACTTCCAACCCTAGGTGAAGGAAATGGATGGCTTGACATGTGGACTCAAACTTATAGTGAGAAGTTAAAGCTTGGAGACAATCTTGAGGTGGTTTAGATTTCCTCTACATGGATCCTTATGATGTAAGTTTGTAACCCTTTGTTTTATAATTGAATATAGTCATGATTTTATTCCGCTGCTATACTTTGGTCTTTAGTTACCATTATATAAAGATTTGAAAATTTTACACCCACTCCATCATACCTTCTGAGTGTGTTTGGACTGGATGTTTTGTTGTTCAAATTTTTAGTAAGGAGGTGTTTTCACTTCTTTACATCATGGTATCAGAGCCCATGGTAGTCGGAATCTGACTTTTTCAATTTTGTCTCCCTATAGAACCCTTGACTTAGTTAGTTACCTCTAAGTGATATGTTGACCCTAGATTTGATCAATGATGATCTTTTGTGCAACAAGGTTTGTTTTGAGGATGAGAATATGTTAGGATATCTTGTTATGGAAATATTGTGACTTGGTTTTCGCAATTGATTTTGGATCCACTTTTGTTTCATCTCAAAAAGTTTTCATCGCCAAAAATTATTTTCAATTATACTACTATATATGTACAAAAATTTTCTATGAATTATCGATGTTTTCTTCAACTAAGTCACAATGAAGAGAAACTCCAGTTTGAGTAGAATCTAACCCTAGTTTGTGACTAGGATTGATATAATGGTGTAGTTGACCTACCCTATGACTTTTGGATGTTCATGTAGGGTTGATAGGTTAGAGACACGAAGACCTAAAAACTCAACCCTAGATCGTGACTTGATAGTTGGATACATGAGAAACATAAAACTCTAAAAAACTTTCACAACTAAGAGATATGGGTAGCTTTAAAATTTTGTTTAGTTTGACTTGCTAGGTTGAACCCTTTAAGCAGTGGAGAGTAGTTAGTTGTTGATGTTTGGATCAATAGATTTCGACGATGAAATCCTTTTAAGGGGTGGAGTGTTGTAACATACCAGATCTTGAACCCTACCCGAGAACTGTGACCTTTTGGGTTTGATCAAACAAGGTTAAGGTTAGAGTGATCCTAATAATCTAATATGTGAATAATATAATATAATACGTCAAAAAACTCATTTGGTGATAATAAGATGATAAATAACTTATTGGATGCATAATGATGTTAATGGGCCTCTAATGGGCCATATGACAAAACCCAAGTAAGAAAGTCTTAAAAGTGGAAATAAACTTCAAATTCGTAATCTACACATCAAAATAAGCCTACATGTCAATTTTCATTTAATTTGGACAACCTTGAAATAATATGGTAAGTTAGGAGAGAGAAATTGCCTAAAAGGTGTAATAAATAAATAAATATAATATTTGACCCAAAAAGAGGAAAATAATGTTATATTCATAATCTATATAACAAATATAGCCTTTGGGTGAATTTTCATCCAATTTGGAGAAAGTTTGCTTAAAAGGTAAAATCAGGAGAGAGAAAGTGTGTAGAACCTTCAAAATATTAATTAAATACTCAAACAACTCCAATATGTAAAATTGATCACAAATTCGTATTCAACACACTTAAGTTAACTTGTGGATGAAGTTTTACCTAATTTGGATAATCCATGTGTCATTAATGCATCAAGAAAGAGAAACAAAGAATATGTTAAATAATACATCTAAAGTTTCCAAAAGTGAAATCTATGTGGATATTCGGAATCTACATGTTTAAATTAACTTATGTGCCAAGTTTGGTTTAATTTGGATAAGTTTTGGACCCTTAAAAGAGGAAAGAGAAAAGGGAATATAATGTATAAATGTCACATTACTATTTTGTCGATTTCATATAGTTTCCTTTTATTTTAGCTGTCATGCTTACTTTCCCAGATTTCATCTTTCTTTGTGACCATTGGATTTCGATCTTTCGGCTCGGAGATCGTCTCCTACCTTGGGTAGGAGACTGAATTCATTTTGTGCAGTGGGCACAATCTTCCTCGCCCCAGTTATCCCTCGATTCTAAATGGATTTTCTCAATTTTTGGTTCACGAGTTTCCTTTTTTGATTGTGAATCTTTCTAGCCATTACTCGTTGCCTTTTGTGGCCTATATAAGAAGTGCCTAATTCTTCATCTCGACCCATCCCGCCCGTCTGGTTACAGACACATCCTTTTCACCTCTCTTCCAAACTTGGATACCCAGAATCCTCTGAATCAACTCTAGCAGTCTGTCCCTCGAGCCAATTCTTCATCCATTGTGTTTTGCACAGTCGCCAAGAAAAATTCGACCCTTCCTGGTGGCATCTTGTTCACGAAGTCAACTGCTTTATTCCTCGATCGATTTTCGGAGGCGAGTTCGTCGTGGCACCTTTATCTTTAGCAACTCATCGATTTCGTACGAGTTTTGCCCTTCTGGAATTCCCCAAATTCACGCCGCCTTCTTGAACTACTTTACGCAGTCATGGTGTGTGCAGGAGGAGAGGGATGACCCCTTGGTTCTCTTTACCTCTCTGCCCTCGGGTCTAGTTTAATCTTTGTTTTTCCTTCAAGGGAACTCTTGTCCTTTCGCCGTATTTTCTTTGTTTCACGCATTCTGATCGGGGCTTGACTGGGCCGCTGACCCACTGATGCAGCTGCTCCGTATTGGGCCAGGTCAGTGGATTGGTCCCACCTTCTCTTTCTCACCCAATGATTTTGCTGACATGGATTTTCTTTGGTTTTTAGTTGGTCATTCTTATAAAATTGATAACTAATTATATATTGATCAGAAAAATATAAATAAATACTCGTTGGATTTAGAAAAATAATACCTATCTAATGGTACAGGTTTTGATAACTCAATCCAAATATTAATAACAAGAGTTTTTAATGGATCTAATAAGATAATAACTTGTATAATTCATAACTAAATATTTATAAGTCTGAAAAATATAATAAGATATGTTTTGGACTCCTAATAACATAACCTAAAATATGGAATAGTTTTCATAACCTAATTCACACATATATAAAAATATGGTTTTTAGAGTTTGGTTATGTGATGAAATTGACACAAAATCTGTATATGTGTTTAATAGGCTCTTTGGTGACCTAGATTTGGACCTAGAAGTGACTGTGGATCATTTGACTCTGAAGTTGAGGTATGTTTGCATCCCTGATTATTCTTTTGAGAAATTTGCATATGTTTCTTCTTTCTCTTGGTCTTATGGACAATAGCCTACATACATGTCTTTTCTTTTGGAAATATTGGTTCATGTGAACTACTTTACCTTGTTATTGATCTTGTGATCATGGATATTCTCTTGACCCTATTTCTTATGCCTTGGTGCATGTTAGACTTTTGATGATATATACCCACTGTGATGTGGATTTTTACTTGTTGATATTTGTCCACTTTGATGTGGACGTTTTGATATCCTTTTCCCACTTACATGTGGATGTATGTGTTGTCCATTGTGTGATGGCAACATTGTTTATTCTGACTATACTTTCTACTTGCCTCTACATTAAACATGCTATGTGATTCAGTAGTACTAGAGTAGTGTAAATTGCATTGGTTTTGTTTATAGCAGATGTGATATTTCCTTCTCTTTTTGGGACGGCAAGGAACCTCGTACCTAGGGCAAGATGTGTGTCTTGACCCACTTTATATATATTTGGGATATTGGCAGTATTCCTTTCTCTATCAGGCTTTAGCTTTATGGGGGTTGGCCTCCAATTGTGTTTATATTGTTCAAGGGCTATGCTTATCTCACATGCATGCAGGTTATTGATGATGATTGTGGGGTGTGTACCCTACTCTCTCTATGTGCCAGTATTGCACAAACTTTATTGTTGTTTTGATTATGGCAAGTATCTTCTTTTTATATGTGTTGATGATTCTTATCTTTTATGCCCTCTTTGGGAAGTCCTTATCTCTTATAGGGGAAGCCTTTTATTTTGATGTCCTTTATTCTTTATAAATTGCTCGATTTTCCTTTTTAGTATGCACATACCAGCCTTTGCTGATGTATCCTATTTCTTCTCTTTTGCTGGGGTATGCTTCCAACCCTAGGTGAAGGAAACGGATGGCTTGACATGTGGACTCGAACTTAGAGTGAGAAGTTAAAGCTTGGAGACAATCTTGAGGTGGTTTATATTTCCTCTACATGGATCCTTATGATGTAAGTTTGTAACCCTTTGTTTTATAATTGAATATAGTCATGATTTTATTCCGCTGCTATACTTTGGTCTTTTGTTACCATTATATAAAGATTTGAAAATTTTACACCCACTCCATCATACCTTCTGAGTGTGTTTGGACTGGATGTTTTGTTGTTCAAATTTTTAGTAAGGAGGTGTTTTCGCTTCTTTACATCATGGTATCAGAGACCATGGTAGTCGGAATCTGACTATTTCAATTTTGTCTCCCTATAGAACCCTTGACTTAGTTAGTTACCTCTAAGTGATATGTTGACCCTAGATTTGATCAATGATGATCTTTTATGCAACAAGGTTTGTTTTGAGGATGAGAATATGTTAGGAGATCTTGTTATCAAGATATTGTGACTTGGTTTCCACAATTGATTTTGGATCCACTTTTGTTTCATCTCAAAAAGTTTTCATCGCCAAAAATTATTTTCAATTATACTACTATATATGTACAAAAGTTTTCTCTGAATTATCGATGTTTTCTTCAACTAAGTCACAATGAAATGAAACTCCAGTTTGAGTAGAATCTAACCCTAGTTTGTGACTAGGATTGATATAATGGTGTAGTTGACCTACCCTATGACTTTTGGATGTTCATGTAGGGTTGATAGGTTAGAGACACAAAGACCTAAAAACTCAACCCTAGATGGTGACTTGATAGTTGGATACATGAGAAACATAAAACTCTAAAAAACTTTCACAACTAAGAGATATGGGTAGCTTTAAAAAGTTGTTTAGTTTGTCTTTCTAGGTTGAACCCTTTAAGTGGTGGAGAGTAGTTAGTTGTTGATGTTTGGATCAATAGATTTTGAGGACGAAATCCTTTTAAGGGGTGGAGTATTGGAACATACCAGATCATGAACCCTACCCTAGAACTGTGACCTTTTGGGTTTGATCAAACAAGGTTAAGGTTAGAGTGATCCTAATAATCTAATACGTGAATAATATAATATAATACGTCAAACAACTCATTTGGTGATAATAAGATGATAAATAACTTATTGGATGCATAATGATGTTAATGGGCCTCTAATGGGCCATATTACAAAACTCATGTAAGAAAGTCTTAACAGTGGAAATAAACTTCAAATTCGTAATCTACACATCATAATAAGCCTACATGTCAATTTTCATTTAATTTGGACAACCTTGAAATAATATGGTAAGTTAGGAGAGAGAAATTTCTTAAAAGGTGTAATTAATAAATAAATATAATAATTGACCCCAAAAGAGGAAAATAATGTTATATTCATAATCTATATAACAAATATATCCTTTGGGTGAATTTTCATCCAATTTGGAGAAAGTTTGCTTAAAAGGTAAAATCAGGAGAGAGAAAGTGTGTAGAACCTTCAAAATATTAATTAAATACTCAAACAACTCCAATATGTAAAATTGATGACAAATTCGCATTCAACACACTTAGGTTAACTTGTTGATGAAGTTTTACCTGATTTGGATAATCCATGTGTCATTAATGCATCAAGAAAGAGAAACAAAGAATATGTTAAATAATACATCTAAAGTTTCTAAAATGAAATCTATGTGGATATTCGGAATCTACATGTTTAACTTAACTTATGTGTCATGTTTGGTTTAATTTGGATAAGTTTTTGACCCTTAAAAGAGGAAAGAGAAAAAGGAATATAATGTATAAATGCCACATTACTATTTTGTCGATTTCATATAGTTTCATTTTATTTTAGCTGTCACGCTTGCTTTCCCAGATTTTGGCTTTCTTTGTGACCGTTGGATTTTGATCTGTTAGCTCAGAGATTGTCTCCTACCTTGGGTAGGAGACTGAATTCATTTTGTGCAGTGGGCGCAATCTATCTTGCCCCAGTTATCCCTCAAATCTAAATGGATTTTCTCAATTTTTGGTTCACGAGTTTCCTTTTTTGATTGCGAATCTTTCTAGCCATTACTCGTTGCCTTTCATGGCCTATATAAGAAGTGCCTAATTCTTCATCTCAACCCATCCCACCCATCTGGTTACAGACGCATCCTTTTCGCCTCTCTTCCAAACTTGGATACCCAGAATCCTCCGAATCAACTCTAGCAGTCTGTCCCTCGAGCCAATTCTTCGTTCATTGTGTTTTGCACAGTCGCCAAGCAAAATTCGACCCTGCCTTGTGGCATCTTGTTCGCGGAGTCAGCTGCTTTATTCCTCGATCGATTTTCGGAGGTGAGTTCATCGCGGAACCTTTATCCTTAGCAACTCATCGATTTCGTTTGAGTTTTGCCATTCTGGAATTCCCCAAATTCACATCGCCTACTTGAACTGCTTTATGCAATCATGGTGTGCGCAGGAGGAGAGGGATGACCCCTTGGTTCTCTTTACCTCTCTGCCCTCGGGTCCATTTTGTTCTTTGTTTTTCCTTCAAGGGCACTCTTGTCCTTTCGCCATATTTTCTTTGTTTTGCACAGTCTGATCGGGGCTTGACCGGGCCACTGACCCACTGATGCGGCTGCTCCGTATTGGGCCAGGTCATTGGATCAGTCTCACCTTCTCTTTCTCACCCAACGATTTTGCTGACATGGATTTTCTTTGGTTTTTGGTTGGTCAGTCTTATAAAATTGATAACTAATTATATATTGATCAGAAAAATATAAATAAATACTCGTTGGATTCAAAAAAAATAATACCAATCTAATGGTATAGGTTTTGATAACTCAATCCAAAGATTAACAACATGTTTTTTAATGGATCTAATTAAATAAGATAATAAATTGTATAATTCATAACTAAATATTTATAAGTCATAAAAATATAATAAAATATGTTTTGGACTCCTAATAACATAACCTAAAATATGGAATAGTTTTCATAACCTAATTCACACACATAAAAATATGGTTTTTAGGGTTTGGTTATGTGATGAAATTGACACAAAATATGTATATGTGTTTAATAGGCTCTTTGGTGACCTAGATTTGGACCTAGAAGTGACTGTGGATCATTTGACTCTGAAGTTGAGGTATGTTTGCATCCCCGATTATTCTTTTGAGCAATTTGCCTATGTTTCTTCTTTCTCTTGGTCTTATGGATAATAGCCTACATATATGTCTTTTCTTTTGGAAATATTGGTTCATGTGAACTACTTTACCTTGTTATTGATCTTGTGATCATGGATATTCTCTTGACCCTATTTCTTATGCCTTGGTGCATGTTGGACTTTTGATGATATATACCCACTGTGATGTGGATTTTTACTTGTTGATATTTGCCCACTATGATGTGGATGTTTTGATATCTTTTTCCCACTTACATGTGGATGTATGTGTTGTCCATTGTGTGATGGCAACATTGTTTATTTTGACTATACTTTCTACTTGCCTCTACATTAAACATGCTATGTGATTCAGTAGCACTAGAGTAGTGTAAATTGCATTGGTTTTGTTTATAGAAGATGTGATATTTCCTGCTCTTTTTGGGATGACAAGGAACCTCGTACCCAAGGAAAGATGTGTGTCTTGACCCACTTTATATATATTTGGGAGATTGGAAGTATTCCTTTCTCTATCAGGCTTCAGCTTTGTGGGGGTTGGCCGCCAATTGTGTTTATATTGTTCTAGGGCTATGCTTATCTCACATGCATGTAGGTTATTGATGATGATTGTGGGGTGTGTGCCCTACTCTCTCTATGTGCCAGTATTGCACAAACTTTATTGTTGTTTTGATTATGGCAAGTATCTTCTTTTTATATGTGTTGATGATTCTTATCTTTTATGCCCTCTTTGGGTAGTCATTATCTCTTGCATGGGAAGCCTTTTATTTTGATGTCCTTTATTCTTTATAAATTGCTCGATTTTCCTTTTTAGTATGCACATACCAGCCTTTGTTGATGTATCATATTTCTTCTCTTTTGTTGGGGTATGCTTCCAACCCTAGGTGAAGGAAACATATGGCTTGACATGTGGACTCGAACTTAGAGTGAGAAGTTAAAGCTTGGAGACAATCTTGAGGTGGTTTAGATTTCCTCTACATGGATCCTTATGATGTAAGTTTGTAACCCTTTGTTTTATAATTGAATATAGTCATGATTTTATTCCGCTGCTATACTTTGGTCTTTTTTTACCATTATATAAAGATTTGAAAATTTTACACCCACTCCATCATACCTTCTGAGTGTGTTTGGACTGGATGTTTTGTTGTTCAAATTTTTAGTAAGGAGGTGTTTTCACTTCTTTACAAGTTACTACATGTGTTTGGATCAATTCATCATTTTGTCATTTGATTATAACTAATACTCCCTTCTAGGGTACTACATGAACTACACTTACCCATAGTTATCACTAATTGGATAAATAATCCTTGCATCTATCAACTAGAAGATTTCTTTCTTAACCACTTCTGTCTTGCTTTAGTTTGATCTTCTGGTAGGATCAACACATGATTTAGCATCATCCTCTAGAGATATTTGATGCATATAAATATAGGGGTTGATTCCTTTTAAATCATCGAATGAATATCTCATGACATCTTTATAAAGGTGAAGTTCTTTGAGAAATTTTTGTTCTTGTTTCAAAGTTCTGAGTTAATTGTGACATGAGAAGTACTATTTGGGTCTAGACATGCATACCTCACACCGATGGAAGGGACTTCAAATCTACCTTTTATCCAGTGTTCTAGTGTTTTTTGTCTCTTCTTGTTGTGATGTTTCTTGGGAAATTGAAATTGACGTGGCTATAGAAATGATCTCATGGAAATCAATGTTTTGGTTGTAACATTATTCTCTTCTTCAAAGTCATCAGGATCTGATTCGGGAAGGCTTTTCTCATTATCAAGCAATGTGTCAACGGTGTCAACCAACTGTAGATTTGCCTTAGTGCTTGGTACTTTCATCGCAATAAAAATAGAGAATATTATAGATTTACCCTTAGAGTTAGTTTCTCTTCTCTAACATCCACTATACATCTAGTAGTGTGTAGAAATGGTCTCCCAAATAGAATTGGATTTGTAGGGTACTCATTCATGTCAAGGACCATAAAGTCACAAACAATATAGAATTTACCTATTTTCACTAGAATATCTAGATAAACTCCTCTTGGATATTTAATGTGACGCCCAACATCACCCCAAAAGAGATTACTCAAAACCAAGCACGCAATCAACTACTAAACATCATATTACCTAAAATAAGGTAAAATAAAACCGATTTAAACATCACTATTAAGAGAAGAAACTTTTACATAAAGGTTCATAACATGTATAGAAACATATACAATACCAGGTATTTACACATGTCTAGTGGCCTTAGTCACAACTTGTATAAAAAAGTTGTGTACCATATTTACATAATCCAAAAACCTGAGTTTTTACATATATCATCTACAAACATCCCCTGCCCAGACCTGAGAGTACAGGGACGACTCTATGACTCTACCACTACGAGAACTACTAGTCAACCTTCAGCAACTACTGCTCTCCAAGATTCTCCTCTTCAACACCTCAGGACTGCCCACATTAGCGATGACCACCTAAAAAGATGTGGTAACCCACAAGAGTGAGACCAATGTCCCAACAAGAGATATAACTCTCAACGACGATTATTGTTACATCAAGAAATGATACTATTTAACAAGATGAGTGGATTCATCTAAATAATTATTTAAACTAATTACACAGGTTAAGTAGGTTAAGTAATTATAACAGATAGGCATAGCAACATGATAAGAAGGAATATGAAAACATGTATAACAGTTGATTTCTCTTACCGCATTACATAACAATTGAGAAATATAAGAAACATGTCAAGTGTTAACATATTATATGAAGTATGTTTAAACCTGAGCAGATATGCTACAAAACTATATTACATCTTTTCTCACTGCCTAAGGATTGGAGTCATACCACCCAAATCAAATTGACCACTGTTAATTTGAAACTAGTGCCATAAAAGATCTCAGAAGAGCCAGAACCCAATATCTTCTCCCCACTCGGTCAGTACGAGTGAACACCGTAGTGACATAGTAGTCAAACTACCACCAGAGACATAGTCAAGCTCAAAACACCTAGCCCACAGTGGGTACATGTCATGCTGCTAGACACCAGGTTATGAAGCCATGCCACCGGGGTACAACCACAGTTGCCATCCAATTATGTCAAGTATATAATCACCGAGACACAACCGTAGCCATTCTCACATTGAGGTATGACCGTAGCCATCCTCAAAACACATGGGTTCAATATGACAAGGACACACAGTCACTTGCACCTTGCATACTCAAAAGCATGTGCTCTGAGTTTCCCATAAGAATAATCATTTTACCATCCAGCAAGTTTTGATGTTGGAATGTATCTATGTCTAGGGAAACTACATGATTAGGGTTTCACTTGATTGGTTATCATCAATTGGGTGTCTTTTATTGCATCAAGCAAGTTACAAACAAACCTTAAAAGAATTCTACACAACATAGGTAGATTGCAACTTCAGAAGATATAAAATGTATGAGGTATAGTTCTTGTCACATCACCACATGATTCCAAATCTTGTCACATAAGTAAGAAGGTCACACCCCCATTAGGGATCAACCACGCCCAAGGATCATCAAGAACATCACATCATTATAACCTACAAGAACATCATTATATTTCCATGCCTTACCAAAGGCTCAAAAAACCATCACCATACTTGTGATAGACATGTTTAGAATAACCTTGCATTAAGATGTTCACATAGAACCTCACTAGGGTTACAACCACATTGAGAAGATGTTCCATCACCACATAAGTTACACAAGGGATCTAATTATAATCAATCGCCATCATTGGATTACATTCGGGTTAGGTTCAACAAGCTAAGTAGCATTACTCATCATCTTATATGTTGATCATAAGTTTACATTCATACGAGGGAAAAGGTAAGACTACATGGTTAAGCTCATAGAACCATCGGTTCTATATCATTAAAACTAAAACATCATACCTTGAGCATCACCACAAAACAATCAAATAGGAGAAGGTAAAACCATCAAGAAAACATCTTGCCATCAAGCGAGCCATCAAGTTGTGACCTAGAAAGAGTCACCAACTAAACCTAGGTAAACCATCATTTTATCATTCAAAGAACACATCAGTTGAAGACATAAGAAGCACCATCAGTTGTGGGCATACAACCCACCATCGGTTGTGGCACTATGGGTCACCATCGGATGCGGTGTCCAGTGCCACCATTGGATTTGGTGTGAAGGACCCCCATCAGATCATGTAGTCAGAACCTCCATTGGTTGACACCATCGAGTGTTGAACCAATAGAGCCATCGATTGGTGATCATAGGTCATTTGACCATCGAGTCTTCGAGTCATAACATCCTTTGGTTAATGTACTAGAAGGGCCATCGGTTGTCAGACTCAATACTCCCATTGGTTGTCATCAATAGGTGGTGAACCCCTGAACAAAACACAAGAGAAACACGTCATTTGGTGAAGGAAAGGGAAGCCATTGATTGAAGCCACACAAGGGCACTAGGACCATCATTTCATGATCACCAAAAGATTCAAAATAGAAGTTAAGGTAATACCATCGGTTGGCATCAGAACCATAAGAAGATCAGCACCAAAAGCTAACCCATCGGTTCTAGCAAGAAGGCAAACCATTGAGTTTTGCACAAGGTAGAAAATAGTGTTAAAACCCCTAAGTAAACCCATCAATTGAGAAACACTAAGAACCATCATTTTTCAAAAAAGCAAGCTCCAAAGATTCTTCTACCATAGGAAGGTCGTGCACAAGGTTTAGAACACATTCAAGAAGATAAACCACCAAGGAACTAGCACCTAAGCTCAAACTCTAGGAAAGATGTTATCGTTTCACTTAGAATATAGTTTTAGAGCAAGATCTAGCACATGCAAGCTATAAGTAAGAAATAAACATGGGGAAAGTTATATAACTCACTTCTAGGAAGAAGGAGAATCTCCAAACAACAAGGTAACTTG
The DNA here is from genome assembly GCA_963693085.1 of Alisma plantago-aquatica. Taxonomy (NCBI): domain Eukaryota; kingdom Viridiplantae; phylum Streptophyta; class Magnoliopsida; order Alismatales; family Alismataceae; genus Alisma; species Alisma plantago-aquatica. The sequence continues at coordinate 1,264,849,184 of OY856410.1, read as the reverse complement.
AGCAAAGGAGGAAGGAACCCTAGCTTGGTGCTCCACACGGCCAAGCAAGCTTCTTCTCCAAGAAGAGAGCAAACCCTAGGTCAAGGAAGCAGGAAAGAAGGGTTCTTTAAGATCTAGAGCATGATCCTATTGGTATGTATGCCCTGAGAGCCAATCATGGGATGATTGGTGGGATACATTAAGATTGATTTGATAAACATCAAAGGCAAGCTTCCAATTCTTTATGGTTCAGTCATATGAGATAATGATAGAACAGATTGAATGTCTAGAGAATGACAATACTCAATGTTGTATGATTTTAGGTTTAGGACCTGAACGATGAGATCATATGGATGCTAAAGATTTTGTACATCCTTACTATGTCCCTAGTCGGACGTCATTGTGGAAGGTAGATACACAACAATGACACACAAGACTAGATTGTGGTGTTGGTTGATGATAGAATCTCATTAGTCATGATATGGAGATATCAAACCAAACACATAGGTACTTGTTAGAGAACAACTGTATCGGAAAAACCCACTGTGAGTTTGACACATGGAACCATAACATGGTAGTCACAGTCAGTTCTCACAGTGATGGTGGTGAGTGTGATTCTTTCACATGAAATCACTACACTCAACACATGTCATTGGGTACACTATGACATCATCAAACACAGTCCTGAAACATGGGTTGTTATAAAGGTGATGATTGGGTGGCTTTGACACATGGGGCTTTTGAGGGGTGAGTGATAGATATGGGATTTATCCCTCCTGAGGGAGTTTGATATCCATGTCCACTTGATGAGTAGGATTGAGATAGGCGTGCACACACATGTATGAATCAGTATATGATATTGATGTCATACATATCTCCTCCAATCTACTCTGAGATCAAGAAAGTGGATGAACATTGACAGGATGACGGTTCCATGCCTTGAGTTCATTTGGGATATCAGAGACAAAGGAATTATACATTCACTATAACACCATTCATGGATTGTAGTATTGAAAGTTGTTCTCCAACTTTCTATTTCACTTGGGTAGCACTGATGTGCGACTAGGCACCGCTCTTTTCTTGTGAAGTCATAAGTGTTATGGACTTTCACTGCCAACGTGAAATGGGTCTGTAGGGTCACACACATAGGATTTAACCTGGAAGAGGAGTTTATCCACAAACGATGTTTAGATTGATTACTAAAGGAGTTTAGTAGTTCAATTAAACACTCAGTTGATTGATAGCTCAAAATCATAGTGTTTAAGGTGTTGGACCAGATGATTAAGAGTATCAGATTGATTGGAACTACAATTGATTGATTTTCACAGTCTACTGCCCCAACCGATCGGCTCATAGGGTTGAACTGATCGGCTCAGGTTGGTGAACTGATCGGCTCAAAGTGGTGAGTCAATCGGCTCATGTGTCAATGAAATGATCGTCTCAATTGTTGAACTGGTCAATTCGTGTGACCAACTGAGATCATTTAGAAAGTCAGAAGACACTTTTTGCAAATACATATTTGTTTCACTTGTATAAATTTGATTTGGACAAGGACTAATATTTTATTAGTTGGAAACAAACATGAAAGTCAATTTGAGTTGGACCAGGACCACGAACCAATCGACTCATGCTTGAACCGATCGGCTCAGGTGCCCCAACTGACCGGTTCAGGTGTGAACCGGTCGGCTCAGGTCCCTAACTGACCGGTTCATGCATGAGATGATCAGTTTAGATGGTTCAGTTGGTTGTTTTGTGGAAAATCTTGAACCCTTCTACTCCTGCTTTAATCCCGCATTACCCAGGGTAGAGAACCCTATCCCATGACCCTCCTATATATAGGGTTATTCGGGGCTTCTCAAGTACAACTCAGAACACCAGTTGCTCTACAAAGTTGTTGTTCTCTCTGGTTGTAGTAACCATGAGAGCTCGAGCAAGTGCTACTCGACAAGGGAGGCACAATAAGGGAAAGACAACTACAGAAAGGCGAATGGTGGCAGGAGAGTGTGTCAGTGAGTAGTATGCTGACAGGAGGGTACGACTCCTTCTGGTGCCTTGTGCGACAGGGCGATCGGAGTTCCAAGTGGTCCGTCTGGACTACTTCAAAGGCAGGAGACTTCTGCCGCTCAGAGGATAGTTGTCAATCCCAACAATCCCAGTGACCAGGAGGTGCACAGACACCGTCTAAGACCAGAGGTGAAGACCACGCAAGCCGCGAGGTAATGTCGCTGAGCAAGCCTTGGGACAAGGTAAATCTCTACAGACCATCCTTCCTACTGTATAGACGTTGACGTATTTCCTTCGTTCTGGGTTTGGGGAGAAATTTTTTTTGTTTCTGCTACCTTCTCTACCTCCCCTAAAACCCAACAGTGGTATCAGAGCCACGTCAACTGCTTTATACTTTAGGATTATCGATGTGATCAATTTTGGTTTGTCACCTTTATTTATTGCATATGATGTGAATAAAATTGGCTTTATGCATGTCCAATCCTAAATCCACAAATCCCAATATACATATATGATATGTAATATAAATGCACTTGATACGCGTCACCCTTAAATGAGTTTTGTGGTGGATGTATAGTGTGGTTATGGCCAATAAACCCTATGTATGTGTGCTTGGTTGAATGTGGTTTCTTGCATCTCGGTTTGTGCACCAATTCCCTATCTCTTATTCCTGATGTAACTCGAGATAAATCGAGATTTCTTTCCTACATTTGCTCCCCCCAAATGTAAATCGGGGTTTCTCAATTAAAATGTAAATAGGATAGAACTTTTATTTCCTGTTATATCAAAGAACGGAGGACAACTTGACAATGACTGAGACGATCGGTTCAAGGCATGAATCGATCAGTTGGCATTCCAGAAAACCGGTTCAAGGAACGAGACAAGTAGGTGGTGGCCATGAGGAGATGCACGACGACCAGCCGAACCAATCGTTTGGAGGAGCCAATTGATCGGCTGGTGGCACCCAAATGACCGGTCTGATGGCGAGTCGATCAATCATGGAGATGAGTTGATCAAACCCAGAACAGCAAAAGCACAAAGTTCATCTTGTACAGGTTGCATGTGATGTAGACCTAGATGACCGTGATTCCTCTTGGCTCGAGGAATCACATTAGGATGGCCATAATCATCGCTTTTATCGTTTCACATGTTTTCTGTGGGATATAGCATGTATATGATATGTACTATATATTTTGGTGATTGGATATGTATATGTACCTATAAAACCAAATCCCTCATTAAATATTAAAGTTTTAGATGCCTTCCAAATGCGACACATGTGAAAAGCTTGATCGGCCAAGTGTGGGCACGCCCTAGCATGGTGCACTGTCTATCTCGTGGAAGCGTGAAGGATGGATATGTGGGTTTGCCTTAGCAGGGTGCATATTCATCGTGTTGGCTTTGGGTCAGACTTAACAAGGTGACCTAGATAGGATCTAGCACCTTGAGGCATGGAGGTGATCATGGCAAGGAGTTGCATATGACATCTTTCAAGAGTTTCATATGATGCAATTGGCAAAAGTTGCCTACCTGGAAGATCTAAGTTGTGGGTGACAGCCCAAGTTGGTCCATGACTCAGAGGATTTCAAGATCTTGACCCACTAGAAGATTGTACACTGCAATCTTCCGAATTTATGGTGAGGGCTATCAATTTGAACAAAAATAGTGGGAACGATAATTAATTGAATTCCTAAATATATTGTCAACCTTTCAAATCAATCAAATAAGTCAAAATTGAGTTTTGGACTAAATTGCATATATTTCCTTTTATAGTATAAATGACAGCAAACAACAATTACTTTTCATTACGATCGGTCCTTGAAAAGGACAAGCTGAATGGGACTAACTTCCATGATGGGTTTAGGACATTGAGAATTGTTCTCACTCAAGAGAAAAAGCTCTATGTCCTGGATACTCCAACTCCAGAGGAATCTGCTCCTACCGCACCAAAGGTAGAAAGGGATGCTTATAAGAAGCATTCTGAAGATGCCATTGATGCAGAGTGCTTGATGTTGTGCTCCATGAACCATGAGTTGCAGAGACAACATGAGAACATGGGTGTCATTGAGATGATTCATCATCTCAAGAACATGTATGAAGGTCAAGCACGGAAAGAGAGATATGATGTCTCCTGGGTGTTGTTCAAGTGTGTCATGATAGAAGGAGATCCAGTTGGTCCACACATGCTCAAAATGATTGGGTATGTGGAGAACCTGACAAGACTGGGATTTCCCCTGAGCCAAGAGTTGGCTACTGACGTGATACTGCAATCATTGTCAGAATCATACATTCAGTTTGTGATGAACTACAACATGAACAACTTTGACAAGCCATTGACAGAGTTGTTGGGCATGTTGAGGATAGACGAGGCACAAATGAAGAAGGACAAGCCTAAATCTGTGATGATGATCAGCAAAAAGAAAGGCAAGTTCAAGCGCAAGGTCTAGGGCAAGGCTAAGAAAGGTTCTAATGCTAGCCAGCAGCCAAAGTCATCTTCAACTCTCAAAGCCAAGGGAGGTGTGACCAAGAGAGGCAATTGTCACCATTGTCAAAAGCTAGGACATTGGAAAAGGAATTGTCCACTCTATCTGGAAGAACTAAAGAAGAAGGAGGTGATAGACGTCTCCACCTGAAGGTGTCATGAAATAAACTTATAACACTTTTGAGGTATATGATACCAAGATATAAAGTGCAAAGCACCCAATAAATGGGGCAAGTGTTGCCGCCATAGATAGGAGTACTTTAGTTTATTTTCAGCCTTGAAGGCATGTAATAGAGTTATGAACTGCTATTTCATATTTGCCAACGGATAGAAACACCTTAATTTTTGCATATTGTATGACAATGATAAATTTGATGTTTCAAACTTTGTGGAAATGCCTTGTTTATCTTGTGGTACTTGGTATGCATAAGATAAAATGATACCTAAAGGTTATTGATAACTCAAACAATCAAATTAGCATAAATAATGAGAAATTCATTTCTAGTTTCCATATGATGGATAAGTCTAGACTCTTTTTGGTTAGAGAACCAGTAAGAGACATCAATCTCTTAGACATGATCAATCTTCACTAGTCATAGTGGAAGATTGATCATCCTATTAGGTATAATACATGTGATGTATTTACATACCTATTGGACTTAATGCTAGTACTTCAAATGGTGTTTAGAGAAATACCAATATGAATATCTTGAAGTGTTCAAGAATATCGCATTTGGTAAAGTGCTAATTCTTGATGAGATCAATGAATGAAATACTTGAACCAAATGTTTGAGATCCTTATGAGTGATTATGATAATGTATCATAGTGAGCTCGTGATTAAGGCATGGTGATGTCTAAATCAAAAGGAGTCATACTCTAAGGAGTTAGAGGATGATTATCAAATAACTAATTTCTTCTTAAATAAAGAATACCCCACACTAATAAAGGACATTAAGAATCATAAGGAGTTATGAGTTCTTATATCCTTGAGAGATACACCTGATTATCTATGTGATGAGTTTGTCATGTGATGAGTCAACTATCTAGATGAATACGAGGAACCAGATTTTGAGTTATGGTTTATGACCATTACATCCTAAATGACTTCCATGTGAACCATAAGGTATGACCTTGATGGTAGCACCCATTGGGATGAAATCCATAAGTGCGAATGAGTCTTAAGCGTTAAGACACATGGATAACATTTTGAGAAGGATGATGCTTGTTGATTGCAACTTAATGACTAAGAAATTTGGCATATGGATACTAAAACCGCATTCCTATGAGGAATAAAACAAGGATGTGTATGTGACACAACCTATAAGGTTTATGAATCCATTAATGCAAATGAAGTCTATAAGTTACAATGGACTAATCAATGTGATTGATTGAGTACAAGAAACTTAAAAATGTGATCTTTACTTTGATAATATAGTCAAAGGGTTTGACTGATATGTCAAAGATAAAGAAGGGATTTGTGATTTAGTGGGAGCATATTCACATTCTACATGTTGATGTGAAATGGAAATGTTCTATAATGGAAATCCAAAGTGGAAATCATCTTTAGGGAAGATAGAGACATTTCTTATGTAATAGGAATAGAGATCTATAGAGATAGTTCTCAAAAACCTCTTGACCTGAAAAGAGAAAGCATACATTGGAAATCTATACTGAAGTGTTTAGTGTTCACAGATTCAGTGGGAGATAACTTATCCATGTTACATGGAGTTAGTATCCCAAGACCAAGTGTCCAATTCTTATGAAGAATGGGAACACTAAGAATAGATATGGACCTATCATGTATGTAATCATCCCATTATCTTGCATGTATGGAGATGACAAGAATAAAAAGCATTCATCTTGTATGTAGGACATGGCAATATGATATGATCATTCTGATAACTCGTATGTGGGACATGACGAGTGAATGTTTGTCTAGTTCCAATAAGGGTTACTGGAATACCATAAGAGCTTGATAAGTACTTGAGAAGTACTAGTTCTATGGAAATAAGGAAGGATTCATTGTAAAGAGTTACACTGATGCGAACTTCCAAAAAGGGCAAAAAATTAATCGCAAAATATATATGGGATATATAAAAGTGAATGTTTGTTGATAAATGGAAAATGTTCCAAAAAAGCAATTTAAAAGGAAAGGTCGAGTATCCGTGTGGATACTATATGGATCTGGAAGTTCATAGAGATGAACTTATAGATATTTCAGTCATTGATGACAAGTTAGGAGTGCTTGGTCATGCAATGTGGCTAAAGGTTAGCAAAGGAATACTAGATTGCATATTATGGGAACTCCGTCTCATACGTGTAACGTACAGTGAAGAGGTGAGAGACATGCAGTTAATAATAACTTTGGCAAGGTGTTTCCATAACTCACTATGTTAGCACTAGAGAACAGTAACATGTGGGACATGTTTGAAGATCACTAAGAATATGATTCAAGGGTGATTGGCTCGCAGTGCAAGTGGGAGTCTATTGGTATGTATGCCCTGAGAGCCAATCATGGGATGATTGGTGGGATACATTAAGATTGATTTGATAAACATCAAAGGCAAGCTTCCAATTCTTTCTGGTTCAGTCATATGAGATAATGATAGAACAAATTGAATGTCTAGAGAATGACAATACTCAATGACGTATGCTTTTAGGTTCAGGACCTGAATGATGAGATCATATAGATGTTGAAGAGTTTGTACATTCTTATTATGTCCCTAGTTGGATGTCATTGTGGAAGTTAGATAGACAACAATGACACACAAGACTAGATTGTTGTGTTGGTTGATGATAGAATCTCATTAGTCATGATATGGAGATATCAAACAAACACATAGGTACTTGTTAGAGAATAAGTGTATCAGACAGACCCACCGTGAGTTTGACACATGGAACCATAACATGGTAGTCACAGTCAATTCTCACAGTGATGGTGGTGAGTGTGATTCTTTGACCTGAAATCACTACACTCAACACATGTCGTTGGGTACACTTTGACATCATCAAATGTAGTCTTGAAACATGGGTTGTTATAAAGGTGATGATTGGGTGGCTCTGACACATGGGGCTTTTGAGGGGTGAGTGATAGATATGGGATTTGTCCCTCCTGAGGGAGTTTGATATCCATGGCCACTTGATGAGTAGGATTGAGATAGGAGTGTGCACGCATGTGTGAATCAATATGTCTCCTCCAATCTACTCTAAGATCAAGAAAGTGGATGAACATTGACAAGAAGATGGTTCCATGCCTTGTGTTCATTCGGGGTATCAGAGACAAAGGAATTATACATTCATTGTAATACCATTCATAGATTGTAGGATTGAAAGTTGTTCTCCAACTTTCTATTTCACTTGGGTAGAACTGATGTGCGACTAGGCACCGCTCTTTGCTTGTGAAGTCATAAGTGTTATGGACTTTCACTGCCAACGTGAAATGGGCCTGCAGGGTCACATACATAGGATTTAACCTGGAAGAGGAGTTTATCCACAAACGATGTTTAGATTGGTTACTAAAGGATTTTAGTAGTTCAATTAAACACTCAGTTAATTGATAGATCAAAATCATAGTGTTCAAGGTGTTGGACCAGATGATTAAGAGTATCTGATTGATTGGAACTGCAATTGACTGATTTGCACAGTGTACTGCCCCAACCGATCGGCTCATAGGGTTGAACCGATCGGCTTAGGTTGGTGAACTGATCGTCTCAAAGTGGTGAGTCGATCGGCTCATGTGTCAATGAAATGATCAGCTCAATTGTTGAACCGGTCGATTTGTGTGACCAACCGAGATCGTTTGGAATGTCAGAAGACTCTTTTTCCAAATACATATTTGTTTCACTTGTACAAATTTGATTTGGACAAGGAATAATATTTGATTAGTTGGAAACAAACATGAAAGTCAATTCGAGTTGGACCAGGACCACGAACTAATCAGCTCATGCTTGAACTGATCGGCTCATGTGCCCCAACCGACCGGTTCAGGTGTGAACTGATCGGCTCAGGTCCCCAACTGACCAGTTCATGCATGAAACGATCGGTTCAACTGGCGCAGTTGGTTGTTTTTGTGGAAAATCTCAAACCCTTCTACTCCTTCTTTAATCCTACATTGCCCAAGGTAGAGAACCCTATCCCATGACCCTTCTGTATATATAGGGGTATTAGGGGCTTCTCAAGTACAACTCAGATCACCAGTTGCTCTACAAAGTTGTCGTTCTCTCTGGTTGTGGTAACCATGAGACCCAAGCAATTGCTACTCGATAAGGGAGGCACAGCAAGGGAAAGACAACTACAGAAAGGTGACTAGTGGTAGGAGAGTGTGTCTGTGACTAGTATGTAGACAAGAGGGTACGACTCCTTCTGGTGCCTTATGTGACAAGGCGATCGGAGTTCCAGGTGGTCCGTGTGGACTACTTCAGAGGCGGGAGACTTCTGCTGCTCGGAGGACAGCTATCAATCCCGACAGTCCCGGTGACATGGAGCTGCACAGACACCATCCAAGATCGTAGGTGAAGACTATGCAAGCCGTAAGGTAACATCACCAACCAAGCCTCAGGACAAGGTAAATCTCAACAGACCATCCTTCCTACTGTATAAACGTTGACGCGTTTCCTTCGTTCTCGGTTTGGGGAGAATTTGTTTTGTTTCCGCTGCCTTCTCTGCCTCCCCTAAAACCCAATAGATCCGCCATGGAAAACCATGGCCACAACCAAGAAGAAGGAAGAAGTAGGTAGGGCAGCAAAGAAAATGAGGAAAAGATAGGTATCTTACCTACTTAGGTCAAGATCAAGCAAGGAAAGCTCCACAAGCTCCAAGAGAGGGTAGATCTAAACCCTAGCTACACATGCAATGGGATCGACCACCTACATTAACCTTGGGCACATTCTTATCCACCTAGGCAAGGGGAGTGAAGATCTAGAAAGCAAGGAATAAAATTGAGTTCAAAAAGTTTGTTGCATGTGAGGTAGGAGGTTTATATAGCTATGGGAGAGAGAGAAGAAAAGATTTAGGTGTCCTATCATGATTGCCAAGTGTCCATGGCCAAAGGACATAACATCCACAAAAGCATCAGATCCATCAGTTGTGGAGTATGATAGGCTATTAGGTCTTGACCCTCCTAGAGTGGCCATTGAGTTTCATCACTTGGTGACCATTGGTTCTTGAAATCCTAGGTCACTAGGTGGAAAACCGTCGATTGAGCACCCCTTCCAAGCAAACCACTGACCCAACAAACCTCAAGGGAGAATACCATCAGCCCTAACCATATAGAGACCACCATTTGTTGTTCCCACATGATGATGACCATTGTATGTCACCCATCTAGGGGGTCCATCGGTTGATGGCCTCCCAATACAACTCATCCCTGAGAGCAAAACCCTAACTTTCCCTAGAGAGATGTCACCATCAAATCAAGGTGCATCTAGGCGTACCAAGACACAAACAAATCAAGAATGATATGAAAACATATAAGGAACAAAAATCATGTGACAAATTGCAAATAAAACCTCAAATATGGGTAAATTGTAGAAAGTTCAAAATGTGCACAAAATTGGATAACTTGCACAAACAATATCCAAACTGGACCAAACATGAAACTTAAGTCTCTCACATGATATCAAAGAACCTCAAAGGGTTATATTAAGGTTTTAAACACTTAATTAAGGTAATAAAGCACGTTCAACCACTAAGCAAGGTCTGGGGTCTTACAACCATAAGCCCCTAACAAGGATTTTGCCCCCAAAATCCTAAGTGATCAAAGATGGGTACTTCCTAATCATCGTGTCCTCTAACTCCCACGTGGATTCCTCCACACCACAGTGATGCCAAAAAACCTTTACTAAGACTATATCCTTATTCTACAACTTCTTCACTCTCCTAACCAAGTTCAACAACCCTCAACATATGACATATCCTCCTCCAACTCATCTTCAATGGTTGTAAGACTTGCTCTATATTTGGATGACACTTCCTCAACATAGAAACATGGAAGAGTGGGTGCAATATGTGCAATTATGGTGGTAACTTAAGCTTATATGCCACCTTCCTAACATGTTTCAAACCATGGTATGGTCCCATATACCTAGGAGCCAACTTCTTACCAAACCTCAACATGCCTTTCCAAGTGGAAACCTTAAGAAACACTTTGTCTCCAACTGAGAACTCCAATGGTCTCTGATGATTGTTGATGTAAGAATTTTGTCTATCTTGGGTTGCCATCAACTGTTGCTATATCACTTTGATCTTTTCGCTAGTCTACTCTACTAGCTTTGGACCCAAAAGTTGACACTCACTTGTCTCATACCAATAGAGCGGTGATCGACAACACCTTCGATATAATGTATCATAGGGTGTCATATCTATACTCCTTTGATAGTTGTTGTTGTTGTAGGAAAACTCTTTCAAACTCAGATGTACGTCCCAACTACCAAGAATTGCGAAAAACATGCCCTCAAAAGATTTTCCAATGTCTGGATGGTCCTCTCTGACTGACCATCTGTCTGTGGGTGGAAAGTTGTGTTGAACCTCAGATGTATTCCCACAGCTGTATGTAGACATTCCCAAAAATGACTGGTGAACTATGGACCTCTCTTAGACACTATGGTAACTGGGATACCATGAAGATGGACTATCTCATCCACGTAGATTTGTGCCAACTTCTATGCTATTTACATCATCTTAAATGGTAAGAAGTGAGTTGACTTGGTCAAATTGTCCATGATCACCTAGATGGAATCATGACCTGTGGATATCCCTAGAAGACAAACCACAAAGCCCATGCTGATACGATCACATTTCCACTATGGTATTAACAAAGGTTGCAAAGTCCATGTCGGCTTCTGATGCTCAGTCTTGACCTGCTGACAGACTAGACATCTAGCCATTAACTCTACCACATCACGCCTTAAGCCTGGACACCAATACATGTCCTTCAAAATGTGGTACATTTTGGTATTGCTAGGGTGCATCGTGCACATTGAGGAATGAGCTTACTCGAGGACCATCTTCTTCAACCCATCAATAGTTGGAACCACTGTCCTTCCATGGAAAACACTATCCCATCCTCTCCTTCATGAATGCCATCATGCTTTCCACTGTCAAACTCTGACCTCATCCTCAGTATCATGGTATCATTTTGTTGTGCATCTCTAATCTGATGTATTAACATTGGCTTCACCTACAATTGAGCCAACAAGGATGCCTCCAACTTCACGTTCATCTGAAAAAGTGACACTAAAATATCTCACTTGTGGCATACCAAAGCTGACAATTGTGCCTTATCTACAAATGATGAAAAAGATGACTTCTTGCTCAACGTCTCAGCCACCACATTCCCCCTGCCTGAATGGTAGTCTATCATGCAATTATAGTCCTTGATCAACTCCATCCATCATCTCTATCTCATATTTAGATCTTGCTTCAACAAGATATATTGAAGGCTCTTGTGGTCGGTGAAGAAATTACACTTCTCTTCATACAAATAGTGTCTTCAAATCTTCAAAGCATGGACCATAGTTGCAAACTCCAGATCATGTATCGGGTAGTTCTCCTCGTGTTTCTTAAGATGTTGTGAAGAAAAAGAAATCACATTCTTGTTTTGCATCAGCAGGCATCCCAAGCCATTCTTTGACACATCACAAAAGACAGTATAACCTTTCTCTTGCTCTAGCAGCACTAACATGGGTGAACTTGCCAACTTCTCCCTGACCTGATCAAGAACTTGACACATCTAATTATGATGATGCTCTGCTGGATTATTTGTTGACGTCTATCCCTGACCTGATCACCCTCGACGATAATGCTTCCTTGATGGCCATTCCAAATGATGAGGAGGTGTGTATGGCTCTGAGTCAAATGGATAAACACTCTGCACCTAGACCGGATGGGTTCATGGTGCATTTCTTATGTTATCTCTGGGACACGATTAAGGATGATTTCATGAAGATGATGAAATCTTTCTTCAGTGGGCAGTCCTGTCACCGTAGTCTTTTTTGCTGCAAAATCCTTCTTATTCCCAAGATTGAGAATCCTTCTGACATTGGTAAGGATTTTTGACCTATATCTATAGAGAATGTGGCTCTGCGCATTTTGGCCAGAGTCATTAGCAATCGCATGAAGAGTCTTATGCCTAGAGCCATTTCTGATAACCAAGCAGCTTACGTCCAAGGGAGAGAGATTACACACCACATTAGATTGGCCAAAGAGCTGGTTCATGACATCTATCAAGGCGACGGTTTCCCAAATTTGTTGGTGAAGATTGATATGTCAAAGGTGTTTGATCGCATCAACTGGGAGGTCCTCAAGAAGATCATGTTGAGATTTGGTTTCTCGGAGGGTTTCATCAACACTGTGCTGCATTTTTTCACAAACACCTGGGCTACGGTCTCTATTGGCGATGAATCAGCTGGATTCTTTCCTATGAGATGGGGACTAAAACAGGGTAACGCCATCTCGCCTTTCTTGTTCATCATATTCGAAGAACTTCTCTCTAGACATATCCTTAGAGTGGATCATCAGACACACCTTGCAAGATTTAATACTCGTGGCCATGGCACTGCTCCTTTACATCTACTCTATGCAGACGATATTATGCTCTTCCTCAATGCTGAACCGTGCACACTGGCTACTGTTAAACAGATCCTCATGGACTATGAGCAAGCTACGGCACAGCTGATCAATCGAAACAAATCGCTGTGTGTTGTGGGTAGTAAATGTGATGCAATCTCTAGTGATGTTGTTGCTGCCCTTGGTATTGACAGTACAGCGGAGACGCTCACTTACCTTGGTGTCCCGATCAAGTTTGGTAGAAGCACACTGAACGACTTTGATTACCTGATCCAGAAGATAAACCAGAAGATTGCCTCATGGAGATCGAGGCTCCTTCCCTTCGCTGGCCGTAAGATGTTGATCGCTCACGTCCTCTCGTCCACCACTGTGTACACTGCTGCTGCCATTGGTATTCCCCGTGGGACGACTGATCGTATAGATTGCATGCTCAAGAAATTTCTCTGGGTGGATCGGGACAACAACCATAGGAAAGATTGGGTTAGTTGGTCCAAGGTGGCCAAGCCGCTTGAGCATGGAGGTCTGAACTTACCGAATATTTGTATCATCGTCGATGCCTTCGTTGCCAAAGCTTGCTGGGAGCTCATCGCTATAGATTCGTTGTGGGCCAGATTCTGTAATGGAAAATACTCCAATCGAGCTCCTAGTAGGGAGGCCAATTATCCTAGCCATGTCCAGTACATATCTACGGCCTCTCCCTACTGGAAACAAGTGTGGAACGGCTTCCCCTCCGTTGTCCCGTGGTGTAGGTGGATTGTTGGAAGAGGGATGATCCCATTCTGGGACGCTCTCTGGTGTGAGGATAGGTTGTTCGATTATGCAAGACTTCACAGTGACAGAAACCACACCTTCTACGTCCGTGACTTCTGGATTGATGATGACGGCTGGGACTGGGTGGCTCTCGGACATGTCCTTACTGATGACGGTGTTGAACTGATCAAGAAGGCAAGGCAAAAGATTACTGATGACGAGGATAGGATTGTGTGGAGTCCTGAGCGGATGGGTGCGTTTACGATCAAATCAGCGAAGAAGATCCTCACAGCTGATAACGCATCCTCCTTGTGTGCATACATCAAGATCTGGAGTATTGATGCCCCAAAGGAATGTGCCTTTATTTGGAAAATGATGAACCACATTTTTCCAACGGATGAGAACATCCGTAGATGCCATATTCAGTTGGCATCTAGGTGTGAGTGCTGCAATGAGCGCTGCATGGAGGACATTGAACATGTTGTTTTTCTTGGACAGATGGCGTCTAGTTTCTGGGAGGTTTTCGAGTCCATTACGGACATGACGAGGCCACTGAACAAAGGCGAGCTAGTGACCCTTTTCTCCAATGGCAGATCGTGCGACGTGCTTACATGGATAGCGGCCTGTATGGCGACCCTCATCCCATACTGCTTGTGGAAGTGGAGATGCAGAGCTAGATTTGATGGTATAGCTAGACCTATTGAGAATGAGATCCGTTCGATGACTGACCAGTTGAATATCATGCTTAAGAAGAAAACCTTTCGTGCTTTTACAAATCCTGAGGTACATCTCAGACTCAATGAGTATGGTGTGGCCGACCCTAGATATGTTATCAAGGAGATTGCTCTACTGAGATGGAATAAGCCAGACATTCACAGCCTTAAGCTAAATGTTTCGGTTAGAAAAGATAGAGATCCGATTGGAAGCATGAGATGGTGGATGGCCAGTGTTATCAGAAACCACCATGCGAAAGTCTGTCAAGTTACTAGAACTTGGCTAACGGCTGAAGACCTGGACATCGCTTTGCTTCAAGCTATTGTGGTTAGTCTCAGATTCACAGAGATTCAGAATTTGAGGATTACAACCATTGAGGTTGACAATGCACAACTCTTCAACCTTGTGTGGGGCACACATCCTATGCCATGGAGGTTAGAATCTGTTGTAAAGGAGATCAGAAGATACGTTGAGGAGGAAGAGATTTTGGGATCCCTTGTACACAGGTCTCTAGACTCGATACCCAGAGTCTTTGGAAAATGGGGTAGCCATCACTATGACCCAATAGTGATCTCTGATCCGAGAAGATTGCCCCCTAGAATTAGGGGTATGCTTGACCTTGAGAAGAATGAGACCCCTTATGTGGTGTTGAGATACACTTGATTGATCTTTCTTGTAGTGATGTGGGTGTGTGTTCTGTATGCCCTTGGTGGGATGTCTTTTTTTGTGTTGTTCGGGCTGCCACCTGCATCTTATAAGCAGGAGTTGTTCTTTTTGACCTTTGTGCTCACATGAGGAGGGTGAGGTGAATAGATGACCTCCTGGATTAACCAAAAAAAAACTTGCCAACTTCTCCTTTAGCATCTAGAAAGAACACTGAAACTTGCCATCCCAAATAAATGGAACACCTTTCCTTATCAGCTTTGTTAGGGGTAACACCATGGAACTGAAGTTCTTGATGAACCTCCTGTAGTAGCGTGCCAATCCTAGGAAACTTCAAACTTCAGTTGGCATCTTAGGTTGTTCCCACTAGCATTGAGTGAAAATTCTTCAAGTCTACACAGACGATAACGATTTACTATATGCCCTAAAATGCAAATGCACACTATCAGAGTAATATAGGCCATTGAGGCCTGGATATCGAACATCGGGAAATGTAAATCCAGAAACTATTACTAGTTGTAATGAGATCAGATAGACCAATGAAAACTTGGTTGAATGGTTTAATTATCTAAAGCAAAAAATAATTATAAATTGCTGGTTGTTGATCTCAATTAGTATGAATTCCTTAGGGTTATGATTATATCTCAGTTAACATTGTAGTTCACAATATAACATTAATAAATATCTCTCCTAACCCTAGACTAAGAGCATGTAGCAAGAATTACCCACTCTCACAACATAATTCACTACTTAATATAATACCAATCCCACTCTCGTATCAATTGTGTTATTAGTTAGATGTTTTATCAAAAACTTTGGGTATACTATTCACATTCGTAAGCCACCTTTCTCAAAGGGACATATAAAATATGTATTTCTAAGAATTTTTCAACCATTAATTTCCTTTTTCAAATAAATTAAAGGTCTAATTAAACACATATGGTGATCAAGCATGAATAGTTCATGACAATGTCATAGAAATAAGTCCAAAAATTAAGAGAAATCAATTTATTAATGCATTAAAGTCAACTACAATGCATAATTGGGCTACTCTCAGGTCCTCAGGAATAAGGGGTTTAGCCCTACATGATTTCCATTATCGAGTACATGGGAGGGAAGAAGAAAAATGTGGGAAACATTAGTAAAACTAAAGAACCCCTGAAGAAGATGGTCCAAAAGAACCCCTCTCACGCACGTGCCAATTTGCTACCTTCCGAATACAAATCCTTCCATTGGAAGTGCTCAGATTATCCAGAACGTGGTCTTCTTCTCCACTTTCTCCTCTCCTTACTCTCGACTACCATCCAATGGAATAGAACGAGATAGATAGGGTTGGCCGAAATTCCTCTAAGTCATATAAGTGGATTAGGGCATAATTAATTTCTAATCATTAGATTAGACTTAATTTTTTATATTTGTCTGATCCCGCCTTGTCGGTATTACTAATGCCTTTGATAATTGCAGTCACCTAGGCAGTTGTCGATACTAGCAAGCTAGAATTTGATAGTACTGAGTTTCCTTGATTAATTTTGAATATGTAATTGGGATGTGGTTGGTAGTATCCACTTATGGGTTGGTACTACCGAGTCTTCTCAATTATTCTCTATTCCACACTAGGCAAGTGTCGGTACCACCGATTCCAAAGTCAGTAGTACCAAGCTGTGTAGATTCTTGTAAATTACCTGAAATACACAAAAACTGAACATAAGCTCTTAAAATATATTAAGTCATTTGGAAACATTAAAATTATATTTGTTTGATGCAAATAAGTATCACAAGCTAATGACAATAATCACTACACAAATTAGTATGAAAATTAGTAATATGTGCACAAAAATCTATAATAAATATCCTATGACAATGACATTTATCTAGTGCATCAAACTCCCCTAAGTTTAAATGTTGCTCATCCTCGAGCAACACACCCTCAAATCTATTTGAGACAAGTCAGTAAAAGGACATAAAATATAAATTTCATTTCTCAACCGTGCCCACCTGGCGGTCCCAAACCGGCCTTTACTGACCACTTAACAATCAACTGCTCAACAGAGACCAAAAATATACATAAAGGTTGTCCACCCTTAGATCAATGAACAATATCAAGAGAGCAGTTAATATCATAGTCAATCAGGCATTTGCTTGGTGCATCATGTGATTCCCTATTCTACATTTCTCTTTCCTAACTACCAACTACTTGGAAGCACTTCTCCTTATAAAAATGAATGAGGAGAATAATCATTTAAGTGACCTACCAATAAGAGCAATGGATGGTATGAAATAGGTGGCTATGAAGAATCACATGTAGCATATGAATTATTTATGCAAAAGTAAAACATGATGGACCTATATGGTGAAGATAATGAAAAATGCATGAATCCTAATGCTTAATATTATTGGGTGAAATAATGCATGTATCAAAAATCTCATCAAATGAGTGAGAATGAAGTAAAGAAAAGAATGCATCATGTGAATGTTTCTATCTCTTCTATAAAGAGTTTGGGGCATCCTTTCTCCCTCTTTATTTTAAAACATCAATAATAATAATAAAAAAATCCCATCATTTTTTATTGTCCCATTATTTTAGCATGATGGAAAGTTATGCTTGAGCTTCCCTCACATACATCATTCATTTCATTTTTTTTCTTGTTTTTCTTCTATGGTATGGATGTATATCCTTGCACTCTTATTTTAGAGGAAAACAATGTAACCACATGATATGAAAATGAATGATGAAAAATGCATGCTATCTACATGTATATGCAACTAAATGATATGCACAAAAACTGTTTGTGCATATTGTTTTTCTCATTTTGTAGCTAAAGCAATCAAAAAGAAACTAACTATCATGTTACCTATTATGTCATGCAATGCAAATGAGAGGAAGTAATTTGAATTACTTGATCATTTTAAGGTGGTGAGTCAAAATGAATGGAAAATGGATGGAATCACATAATTAATAGATGATGCCTTTCATGAATTATGATATGTCCCTCTCTAATGACATGTGAATAGGGTAAACTTAGGATTTGTTTCTTAAACTTCAATTTAAGATCCCATTGATTGTTTGAACAATTTAGGCTCAAATTCCATATGCATCCACATTACATGAATAATTAAGATGTGCATTCATATTAAATGTACTCAAGATGACTAACCCATACACTTCCTCTAGGTGGTGCAACTCATGAAATTTGCAACTAAGTCAAATATTTTACATTTTTTTATTTTAATTTAATTTCCATTGCAAACACCCAAAAGCACATGACATTGATAGGAATCATGAATTAAGCTCCACTTTTACACTAAATAGATCGTGGATCCTACAACTAGGAAAAATAAAAGCTAAAACTCAAATAAATATTTAAAAACTAAAAGATAGAGACTGATCCAACTACCCCCACCCTAATCTTGAACTTGACTATGTCCGCATAGTCAGAATTCTAACTTAAGAGGTGGAACAGTGGTACCGATAACATGGGTGGTGGTGAAGGATGCGGCATGGTAGGATCAAAGGGGTAGAACGTCCCCTCAAAACTCGATGGTTGTTGTGGCATTAGTGGAGGTTTTGGATAACCACTAAAGAAGCCATGGATCCATTAGTGGTTGAAGAACGACTGCCGGTATCCATCCATACATTGTAGGCACATGTACATGTTCTCTTGGTTGGCCAAGAGAAGTCTCTCATTCTCAAAGATCTCCTACCATTTGTGGTAGAGTCATCCATGGAAATTGTGGATGCCCGCTAAAGTCACCGTCTACTGTTGTTTCCCTTGTTGTATCTCCTATAGTATTCCATACATTCCCTCCATGGAATATGGATCATCTTCCTATGAAGTTGGTGGAGTAGAAGAACTGGAGGCTCCATATGGGTGAGGGTGCTTGGGTGGAACCTGCCTCCTCGTGATGGGGATGGTGGGTTCTGCTTCTTCGTGTTCCTCCTATTGTTGATCTTGCTCAGTAGCATCTTCTTCTTCTTCTTCTTCCTCTGAAGAGCTATCCACAAGCCACATCATGAGGTGGAGTCCTTGCAAGTCCATCAAGAGCTATGCTAGGGTACAACATGTGTAAATTGTACCCTAGCATACGTTGTGAGGCTTGCTCTTTTGAAGTGCTTCAGGTCTAGCTAGGGAACAGACTTCAAAGATCTGGAGGTGGAGAGATCAAGATTCAGGTGCATCACTATCGGCATGATTAGTCCTCCAAAATGAATAGGAGGATCCATCTACACCATTTTCTTCACACCCATCATATGATTAAGGAAGAAAGAATCAAAGTTTAAATTCCTTCCTCCTAATTCTAGCAATTTGTAGAGGAAGTAGAGGTCAACTCACTAAGTTTTCCCCTGCCCCTGACTAGACCTAGCAAAGATGGTGTTGGTGAGGAGGCGATGAAGGATACAAGCAAAAGGATGCTCAATGTCGGTGATGGAGTTTGTGTACCATCTAATATGGACACATTTTGGTACCTCCGCTAACAGCTCCCAAGCAACCTAGAAATCAAAGTTGTAGGGGACGAAGCACTCTCTTTCCATTGGCCTCCTATAGATAGCATTGAACTATCGCAGTGTTAGGTGAAAATCAGTGTTGAAAAGGTTAAAGTTGGCACAGCCATCCCTCCATCCATCCCCATGCTCAGGGATGATGCATATCTCCAGTGAGGCAAGGAACTCGCAGATTAGATTTGGGAAGGTAAGCCAGTCATTGAAGAGCAGATGGTTGCCCACCAATCCTTGACACTCGCATGCTTGGCGCATACTATTGGTGAAGCCTAATGATGCAAAGAAGGCATGATCGCCATACTGTGTCACCACCAAATCCATCTTCTATAGATCTTCATATATCTTCTTCATGTCGGCGTTGGGGTGGGTGATGCGGCTTGGTTTTAGAATCAAGAAGGAGATGGAGAGAAAAGATGCTTGGGGTAAACTCTGGACACCCGAGGATGCTTGCTTGCACTTGCTCGGAGGATATGTGAAGAATGTGTGAGGAGAAAATGAAAACAACCCCTCCTTATATAGCACCCGACCAACCCGTTGTCTGCACGTCAGTAGTATTGACTATTCCTCCATAATCTGTGTGATACAGTACCATCCTTTGGTATCAACGGTCGTCATTCGTTGAATTTAGTATATGCGGATCACCATGTGTCAGTAGTACCGAAGTGGTGTCGGTAGTATCAACTTGTGCCATGGATCGATTGTACCGACCGTCATATGTGAACATTTTTTATCGTTGAGGGTGATCCCACAAATTTTGTGTCCCCTAGAGTCGGTACTACCAACTTTAGGGTCAGTAGTATGGAGTCATTCAAATTTTTTGGTGCTTCTGAGTGGGAACTCGGTGTTTTGAAATTGGAGCTCACATTTTCATTGGTAGTACCCTCTTTTGGTTGATAGTACCGAGTCCTTACCAGTCAAATCGGCTCCTTCTCTGCAAAAAGTCAGTGCTACAAAACCTTAGGTCGATAGTACCAAATTTCTTGGAATTTTCTCTCAACCTCTCTGTGATGTTGTCGGTACCACCGACATGATAGTTGGTAGTACTGAGTTGTTCTGTGAAACTCAGTCCTTTTCCCTATGACCTCGTCGATAGTACCAACTTTAGGCTCAGTAGTACCGACTGATACTCAGCCTGCACACCACAAAAAATTGATCAATGTACCTTTTTTACATAAATATGAATCAAATGCAAACTAAAGTAATGAAACTATAAGCTTGAATGTAAAGAACAAAAATGATGGTTGGTTTTCCTCCCAACAAGCGCCCTTGTTTCATGTCATAGGCTTGACAATCCTAATTAAGCCATTAGTGAATCTCAATGAGCTTCAATGCCTCCTATTTCCTCACCACATCTCCCTCAATGTAGTGTTTAAGATGTTGGTCATTGGCAAGGAATGGCTCAGCGCCATTGCTTATTTCTACTGCCCCATGGGGAAAATTCTTAACTACATCAAAGGTCCACTCCATCTAGACCTCAACTTACCTAGATGTAATTTCAACCTAGAATTGAACAGAAGAACCTTCTATCTTGGAGTGAAAACTCTACGTAGGATGTGGCTATCATGGATCTTTCTGGCTCTCTCCTTGTAGATCCTTGCACTTTCATAGGCTTCAAACCTAAGCTCATCTAGCTCATTCAATTCTAACAACCTTTTTCTTCCTACATCATCCAATTTGTATTTTAATTTTCTCAAGGCCCATTTAGCCTTGTGCTCTAACTCCATGGGTAAGTGACAAGATTTCCCATAGATCAACTTAAAAGGGGTTTTTTTATAGATGTCTTATAGGCTGTCCTATATTCCCACAGATCATCATTAAGCAACATTCTCCAATTCGTCCTATTATTTGAGACTATTTTTCTAAGATTTTCTTGATCTCTCTATTAGACACCTTGACTTGTCCTTGGGTTTGGGGTGATACGGAGTACCTACCTTGTGTTTCACTCCATAATTTCTCAAAATCTCACCAAATTTATTATTGGTGAAATGAGATCCGCCATCACTAATTATCAACTTGGGCACCCCAAACCTACAAAAGATGTGTTCTTTCACAAATCTACATACAACTTGGGTATCAGTGGTGCGGGTTGGAATTTCTTCCACTCACTTAGACACATACTCCATAGCAAGTAATATGTATAAATTAGAATTTTAAGACACAAATGATCCCATAAAATCTCCCCCACAAATCAAACACCTCAATTTCCTAAAAAACAATTAAGGGCAATTCGTGCCTTTTTGAAATATTACTTGTGCATTGACAAGCATCACAATGAAGTACAGAGTTATATTCATCCTTAAAAAGTGTAGGCCAACAAAAACCACATTCTAGGATCTTAGCCATAGTCATAGAACTAGCATGATGACCCCCTATAGGTAAAGAATGACAATGTACCAAAATACTATCAAACTCACAATCCAACACACATTTCCTCAAAATACCATCCCTGAATTTCTTGAGAAAAATGGGATCGTCCTAAATGTAATACCTCAAAGAGTGGAACAATTTCTTCTTCTCCTGATATCTCCAATCCTCTGGCATCTCTCCACATGCCAAGTAGTTTACAATATTTGCAAACCAAGGATCTTTGCTTTTCATAGTAAAGAGTTGCTCATTTGGGAATTCTTCCACTAAAGGTATATATATGTCCTTTTCATCCACCCTTTCAAGCCTAGACAGGTGATCAACCACCACATTTTTAGTACCTACTTTGTCTTTGATTTCAATATCAAATTCCTACAACAATAAGATCCATATTATCAACCTAGGCTTTGCATCCTTTTTCTGTAGCAAATATTTAATGGTTGCATGATTTCTCCAAACTATAACCTTAGCCCCTATCAAATATTGGCAAAATTTCTCAAAAGAAAAAACTACCATCAATAATTCTTTTTCTATTGTAGTGTAATTCAACTTGGCATTGTTAGGAGTTTTTTATGCTTAATAGATGAATGTGGTAACCTTATCTAAGCATTGGCCTAGAACAGCCCCTACTGCGTAATCTGATGTATCACACGTCAGCTCAAAGGGTTGGCTCCAATCTAGAGCATGGACAACAAGTGCAGATACCGGTTTCTCCTTCAACACCTCAAACACCTTTAAACACCTCTCATCAAATTAAAGTCTGCATCCTTTTCCAATAACTCAGAAAGTGGTTTGGCGATCTTTGAAAAATCATTTATAAATCATCAGTAAAATTTGTCATGTCCTAGAAAGCTCCTCACTCCCTTCACTGATGATGGTAGAGGTAGTTTGGATATGACTTCTATTTTTATCAGGTCAACCTCCATTCCCTTATTGGACACCTTGTGTCCCAAAACAATCCCCTCACTCACCATCATGTTGCATTTTTTCTAGTTCAAAACTAGGTGAGTGTCCTTGCATCTTTGAAAAACTTTATCTAGATTATCAAGGAAATCATCAAATGATTCACCAGACATCGAAAAATAGTTCATGAATACCTCCAGACAGTGCTCCACCATATTAGAAAAAATGGCAAGCATGCATCGCTGAAAGGTAGTTGGTGCATTGCAAAGACATAACAACATCCAATGATATGCAAAAGTGCCATAAGGACAAGTGAAGGTTGACTTTTCTTAATCGTGTGGCTCAATAGAAATCTGATTGTATCTGGAATAACCATCTGGAAAACAAACGTGAGAGCAACTAGTGAGCCGCTCAAGAATTTGATCGATAAAGGGGAGAGGGAAATGATCCTTAAAAGTGGTAGCGTTCAAACATTGGTAATCGATAAAAACTCACCACCCAATCACCAACCTGGTAGAAATCATTTCATCATTTGAATTAGTTGTGACAATTATACCCCCTTTCTTAGGAACTACCTGGGTTGGACTAACCCAACTAGAGTCAGAGATAGGATATATTATACCTATAGGTAAAAGTTTCACTACTCCTTTACTACCTCGGTCATGATTGGATTGAGTCACCGCTGAGGTTGCACGATCGGCTTTGCTCCTTCTTCTAGTCTAATCTTATGCTGGAAGAAACTAGGGGAGATCCCCTTTATGTCTCCAATAGACCATCCAAACACTGCATGGGGGTTTTTCATAACCATAAAGAGCTGCTCCTCTTCTTGAATGCTCAGTAAATCCGAGATGATGACCAGAAGCTTCTCCTCTACTGCCAAGAAAGTGTACTTCAAGTACGATGGTAGTGCCTTTAGCTCTAGATCTGGGGGACTCAGTAAAGATGGGAGCAAAGGTGGAGAAGGTGGTCCTAGATCCTCAAAGTGTCTACTGTAGTCAAATGGTAGTGCCTTGAGAAATAAGACACACTCCTCCAAAGAAAGAGATTGAATGTTGTCATCCACCAAATTCATGAGACATGCATCTAGGGGCAACTGTGGATATGCTTTCTCAAGAGCGGAAGAAGTTGCCTCTTCAATTGTTGATGGGAAATGTTCCTCCTCTTTGTCATATGGAATTTTAAATGCCTTTGTCAATGACACTTTCTTAGTGTTCTTTGAGATATCCACTTCCAGTGTACCCTTGTGAACTTGTGCCATTATATGATCCATATCTAGGAATGGCCTCCCAAGAAGCAAAAATATATTTCCTTGGATCTACTGAAGCTTATGGCATTGTGCCTTCTCTTCAGTTGTTTGTGCAGATTTAGGCATCTTGATTTCAAAGTGATGTTCTTTGATCCCAAGTGTCAACATTCCTCTACCCATCTCTAAAAACATATCAGTTTGGCTTGAAATGGTCTCCCATGTAGATACTCATTGTATTGATCATCTTGCATCTCCATGACCACAAAGTCTGCCAGAAATACAAATTTGTCCACTTTGACAAGAACATCCTCATAGATACCATATGGTCTGACTACTGAGTTGTCAGTGAGCTATATGGTCAATTTCTTTTTCTAGACTTCTGAAGACAACACTTTCTTGAATGTGGCCAAGCGCATGAGATTAATGCTTGACATAAAGCCTCTCCAAATTTTGTCTTCCCGATGTAACATGATACATTGAAGCAACCTAGATCTTGCCTTTTTGGTGGCAATGTTTGCAATATAAAAGCACTGATATGCTCCTTCAATACCACTACATCGGTGTCAGTTATTGTCCTCTTCTTATTTATGATTTCCTTCAAGAATTTGTTATAGGAAGTAATTTGACCGATTGCATCTATGAGAGGAATGTTGACATGTAATTTTCTAAAACTGTCAAAAACTTCTGAAATTGTTGCTTCATTTTATTTTCCTTCAAGCTGTTTGAAAAGGGCACTGACTTCACCTGCTTTCTTTGGTGTGGTGGAATATATGCCTCCTTCCTTGTCGCCTTTGATTTCCCAGTATCTTCATTAGCCTCTTTGTCATGTACAATAGTATTGGGCTCAACTAGATCAACTACAGCATTGGTCACCTATGATCTTTTGTCATCCTCTTTGTCCTTTGCCTCTGGAATTATTTTCTACTCATTAAACAACTTCTTCCCACTGCATAACAACACAACCTTCACATGTTGGTTTTCAGATGGTATATTAATGTTTCCTGGGAATCCTAGTTGACCTAGGTTCTTCAAGGAAGAAACCTCTTGTGCAATCTAAGAAATCTGAGTTTCTATATTGTGAACATGTGCTCCTTGATTTTGTAGTTCCCTCTGGGTATGGCCGATGAGAACTTCATTCTGGCTAACCAGCTCACCAAGCATGTCCTCTATGCGGTCTATCTTGCTAGGAGCCCTCTCATGTTGCTGTAGATTTTCTAGATGTTGCGCTTGTGATGGATCCGACTAAAAATTGTTGGTGTCTTTCCAAGAGAACTTAGGGTCTTTCCTCCAGGAATAGTCATTGCCCTTATTTTTTTGTTAACATGAAAACATGCACTCCTCTTCTTCTCCTCTGAAAGAGCTTCCATCCTTGGCACATAGTTTCTTAGAAATCAAGTCCAATTTCTCATTCAATGTAGAAATCACATTGGACTCTCTAACACTTTTAACAGATGTTGGATGTTCCCTTTATTCTCCTCAGGACTGGTTTTTAGCCATATTCTTCAAGATTTAATGACACTTAGATGGCATTTGTTGAGGAAGAAGCTTGTTCCTACACTGTCCAAAGTGGTCCTTTCCCTTTGATGCAACCCATAATAAAACATCTTTGCTTGGCCATATAGATCGATCCCATGATGAGGGACCTTTCTCAGCATATTCAGGTACCTCTTCCAAGCTTTAGAATATGATTCTTCTGCCTATTTCTTGAAATTGTATATTTTCCTGACCAACTCAATAGTCTTCTGAGGTGGTAAGTAACGCTCAAAGAAAGTGTCTATAATCTGATCCAATGTCTCAATCAACTCAAGCGGAAGGTTGTAGAACCAAGATTTGGCATTGTCTACCAATGACGACAAAAATAGTTTTAGGTAGATCACAGTAGTCCGTACTTTGTCTATCTTGATAATATCACAACTCTCCATGAAATTAATTATGTGCGTCATTGGATCTTCAGTACTATGGCCATGAAAAGCTTGTGACTTGACCAATGCCACCAACCTAGGATCAATCTTGTAGTTGCCCACATTTATTGCTTGTCTTTTTATTGACCCTAATTGAGTTGTTGAGGAAGACGCCTTGATCTTCTCCAAAATAGTCTTCTCTTCTTCTGGTTCAGTCATCTTAGATGTTTCTTCTGGTTCCTATGGTGGAGGTGTAGGCATATTCAGTGGTGGAGTTGAAATCATCCTTGGTGTTGAGTTACATAACTCTCTTCCTTGGCATAAGAGCTCTACCTGACTAAATCCCTATGGAGAGGACTCTACACAGTCGTGAGCTCTAGTACGCACCATGCACTAGTACCTAAAATTTTTGAAGACAATGTAAGAGCGGGTACTAATGATTGACTAAATGAAACTTGAAATTCAGCTTCAAAGAGAATGAAAAGAAAAATAGAAGGTGTGGCTTAGAGTGGCCATTACAACACTCGTAGTGCTCAATTTGTCATTTTCCCTGAAATGGTGCAAAAAAATTGATAGGGAATTACTATATGCCCTAAAACACAAGTACACATTATCATAGTATTATAGGCCAATGAGGCCCAATAATAGAACATGGGGAAATGTAAATCTAGAAACTATTACTAAATGTAATGTGATCAGCTAGACCAATGAAAAACTTGGTTGAATGGTTTAATTATCTAAAGTAGAAAATAAATCTAAATTACTGGTTGTTGATCTCAATTAAAGTTAATTCCTTAGGGTTACGGTTCCACCTCAATTAACATTACAATTAACAGTATAACATTAATAAATATCTCGCCTAACACTGGACTAAGATCATATAGCAAGAATTATATGCTCTCGTAGTGTGATTCACTACCTAATCTAATAACATTACCAATATCATATCGATTGTGTTATTAGTTAGAAGCTTTATCAAAAACTTTGGGTAATCTCTTCACATTCATAAGCCACCTTCCTTAAAGGGTGATATAAAACATGTATTTCTATGAATTTTCTGACCATTAATTTCCTTTTTCAAAGCAATGAAAGGTCTAATTAACTACCTATCATGATCAAGCATGGATAGTTCATGACAATCTCATAGAAATAAGTCTAGAAATTAAGAGAAATTGATATATAAATGCATAAAAATCAACTACAATGCATAATTGGGCAACTCCAGGGTCCTCATGAATAAGGGGTTTAGCCCTGCATGGTTTCCATTGTCATGTACATGGGAGAGAATAATAAAAATGTGGGAAATATTAGTAAAACTAAAGAACCCCTAAAGAAGATGGTCCAAATGATCCCCTCTCATGCATGTGTTGATTTGCTACCTTCTAGTTGCAAATACGTCCGTTAGAATTGCCTGCATCATCCAGAACATGGTCTTCTTCTCTACTTTCTCCTCTCCTTGCTCTTAGCTATCATCCAATGGAATATAACGAGATAAATAGGGTTGGTCAAAATCCCTCTAAGTCATATAAGTGACTTAGGGCATACTTAATTGCCAACTATTGGATTAGGCTTAATTTTCAAATCTGCCTGATCCCGTCATGTCGGTATTACTAACTGACTGTCAGTACTACTGACACCTTTGATAATTGCAATTGTCTGGGCAACTCTCAGTACTACCGAGCTTGAAGTTGATAGTACTGAGTTTCATCAATTAATTTTGAATCCATCATTGTGATGTTGTCGGTATTATTGACTTATCGGTCTGTACTACTGAGTCTTCTCAATTATTCTGTATTCCAAACTTAGCAAGTGTCAGAACCACTGACTCCAAAGTTGGTAGTACCATCCTGTGTAGATTCTTGTAAATTACCTGGAATACACAAAATTGATCATAAAGTCTTGAAATATATTAAATCATTATGAAACATTAAATTTACTTTTTTTGATGCAAATAAGTATCACAGGATAATGATAGTAAATATTGCACAAATTAATATGAAAATGACTAATAAGTGCACAAAAATCAATAATAGACAGTCTGTGAAAATGACATTTATCTGGTGCATCAACAGATGCCCTTAGAAGATATAACATGCCCAGGGAAGGACACCTTCATCAAGTAGAACTTGCACTTGCTGAACTTGGTGTGTAGTTGATGTTGCCTCAACAACGTCAATGCTTGGAGAAGGTGATGCTCCTGGTGCTAAATGTCTCTAGAGTATATTAGGATGTTGTTGATGAACACAACCACAAACTGATCAAGATATAATCTGAACACTCTATTCATCACATCCATAAAAGTTGTTGGCACGTTGGTCAACCCAAACGGCATAACCATGAACTCATAGTGACCATACCTAGTCCTGGAAGAAGACTTGGGTATGTCATCCACCTTGATCCTCAACTGGTGCTAACCTAATCTCAAACCAATCTTGGAGAACATAGTGGCACCTCTCAACTAATCAAACAGGTCGTCTATCCTCAATAATAGGTATTTGTTCTTTATCGTGACCTTGTTCATTTGGTGATAGTCTATGCAGAACCTCATGGAACTATCCTTCTTCTTTATGAACACTATAGGAGCTCCCCAAGGGGAAGTGCTCGGTCTAATGAAGTGCTTATCTAACATCTCCTACAACTACTTCTTCAACTCCTACATCTCTGTCGGTGCCATCCTATATGGTGCTTGTGCTATGGACTGCGTTCTAAGAACCAGATTGATGTCAATATCAATCTCTCTAGGAGGGGGAACACCAGGAAACTCCTCCGGAAAGACATCCTCGAACTCGCGCACTATTGGTACCTCCTATATATGAGGACCTCTCACCTTGGTATCCACATAGTGTGTCAATAAAGCCTCACAACCATGTCTCATCGACCTCTCTACTGTCATGGATGACACCAAACATGTAGGAAGAATCTTCATATCTCCTTAGAAGATCCACGAAATGTCTCCATCACTGAATGTCACCACCTTGGAACTATAGTCCAAAACAACCTTGTACTTCTCCAAGGTATCCATCCCTAGGTTCATATCAAATCCATGCATATCAAGCGGCAAAAGATCCACTTGAAAGTTGTGTCTTGAGAAAGAAAGAACGCGGGATGGACACACCTCCCGCAACTCAGTGGAACCAACAAGAGGGGTTTCTAACAAAGTCTATCATATCTACAACTAACATGCAGATTACAACTATGTATCACCTCTATGGTGATAAAAGAGTGTGTCGCACCTGGGTCAAACAAAATAGATACAAAAGAAGATGTAGATAGTTTAGAATGAAAAAGTTCCATATGGTCTATCATGACTCGTGGATTGACCACTCCCTCCGACTGACTCATAGCATAGAATTGAGTTGTCGCTTGTTGTCATCCACAACCCCTTCCAACTGATCTAGAAGATCCTACCTACAATGCCTGAATATGTCCTTAGTCACCACCACTTCTAAACTATCATTGTTGTGAACCTTATTGACCCTACCTCAGTTGTTGTGTCACTTACTCATCCTTCATAGGGTAGAACAACTTGGTATGCTCGGTCTATCCACATTTATAACAGGTCTTACTCTCATACCATGGCCTAGATGACCATGTCACTAACACTGATGTTGTACTACAAGCTCCTCTAGGCAGAAAGCTACGGCCACATCCCTTGCTCGAGGACCACTTTGTTGGCACCACTGATCTTGGATCTTAGAAAACTGACCATTGTTGTGACTAAGGTGAAGAAAACCTCAACTTACTAAAGCCTCCAAAAGACTATCCCAGGAACTAAGTTGGGCTCTTCTTAGTGTTGGCCTCATGCTTCTCTACATCATACCACTTGATCCTTCTCACTGACTCCACGAAGATAGCAAACCTCTCCTTATTCACCATAGCATATACTATTTTCGCCAACTCCATACTATGGTCATTCTCACACCTACAGATCCTCTCCTTATCAATTTCCACCATGTAGGATAAAACCCCATAAGCTCCATAACCTTAGATTCATACTCATTGATGGTTATGGATCCCTAGTTAAAATTCTTGAACTATGTGATCTTCTTGTCCATATACATCTCTGGGAAATATTGGGTGATAAACTCTTGCTAAAACTCCTCCCAACCTATCGCCACTCCTAGTCTCTTGTCTTCTTCTATGGCCCACCAGTGGCCATCACTTGCCCTTCAGTAGGTAAATAACATGCTTCACCTTGTCCTCATCACGAATGTTGAGGATCTTGAACTCCTTCTCAAGCTCTATCAGCCACATGTCAGCATCAATAGAGTATGTTGTACCTGCATACTCTACCACCCCAACATGTCTCAACTACTTGAACATCTTGTTAGAACCATGTGATTCCGCATTAGGGACAACTGCCCTAGCTTGTGGTACGGGTGTTGGGTCCTCCAAATGCATAATCATGGTCATAAGTTGTCAAAACATGGACTAAAAGATGGGAATGGCCATGGTTACTAGGTCGAACTTAGGCATCGTGAGCTGCTCTGGACCTATATTTGGTACTCTATCCTCTTATTCCTACCTCCTCCCATCACCTCCTAGCACAACAAAGCTACTCTCGACATGTTCTTTGTGCTCTCTAGACATATTGTCATCGGCATAAGTTATAATCAGATATGTTGGATGATGTAAGAACAAACACAGACCCTAGTCTTACATCCCTATAGACTCAGTGAACCTAGAGCTTTGATACCAACCATCTTATAATGCCCAACATCACCCCAAATGAGATTACTCAAAATTAAGCATGTGATCAACAACTAAACATCATATTACCAGAAAATAGGGTAAATTAAAACCAATTTAAACATCACTATCAAGAGCAGAAACTTTTATATAAAGGTCCAGAACTTTGTATAGCAACATATATCATATCAGGTATTTACACATATGTCCAGTGGCCTTAGCCACAACATATAAACAAAAATTTTGTGTACCATATTTAAATATGCCAAATGCCTGAGTCGTTACATATATCATCTACAAACATCCCCTACCCAGGCCTGAGAGTACAAAGATGACTCTAGGATGCTACCACTACGAGAACTACTAGCCAACCTTCAACAACTACTTCTCTCCAAGTTGCTCCTCTTAAACACCTCGAGACTACCCGCATCATTGACGACCACCTAAAATGATGTGGTAACCCACGAGAGTGAGACTAATGTCCCAACGAAAGATATAACTCTCAACAACGATTATTGTTATAGTAAGATATAATACTATTTAATAGGATGAGCAGATTCAGCTAAAGAATTATTTAAACTAATTACACTGGTTAATTAGGTTAAGTAATTATAACATATAGTCATAGCAACATGATAATAAGGAAGATGAAGAACATGTATAGAAGTTGATTTTTCTTACCGCATTACATAACAACTAAGAAGTATAAGAAACAAAGGCAAGGGTAAACATCTAATGTGAAGCATGTTTAACCCTAAGTAGATATGCTACACTGTTGTATTACATCTTTTATTACTGCCCTGAGGATTGGAGTCATACCACCCAAATCCAAATGACCATTGTTAAATCGAAATCAGTGTCATACAAGATCTTGGAAGAGTTAGAACCCAAGATCCTCTCCCCACTCAGTCATCATGAGTGAACACCATAGTGACATATCGGTCAAACTGCCACCAGTGACATATATTCAAGCTGAAACCACCTAACCCGCCTTCGTACAGGTCACAGTGCTAGACACCAGGGTACGACACTGTGCCACTAGGGTATAACCACAGTTTTCCTCTGATTATGTCAAGTATATAATCACTAAGACATGATCGTAGTCTTTCTCACACTAAGGTATGACCATGGCCATCCTCAAAACACCTAGGGTCAAGATGACAAGGACACACAGTCACTTGCACCTATTTCCCTTAGTAATGCTCATTATACCATCCAGCAAGTTTCTGACTCTAGAATGGATCTATGTCCAGGGCAACTACATAATTAGGGCTTTACTTGATTAGGTATTGCCAATTCAGTGTCTTTTATTACATCAATCAAGTTACAAGCAAACCCTAAGACAATTCTACAAAACAAAGGTAGAGTGCAAATTCAAATGATAGAAAATGTATAAGGTATAGCTCTTGTCACATCAGCACATGATTCCAAATCTTGTCACATAAGTAAGAGGGCCACATCCCCATTCGGTCTCAACCACATGCAAGGGTAATCAAGACCATCACATCATAATCAACTCCAAGAACATCATTATCTTTCCATGTCTTTCCAAAATCTCAACAAACCATCACCATACGTGTGATACACATGTTTAGCGTAACCTTGCATTAAAATTTTCACATAATAGCACACTAGGGTTACAACCACATTGAGAAGATATTCCATCACCACATAAGTTACACAAGGAAGCTAAGTATAATCAATCACCATCATTATATTACATTAGGGTTAGGTTCAACAAGTTAGATAGAATTACTCATCATCTTATTATGGTGATCATAAGTTTACATTCATACGATGGAAAAGGTAAGACTACATGGTTAAGGGCATAGCACCAATGGTTCTACATCATTAAAACTAAAAAATCATACCTTGAGCATCACCACAAAACAATCAAATGAGAGAAGGTAAAACCATCAAGCAAACACCTTGGACAAACCATCAAGAGATTCATCGAGTTGTGACCTAGAAAGAGTCACCAACTAAACCTAGATAAACAATTATTTGATCATTCAAAGAACACCATTGGTTGAAGAAAAAAGAAGCACCATCGGTTGTGGGCATACAACCCACCATCGGTGTGGTAAAATGGGTTAACATCAGATGTGGTGTCTAGTTCCACCATCGGTTGTGGTGTGTAGGACCCCCATCAGATCATAGAGTGAAAACCTCCATTGGTTGGCACAATCGAGTGTTAAACCAATAGAGTCATCGGTTGGTGATCATAGGTCATTGGACCATAAAGTCTTCGAGTCAAAACATCCATTGGTTGATGCACCAGAAGGGCCATCAGTTGTCAAAAGCAATACTCCCATCGGTTGTCATCGATGAGTGGTTGAGACAAACAAAACACATGAGAAACCCATCATTTGGTGAAGGGAAGGAAAACCATCAGATCAAGCCACACTAGGGCACTAGGACCGTCAATTATTGAGTACCAAAAGAGTCAAAATAGAGCTTAAGGTAATATCGTCGGTTGGCATGAGAAGCATAATCAGAACTACACCAAAACCTGACCCATCAATTTTAGCAAGAAGGCAAACCATTGAGTTTTGCACAAGGTAGAAAATAGCCTTAAGAACCCTAAGTCACTCATCGATTGAGAGAACTAAGAACCATAGTTCATCAAGAAATCAAGCCCCAAAGATTCATCTATCATAGGAAGGTCATGAACAAAGTTTGGAATACATCCAAGAAGATAAACCACCAAGGAACTAGAACCTAAGCTCAAACCCTAGTCTTTTCACTTAGAACTTAGTTTTAGAGAAAGATCTAGCACATGCAAGCTATAAGCAATAAACATGGAGAAAGTTATATAACTCACCTCTAGGATGAAATAGAAACTCCAAACATTAAGGTATCTTGAGCAAAGGAGGAATTAATCCTAGCTTATCACTCCACACGGTCAAGCAAGCTTTTTCTCTAAGAAAGAGAGCAAACCCTAGGTTAAGGAAGCAAGAAAGAAGGGTTCTTTATGATCTAGAGCATGCTACATGATGGAAAACCATGTCTACGACCAAGAAGGAGGTAGGGAAGCAAAGAAAACAAGGAAAAGATAGGTAGCTTACATACTTAGGTCAAGAGCAAGCAAGCAAAGCTCCACAAGCTCCAAGAGAGGGTAGAATTGAACCCCGATTGCACATGCAAGGAGAATTGACCACCTTATTCTACCTTGGGCACCTTATTCTCCACCTAGGCAAGGGGCATGAAGATCTAGACAGAAAGGAAGATAAAGGAGTCCAAAAGGTTTTTTTGGCATGGGAGGTAGGAGGTTTATATAACTATGGGAGATAAAGAAGAGAAGGTTTATGTGTCCTACCATGATTGCCAAGAGTCCATGGCCAAGGTACATCACGCCCATGCAAGAAGTAGATCCATCAGTTGTCGAGTTTGATATGCCATTGGATATTGACCCTCCCAGGGTGGGCATCGATTTTCATCACTTAGTGACTATCAGTTCTTGAAACCCTAGGTCACTAGGTGGAAAACCATCGATTGAACACCCCTTCCAAGCAAACCACCAACTTAAGGGACCTCAAGGGATAAGACCATGAACATCACCATATAAAGACCACCATCAGTTGTCCCCATCTGAGGATGACCATCAGATATCACCCATCCATGGGGACCATCAGTTGATGGCCTCTAAAGATAGCTCACCCATGAGAGCAAAATCCTAAGTTACCCTAGAGAGATGTCACCATCAAACCAAGGTGCATCTAGATGCCCCAAGCCAAAACCAAGCCAACCATGACATGAAAAATATAAGGAACAAAAATAATGTGCCAAGTTGCAAGAAAACCCCCCGCTATGGGTAACGTGCAGAAAAGTCCAAAACATGTACCAAATTGCATAACTTGCACAAACAACGTCCAAACTAGAACAAACTTGCAAATTAAGCTTCTCACATGATATCAAAATACCCCAAAGGGTTATAATAAGATTTTAAGCACTTAAATAAGGTAATAAAGCACGTTCAACCACTAAGTAAGGTCTGGGGTCTTACATTTAATGGATAAATTTTCTAGTTAGATAGCCATAGTGGTGGAATTTAATTTCTCTCAAGTCAAGTTTATTCCATAATGAAACTAGAATCAAGCTTATTCTAGCATTGATATCTACCAAACATTTATCAAAGGTTGTCTCTCCAATCTTGCAAGGAAGGGTGAATGCACCACAATCAACTAATTTCTTTGGCAACATGTTCTGAATGATAGATTTCAACCTTTCAGAAAGCAATAATGTCTGCATTTGATCAAGTGTGCTCTTATTTGTCAACATGTCTTTGAAAATTTTAGCATATGATGTCATGTCAACATTGACTTGCACTAAGGAAAGATTGACATAGATCTTGTTTAGTATATCCATAAATTTAATGAATTTGATATCATCTTTCTTATTAGAAAACATGTGTTGAAAAGGGGAATCTGGCTTTCTTGAATAATCACCATGTGGAGCATGTGTTGTAGATTTCTTGATTTGATATTCAGTTGCATTCTCTTCATTTGTGTCAACAACTTCATCTGATTTCCTCTTTGTCGGTTCCTCCAATAATAGCTCCACTCCTCAAAGTCCCTGACTTGCAATGTTTCTCTATGATTCATCTCCATTTGACTAGGTAAGGACCCTGAATGTGATTTTTGGTTGGAGAGAGTTGTTGGGAAATTTTACTTTCCAATATTCATGCAAGAGTGGAAATTTTACTTTCCAATATTCATGCATGGTGAATGACACCCTCCTCAAACTGTCCTTGTTGGAGGAATTCATCATTTTGATTTATTTTCGTTGAAACATTATTCTTGAGGAGTGATTCCATGTTGGACTTTGAATGTAGTTGTTGTTGCAGACTAAAATTCATGTTGGGATTGTTGTTGAAGCCTGGTGAATTATTCCCATTGGTGGTCTACTCCCCATTGACGGTTGTTGTTGAAAATGTTGTTGTTGGGGATTTTGAGCATCGTTGATGTTGTGATAGGAGAAGTTTGGATGATACTTCCATCCCAGATTGTAGGAGTTTGAGTAACAATTGTAAGGCTGTTTGTTTCCAAAATTACCTATCCCATTTCATTGTTCTATTGTTTCATCATATGGAGAAAGGGGAGCATAGAATGTATAATATGTATGTCCAGATGACCCAAATGCATCACAAAGTAACTTGGTTGCTTTAACTAGTTGAGTACTCATCTTTTCATACTTTTATGACAAGGAATCCATATTTACTGCTATCAGATCAACTACATCAACTGTATGCTTACCCACTTGCTTCCCTGAAGTAATGTTTGAAGAAGATGGTTGGTTTCTTCTTTCAAAACTTCCCTAGCAATGGTTTATATTCATGTCTTCAATTATAGCATAGTCTTCTCTATAAGATTTGTTCATCAGTGGTTCCATTAGCTATTGTAGAATAAACCATCATAGAAATTTTGTAATAGAATCCAGGCACATAGACCATTGTGTGAACAAAGAATTTGAAGGTTTTTGAACCTCACCCATGTATCATACAATGTGTACCCATCTCTTAGAAAAAAATTTATGAGTTGACTCCCCAACTATACAATCTTTCTAGGTCAAAAATATTTGGCTAAGAAGACCTTTAGGAGTTCCTCCTAACCGTGGATGGAGTTTCTTTGGAAGTAAAAGAGATATGCCTTGGCTCTGTCTCTCAAGGTGAAAGGAAAAAGAATGAGGAGGATCCCATAAATAGGAACATCATGTGTCTTGAACGCATTGAGGTGCTATAGAAATTTAGCAATATAGAGGTTGAGGTCCTCTATTGGTGTCCATTGAAATCTATTTTGTTGGATCATCTACATGATGTGGGGTTGTTAGAAAGATTATTTGTCTTAATTTGTGGACTATTGATAGCCTCGTTGATGTTTATGGAAGATGGAACAATGAAGACCTTAAGAGGATGTATCGTGTTCCATGATTAGTTCATATTGTGGATCAAGTGCTTAGGCGAAGGTGGTGGTGATGAAGGTTGTGGTTCTTCCAAATCTAATTGCAGTTGACTCCTCTTTTGTTTCTAAATGATGTTAATGGTTTGTTCAATTTTTTATCAATAAATGTAGAGGTTTCAAGACCCCTTTTATAATGTCGTGTATAGACCTACAAATAAGAGGTGAGTGAGAACCACAAATGAAAATGAAAGATACAAGTGATGATGATGATGATGATAATGATGATGATGATGATGATGATAAATAAGATGCTAATAAACTACAAGTGAATGATGGATATGATGGATTGTGATCTAGTCTCACTTTCTAATGTCACCTCTAACTCTAACAATATACTGATGATCCCCTAAAATGACGTCAAAAACTTGATGGATGGTTTTTAATTGAGTTTCAATATTTATAATCATCTTGACTCATTTGCCCCCGCAAGTATATTAGTTTTTTGTAGTCAAGTTTGTATCCCAAAGGTGCAACAACTATTAAGAACAAGAGTAGTGATTTTCAACAATCTAGATATAGTTATCAAATGAGAGTTTGTTTTCATTCAAATTGACTTGACAATTAATAAAGAAAAGAAACCAAATAGGGGTCACTTGAAATAAATATTGTACTTTGATTAGATATTCTTGGAGATAGAATTTCACTACCATGTCATGTCATGAAGTAACCCAAAAAACACGAACAAGAAAAAATATTCACAAGGGAGGTTGAAGTTGTCCACCCCTTCTAGATGCATAGAGTGATAATGACCTTATATAGCACCATCATGCATATATGCAGATCAAGACCACCAAAAACCTTGAGATATGCAACATTATCTAGCCACTTCGTTGGAGTAGAACTGAGGTTATGATGAAACCTCCTTTAACATACCTAAATCTAGTTACATGTCCTATCCTTCCCCTTTTCTTATAAGATAATTTTAGGTAACTCCTTATAATTACATGATATTATTTAAATCCATATAATTCTAATATATCCTAAAAAGGAAACAAATACCCAATTGAATTCAATAATAGGATCAAAGTGTAAATACACAAACTAGTGAGTTTTGACTCTAAATTGAGATTATAGAATTGCCCTAGCAATAATAGATGATGCAAAAAGTAGAGATATGAATTATTGTATCATAATTTATAAAATAGGTGAAATAAATGCCTTAATTTGGTACTTAGCAAACAAGTGATAGAATAATCCACAAAAGGGTCA
Source organism: Alisma plantago-aquatica (assembly GCA_963693085.1). Classification (NCBI taxonomy): domain Eukaryota; kingdom Viridiplantae; phylum Streptophyta; class Magnoliopsida; order Alismatales; family Alismataceae; genus Alisma; species Alisma plantago-aquatica. Next base: position 1,264,811,256 of record OY856410.1, on the reverse strand, counting down.
AAGTATAAAATTGATATTAAATTCAGATTCTTCATGTCTTGATTAGCCTACCCATGAAATTTCATATAATTTCAGTACAACTTGCTTGCTCAATTGAACAAATGAAAAAAAAACATTAATTATATTAAGTTTAATGTATATGATTAATAATATCACTTTTATATCCTAACTTTCATTAATTTTCTGCCTAACCACATAACATGTTTGTGGTAGCCCCCTTCCATAACCGCTTTCTCACGTTGACCTATCACCCACAACAACTGAAGAAGCCGAGCAAATGAAGATCTATTCCTCACCTTCTCCATTTAGCCTCTTTGTACCCCTTCTCCTCTCCATCTCCACTCTGTATTAACCCTATGTACATTGTTCTCCTACTCACCTACAACCTGCAAGAGTGGTGACGTAGTAGCTGCAATCAATAGTACTAGAGAGGCATCATCATTCTTCTTTGCCTCACGTCGGTCTTTTCCTCCACCTTCACCCTTTGTACCTCACATGGGCCTCCTTCCTTCTTCATTTGGTCATTCCCAACATATCCTAGACATGTTTTCCTTCTCTAATCTTCCACTTATAGTCATGATAGTGAGCAATACTATCATCTACTTCTCTTACTATGTCATTTCAAGCAACCACCACGCTAGTAGGGCTTTTGCCACCATTGAAATCTAGTTTTCATCCCTCCTCCTTGACCCTCTTCACCCTACTCCCTCTTTTCCCCACTCCTATCTCCCTTGCGCCAGCTGCCTTCATGTCTCATATCCTGTTGTGGAGCTTGATGATGGTTCTGGGGGTGCCAAACACCATTGAGTTAAACTACCATTGTCACAACCACCACCATAGAGCATCACCACCGATGTTGATGGTCATCAAGAACTGCATGAACATTTTATGACCCTTCCCAACACCTCTCTGCATCCCTCTCTGTGGGCACCCTGTAGCCTCAACGCCACTAACACTCAATACATAAGCCACCTCCTCCATCTTCTTGGTATTGTATGTTGCTTCTTCAAAGAAAGTAAGAGAGAGGGAGTGATGTTTCATGCATCCACAATGACCGACGACTCCTCTAGTAGGCATCATTTGTGACAAATCAGCCTCACCACCGACACCCCTACACCTTTCCAATACCTCAACACATCAATGAAGCCTCTATTGTCAAGTCTTCCTCCACTATAGTCAACACTAGCTTAAATCTACCACCCATCTATCCATGTCTGCACCATGTTCTCCAATTGATGGTCTCCCTTGCACCTCTTCCCATAGTCAAATTCAATGTCTTGATCATCGAGGAGCCTTGGACAATGTTGATATTCTATAGAAGACACTTTCAGAAGTTCTTCAGACCTATTGTTATCTCCCTCAAGAGATAATTCTACCGTTAGGTTCAAATTTGATCATGGACACTGGGAGTTCCAACTCAAGATCATCTGCAGAACTGATCCCTTGAGACCATCATAGATACGATAATCAACTCATCATCCTACAGGTTTGAGCTTTTTTCTATAATCTTAATTGTTAGACAAGTAGTTAATAACAATGTATTAGATAGGAGCTGAGAGTAACTTGGATTAGGGTATCACTCCCTAAGAACTAAGCTGCTATACATATTAGTATGTACATGTACTAAATGCAAGGTCAACCAATAACTAGTACACCATTTTCAACCACTATATCCTCAGTGAATCATATTTTACAAAAGAAAAACTATTTCTAAATATCCATTAAAAAGAATATGAGATGATGGTTTGGGTACCATCCTAATGAGTATATTAACTTAGTCATTAAATATGTATATGATATACTAGTATGTACCTAACTATCCATGCCAATGTACTTTGCAATATATATACACAAATCTTGGTCAACAAAGTGTGTTGTTTAATTATACAAATAGTTAATGCATGGGCAGTACATAATAAGTTGGATATAAAGATGATGATAATATAAAGTCACTAGTACACTAGATAGAACTATATTAGTATATAGTTAGTGATGTACATATACATTCATATACACAACCCAAGGAAATATATAGCTATGAGGATGGTCCGCTGAGAGATAATAGAGCAAAATATCAATAATTAATTATGACAAAGAAGTGTCTTGGGATATAAATATGTGACTTTACATGAGAATGAAATGTGTATATAAAATCTCATTCATTGGTATAATGTCCCCTAAGATGAATGAGATATGTATGCTACCTTGGATAAATGTATACAATAAAAATATTGTGCCTTACATTATAATGGATATTTTCATGTAATAACAACATCACGAACATAAATAGACATCTAAGGGATCACATATTACACTTAATAAGATTATAAATCCTAATATGCAATTAGATTATAGAACTAGGATAAGAATCTATGTATAGCTATGTTAGGAATGAATACACATGTTCACTATGGTTTGAAGAATATGCCTAATGCGTTTCTAGGATGAAAAGTTGACTTTTTGGACCAAGGTATATTAGTCAAGTTAACCTTATTTGTGCAGATCAGGTATGTGAAATTGCTATTTTATATTGGGCATAATCATCATTGTGATCTAAATTCCTATACTAAGGCATTTACTTGACTACTATATGATAACCTCCCATTTGTTGATGTTATCTTACTAGTTTTTCTTAGTTTTCCATACTCTTTCTTAGATAAATTAGATTGAATACTTAACTTTCTAGCTTTATTGTAAATATACCAATAGACTGATATTTCTCCTTTTCTTCTTATAGATAAACCCAAAAAATTTGCAAAAGTCCTAACCAAAACGGTCCCAAGACCGTGAAGGTCCAACCGGTCCCAAGACCGTGAGGACCCAAACGATCCCAAGAACGATACATCTCCCATTGGTCCCAAGACCAAGTGAAAGCCTACCGGTCCCAAGACCGAGTGAAGTCATATCGGTCCTAAGACTGAGTGAAGGCCTATCGGTCCCAAGACCGAGTGAAAGCCTACCGGTCCCAAGATTGAGCAAAGTCTTATCGGTCCCAAGATCGAGTGAAGGCATATCGGTCCTAAGACCGAGTGAAGGCCCATCGGTCCCAAGACCGAATGAAGACCCATCGGTCCCAAGACCGAGTGAAGGCCTGTAACATACTGAAATCTCGGGTCTTTCCTGCAATTTACCCACTTTTGAGCTTTTTTTGCCTTCTAGTCGATTTGGACCTTTTTAATAAATTTCCCATCCTTTTGAATTATTTTTGGACTCGACATGCAATTTGAGCCTTAATGATGGTGAAATTCCATTTTTGGCCCCATTTACGATTATAAAGGGGTATTTTCTCAAATAACCCACTTAATGTAATAATTGAGGACTAATAATGAAAAATGGAGTTTTATGAGACAAAATAAGTGGATAATGTTAATTTGGAGCTCTTATATCTTTTTGGATATTAGGTTAATTACATTATCCACTTATTTTGGAGCTCTAATATCTTCAAATTAACATTTTTATTATTAACCTAATTTCCTTCTCTCTCCTCAAAAATGATAATAATAGTATCCACTTATTTGGAGCTTTTACATGCTTTTACATGCTCTATGATAATTACATTAACCTAATTTGGTGCTCTTATATCTTCAAATTAACATTATCCACTTATTTTCTCTCATCAAATTGAATGAGTTATATGAAAATACTTCTTTTAATGGATTATTACATGAGTGAATTTTGAGATATCCATCCATAATTAATTTTAAGAACAAAATCTCACCATAATTTTCTATTTTGATATATTATTATCATTTTTTAGGAGAGAGAAGGAAATTAGGTTAATTACATCCATTAAAAGAAGTATTTTCATATAACTCATTCAATTTAATATGTTAATATACACTTTAATGAGAAATATATTTATCAAGGGCCAAATAATGGGTTAAACAATAATCTAATTGCATAGCATGATTCTAGACTTTAATTTGTGCATGTGGTTAAAGTTTGGTGCCTTTTGGACTTCATTTGACCCTTCAAATCAATCTCAAAAGCTTTTAATATAGTATAACTATAGTGCATGCATCAAATCAATTATATTGATGTGTAACGCTATGATTTGGTCGATTTTTCTTATCATGCGGGTGGCCCAGATCCAACGGTGAGGATTAGTCTCGATTTCAATCCAACGGACATGAGCCTTTCATCAACCTTAGTTTGGGCACGAGTACATGAGCAGCCCCGACCGCAGGACTGCCCCGACCTGTTCTCCCTCTACACAATACTATTTTGCATGATTTCAGTTTCTTTGGTTTCATCTCCTCATGACAGATTCAATGATCCCTTGATCGACCGTCGACATGGTCTGTATGCGAAATGTCTATCTCGAGCTTTCTCTTCATCTCCACCGAGAGGTTACAGAGGGAGCTATGGTCCTCCTCTGCCTATATGAGGCACTGACAACCACCCTCAGCCCTCATGTTAGCTTCCTCCTCCTCTAATTTCTTCTCATCTTGCCCTGAAGGCCCTCACCTACTCAGAGTACATAGTTGGCAATGGTGAGCCAGTGCTACTTGCTCTGACCACCTCGGGCCAATTAGACGTTAGGTGAGCATCCTCCACTTCTGTTCTTCAATTTCGTTGCACCTCCTTACCTCACGATGCCCCCGAACGCCGAGTCCTATAAATCCGTCATCGACCTCCACTGAAACCGGTCATTTTTGGGCTCTGTTATTCCTCCGACCTCAGAAGGATGCACCTTCGACTCGCCCTGACTCTGTGATGACGCCCCCGATGTTAGTTCCCACTTCCATCACAGTTTCACAGCATTCTGACCTCCGGCAATTTTTCCCTGTTCTCCATTTTCGACTCGCCGTTTTGGGGTGTTCTCAGCACTGTACAACCTCACTTTTGGCTTCTTACTCATGTCAGGCACCAATGGAAGTTTCCCACTCATTTCCCGACTTTCCCAACATCAGAGCATGATCTCGTTCAAGCATGTGCTCTTCCTAGCGCCATGGGTGGGCTGGAAGAAGCTTGAGGGAGGTTTGATGCCAGTGCCCCTGAAGGGACGATTGGGATTTTTTTTTAGTATGAGTAGTATCGTCTTTTTGCCCTTGTTCTTCCTCTCTTCTGCGAACAATCAATAGTTATAAATGACCATACTACCCTCGTTGTTTTAATTGATCTGATTTGGCGAGCAAGGGTAAAATGGTAATTTCCCATCTTCACTCGCGTTTGACCTAGGTCAGCGAGAATGGACCCCCCGACACAACCAAATGTGATTGGTTCGTGTCAGCGTGGGTCTGGCCTCAGTGGCCATCCCCATTCGCCCATTTATTTTGCTGATGTGCCATTTTTCTTGCATTTTAATTGGTCTAATTTAATTAATTCATAGTAAATCAATCATTGGTCAGAAAAATGCGAATAAATAGTCGTTGGAAAGTATTTTTTGAGTAGAATCCGAATTTCTAGTTTTGAATCCTATTTCTAAATGTTTTCTCGAATTTATCTTAAATATCATTATAATCACATTAAATGATCTAAAATGTGTAATTAATCTATTTTAACTCCAAATTGGGAAATAAAACATGTTTTCTTAATTAGGAGAATATGATTAATCGATTGGACTAGGTTTTGAGTCTTAAATCATGGTTTTGAAAATAAGTTCCAAATTAGGGTTTTCCTATGCTTTATGCCTTAATATATATTAATTCATGTGAAATATTTATACCTAGGAAAATGGAATTGGATAACAAGCTTTTGGTGAGAAATGACGATTAAGAATCTACAATAAGGTATGTGAATCCTATTTATGTATGTGAGCCCTATTTTAGTATGTGAATCCTATTTAAGTGTGTTGGCCATATTCATGAATAGGATCCCTACTATAATTGTGAAGAATGAATGTGGAATGATTAATGTGCAAATACATGTATTCCTCAGTTAGGACTTTATCCAACTCCACATTACTAAATTTCTAGACTTGTAATCCCTCTAATGCCATTTCTTGGTTCTTTTCATTATTTGATTCTTATAATGCCTAAGTTGGCTCCTTTATTGATGTACTTGATCATTACTTGAAATGCCAATGTTGGCTTACTTAATTGGAATGTTTGTTGAAAATGATTCCTATTTGCTATGATGCAATTTTATTTATATCTCTCAATGCTGCCAATTGACTTATTTATGTATGATGTATTTATTGGCCAAATGAAAATGTAGTGTACATGAGTACAAACCACCCATAGGGCACTAGGTTTTTAGTCCCCCTACCGTAGGCACTGGGGTTTTAGTCCCCATGTCACTTTATACAGGGCATTGAGGTTTTAGTCCTCCTGCCCGGCACTGGGGTTTTAGTCCCCCTGTCATTTTATATATTGTGAGGTCCAGTAGGTGCCTCACCCTACATTGAGATGAGTTTGTGTCATAATATATTCATGCAATGTGATATTTGTTGAGGTTGAACTATGGCAGATTTCCAATTCTTATTTGATCACTTGCCTCATACTCTTGAAATCCCTTAGTATAGTGGATTCTTTTTAATATGCAGTGCTTTAGATTTATAATTGTCCTTATTCTTTATTAACACATACATTTTTTATCTTTCTCTTGTTGGGTGATCCCAACCACCCAGATTAGGATCAGAGTGTGCATGGGAAGCTTGGTAAACCTACCTAAGGCTAAGGAGATCGTGCACATCTAGTTAGCTTGGACTAATTGCATATACTTTTGTTATGTTGTTTGTGGAGACAAGTTGTTTTAGTTTGAATCTTCCTCTACCTAGATCCTTGTTCTTGTATAAATATGTACCCCATTTGCGAAAATTTTGTATAGTACTATTTATACATTTTGAATAAAGTCAAGTTTTAATCTTCTGCTACTACACAATTGGAGTTTTCGTTTGCCATGGTTTTTAGTAGAGACTTGGTCTTTACAAGGCCTTTCAGTCCCAAGACCGTGTAAAGGCTACTGGTCCCAAGACTGTGAGGATTCAAACGGTCTCCATACCATGAAGATCCAAACGGTCCCGAGACCGTTCAAGACACCCTTGGAGCCTATAAATAGGACTCAAGGGGTCCTCATTTGACATCAAGTCTTAGACGCCCAAAGGCTGCCTCCATTGCTCCAGAGCTACTTCATCCTCCATTCTTCACCCCAAGGCTATCGGTCTAAGATCCACACTCCATCCATAAGCCTACTCTCTCTCTCTCATCGGCATAGAAGGAGGGAAGTTAAGGATTCATCACCAAGGAAACTACGTAGTGTGAAGATACTTGTTCTCTACTCCAAGGGGTCGACCTTCCTCCCTCCTATGTGGAAATGATGTTCTCCTTATCTTCTCCTATTACCTTCTTTGTTCTTTCCATGAGCGAGTAGTTCTATACACTAGGGTGTGGGGAGTAGCCCCGCTACCCATGTTTTCATTCCATGCATTGTAATTCATGAGTTTGCAATAAAAAATTACTATTTTTTAGTTCAACAACAATCGTTTAATGATTGCTAGTTGCTTGATCACCAACCTCCGCTACTTATTATCTGCTAGTATGAATTGTCTATGTTTTTGCTTTTAGATTCGATTATCGATTGCATGTTGGTTCTTGATGTATGTAATCACCATATATCTATTTCTGTATCTAGGAGCACTTTTCAAGGAGTGGAGTAAACTCAACTCCATCATTGTACTTTCATATTATGAAATGGAATCAGTTGATGTATGAAAGTACTACTTTGATAGGTCGAGGAAAACACTTTACAAAGGGAGTGATGCAAAGTAAGTGACCATTCGTTCGGGGGAGGGCTAGCATTGCAATACTCCCACGTTTATCGTAGTTATCTGTGTGAAAGGAAGCTAAATCTACAAAAATACAAACTGTTTAGACTCTTATTGCAAGCCATGTTATTATGATGTATGATATGATCCATGTGTAGTGGTGGTGAAACTCGATCACATCCTAGTGGTTTCCAAATATTGTTTACAAACTTAAGTTTACTTTCCTGCCATTTAATTAGCATTTGCCTATTAGTTTAATCATCAAATCAACTCTTCGATCTAGATATCAACTCTTGAGTAGATAAGTAGAATTATAACATTTTCCATCTAGTTAAATCCTTAAAAAGACCATTGTCTCATGGATTCGACCCTCAACTGTACGACGATAAGCCTTCCACGTACCTTAGCGTACATGGGTGGAGATCTTATTATAGCACATGTAAGGCTAAACTTAGAGACTTACTATCTCTAGGATTTTTAGTGGTGCATGCAACTTTGTACGAGTGGAGGCTCCATCAAAAATTGGCATTGTTACCGGGGACAAAGGAATGTTTTAATTTCATTTATCAACTTGCTAGTTCATATCTTTTTGATTCCATCATTTTTCCACACCATCTAAAGTGTGATTTTTCTTCTACTCGGGTAGAAAACATGTATGCAAACTTCGCATAAATGCAGATTATCCCCTGAACCAGAGTACAACTCTGAGGTAGAATGAAACTTCCACCAACGCATCAGACTCAACCACCAATGAGCCAGACAGATGGCTGAAGAATAACGCCAAGCCACCTTGATACTGGAAAGAGTCAATGCAGCTATAACAGATTAGAGAGCACAACTCATCGCTGATACATGTGCTCAAGTCCTAGCTGAAGTTCGAGCTGAAGAGCAAGCTCGCATCCAAGCTGAAAATGAGGCAGCCAGAGCAGCTGCTCAGTTATTGATAAGGAACAAGCAACTTTGAGACTACGTTGTTCCTGAAAATTTTGAGGATAATCACCCAATTCAGCCTCCACTCATTAATGTTCCTAACTTCGAGATTCGAACACAATGGATCCAAATCATGCAAGGCATCTCGTTCTCTGGAAGCACTGGATATGATTGCATGGATCATCTAAAGCGATTCAAGGCACTCTACTTATTGGTACCACAAGCCGGAGCTACATTTGACTTTTCAACTTCACTCTATTTGGAAAGGAACTAAGTTGGTATAACTCTTTAGATGGAGAGCCAATCACCACCTGGGCTCCCTTGGAAGAAAATTTTTTGGAGAAGTTCTTTCCTCCCTCATTGACTTACTAGATTAGGGGACAAATCAACCAATTCCTCCGACTTCCTTGAGAGTCACTAGCAGATTCATGGGAAAGATTTAAGGAACTTCTGAGAAAATGCCCACATCACAGAATCTCACAAAACCAGCTCATAGAAACATTCTATAGAAGGGTATGTGATGAAATAAAGAAGTTTTTGGATTCCTCATCTGGAGGAAATTTAATGAGATAGAATTATGAGGATGCCTGGAAGATTGTTGCGCTCGGAGCTGAGAACCAGTCTAATTGAGGAAGGCCATCTGTAGGAGGAATCCTAAAAGTCTGTAAAGCTAAAGAATCTATAGAAATGAAAGCCATTATTGAAGCTTTGAAAAACATAGTTCATAAGCAGCAAGCCCTTGAAACATCATTTGGAGAATATGATAGGAAGAAGAACTCCCAAGTTCAACAAGTCAAAGTAGCTACTGAGACTTGTGAAGCTTGTCATGCATCGGATCACCCCACATTATCATGTGGCCTCTTATATGATGTGATGATGAATCTGCAGACACTTCAACCACAATATGAACCAATCATTAAACAACATGAGGATCAACTACCAGAGTAGGTTAATTCTATCCACACCATACTGGGTCAAGCATACTATAATTTGGATCAATCGAGAAACTACCCTGGGTTTCAGTATGGGAATCCCACGGGAACTACCAACCCGCAGCATCAAACACAAGGTGGGTCTTCTAAAAGACCACCACCTGGATTCCAGAGCAATTATACCTAAAATCAAGGAAACTATGGAGGTGGGTTTCAAAGATTTGTCTAACCAAGAAATTCTTCTTCATACTATCAATACACTAACCCTCTGTTGCACCCACAATTGCAACAACCTCAGCTACAACAGCCACAAATTCAACAACCTCAGTTGCCAGCACCTCAACAGCAGCAACATCAAGGACAGCAACAAATTACACAGTATCAACAAAAGAATGCTCTACCTCCGCCAACAGATGAGTTTTCTCTGATAAGGAAAATGTTGCAATCTCAACAGACCATGCTTGCCAACCAGCAGGCTCAAAAGAAATTTGTAGAGACCCAATTGGCACAAATTGTAGCTCAGTTGAAACCTATGGTGGGTACTTTCGATGGTCAGTCAGAAATAAATTTGAGACATGATCAACACAGACCAGAACAACTGAATGCAGTTACCACAAGGTTTCATCATGTTCTTACTGAAGCTACCAAAGTCATTCAGGATGACGAAGATACCGCTAAAATCATCCCAACTATAAGCATAAATCAAGAAACTAAAAAATATGTGGAGGCCGAGAAGGAGAAGGAAAAAGAACTAGTTTCCAAAGAATCATACATCCCATCATACAAGCCTAGGATACCCTATCCAGGAAGATTGAGAGAGACTAAACTAGATACTAGATTCCTAAAGTTCAAGGAAGTAATGAAGAAGTTATATGTTGATATCCCGTCCCTTGACACTCTCTCCAAAATCCCAGCTTGGTCTAAATATCTGAAGACTTTGCTATCAAAGAAATACATGATTGAAGAACACGAGACCGTCAAATTAGCTCAGACTACTTCTGATATCATCCTCAACAGAATGTCGAAAAAACAGAAGGACCCTGGCTCCTTCGGCATCCATTGTTCTATCAGAAACACCTCTTGCAAGAAAGGATTAGTTGATTTGGGGGCTAGCATATCTATTATGCCCTTTTCTATGTGTAAAAGATTGGGCTTTACCGATTTGCTACCCACAACAATGACAATCCAGTTGGGTGATTCTACCATTACTGCACCTTTGGGAATTATTGAATATATCCTAGTGAGAGTAGGAAGAGACTCTTATGTCCCTTATGATTTTGTTGCCATGGACATAAAATAAGATCTGAGATATCCAATAATATTTGGCAGACATTTCCTTGCGACAGCCAGAGCACTAATTGATGTCAAAGTAGGCACAATTACCTTAAGACTGGGGAAGGAAAATGTTCAATTCAGAGTCTTTGACAGCCTAAAAAGTCCTAGCATCCATGAAGAAGCCTTTCTTCTTGAGGCAATTGATAAAATGTCCCAGTTGAAGCAAGAAACTCCCAAACCATCTGACGCTCTGGAGAACACCTTAACAAATCCAGAAGCTGAATCTTCGATCGACGAACTAGTTCAACAATGCCTGCAATATCTTGAACAAGCCGAAGAAGACTCGGCAGCTACCTTTGAGAAGTTGAAATCTGTCACCACTCTGGAGACTACTGAAGTGCCCAAGGAACCTGAAATGAAAGTCCTACCAGCTGGACTCAAACACGTCTTTCTAGATGAAGAAAAACTATGTCTGGTCATTATCATATTCCACTTTGATAGATGACCAGGAAGAAAGACTCCTTGTTGAATTAAGAAAGCACAAGAAAGCCATTGGATAAATCCAGCTTTGTGTATTCACAGATTACCTATGGTGGAAGAGTTTAAACCATCATGGGAGCACCAGAGGAAGCTAAACCTGAATCTCAAAGAGGTAGTTCACCTCGAGGTTCCAAAACATCTAAAAGCTGGTATTATCTATCCGATTTTGACTCCCAATGGGTAAGTCCGGTTCAGCTGGTCCTAAAAAGGAGGGAACCATTGTTGTTTTGAATGATAAAAACAAACTGATACCCACCTGAACTGTTACTGGGTGGAGGATGTGCATCGACTATAGAAAATTGAACAAGGAAACAAGGAAAGACCACTTTCCTTTATCTTTTCTTGATGAAGTCCTTGAACGTCTAGCTCACCAGAAATTATTTTGATATCTTGATGGCTACTCAGGATTTTATCAAATTCTGATACACCCTGAAGATCAAGAAAAGACAACTTTTACCTACCCTTTTGGAACTTACGCCTTCAGGAGGATTCCCTTTGGGCTATGTAATGCACCCGCAACATTCCACAGGTGTATGTCTACCATATTTGTAGGTTTAACCGAATCTATCATGGAGGTATTCATGGATGACTTCTCAGTCTATGGAGATTCCTTCGATAATTGTCTGCTTAATCTCAGTAAAGTACTACAAAGATACGAGGAAACAAATCTGATCCTTAATTGGGAAAAATGTCACTTTATGGTGATAGAAGGTGTTGTCCTCGGGCATCGGGTGAGTGAATGAGGGATTAAAGTAGACAAAGCAAAAATAAATGTCATTTCAAAGTTGTCACCACCAAAAGACATAATAGGAGTACGAGCTTTCCTGGTCCATGTTGAATTTTACCAAAGATTCATCCAAGACTTTTCAAAAATAGCAAATCCCATGACTCACTTGTTAACTAAAGATGTGGACTTCAATTTTGATCAAGAATTTTTACACAGCTTCACAACTCTAAAGAACGCTTTAGTCTATGTGCCTATACTAAAAGCTCTTGATTGGTCACAACCCATTGAGATAATGTGTGATGCCAGTGACTATGCTATAGGAGCAGTACTAGGGAAGAGGATAGATAAGAAGCCCTACGTGATATATTATGCATCAAAGACACTTGATGAGGCCCAAAAGAACTATACAACTACAGAAAAAGAGTTCCTTGGCAGTCATTTATGCTATTGAGAAATTTCATTCTTACCTGATCAGATCAAAGGTTATAGTTTACACAATTCATTCGGCAATAAAATATATGATTCAGAAACAAGACGCCAAACCCATACTTATTCATTGGGTGTTGATGCATCAAGAGTTTGACCTAGAAATAAAGGACAAAAGTGGGGTAGAAAATGTTGTCGCCAATCACTTGAGTCATATTGATGCTCAAGATGAAGATAATATACCTATCCGCAACTCTCTACCTGATGACCAACTCATGAAGGTCACCACTAGATTCCCTTGGTATGTCGACATAGTAAACTATCTGGCTACAGGAATTGTCCATCCTTCTACTTCCTAGCATGACAGGAAGAAATTTTTCCATGGCATCAAGCAGTACTTCTGGGATGAACCATACCTCTTCTGCCTATGTGCAAACGGATTATTCTATTGCTACCTTCATAAAGATGATATCATCCCAGTCTCAAAACACTATCATTCTGGTCCCACTGGGGGACACATAAGTTCAAAGAAGACTGCTCTTAAAGTCTTGTAGTCAGGTTTCTTCTGTCTGACAATAGCAAAGGATGCACATGAATTTGTACAATCATGCGATAAATGTTAGCTCTCTAGAGGGATATCCAAATGGAAAAGAATGTCACTAACTCTGTGGCAGGATATTGAACTCTTCTATGTATGGGGAGTGAACTATATGGGTCCATTTCCCTCATCATATGGATTCTCCTATATATTAGTCATTGTGGATTACGTATCCAAATGGGTAGAAGCTATACCCACTGTATCTTGTGATTCTAAGCCGGTTATTAAGTTGTCTGACATAGGGTCACATTTCTTGGAACGAAGCTTCGAAGCCCTTCTGAGAAAATATGAAGTAAAACACAATGTCGCCACGCCTTATCATCCGTAGACAAGCAGTCAAGTTGAAGTCTCAAACAGACAGCTGAAAGCTATTTTAGAGAAGATTGTCAATAAGAACTACACAGATTGGTCCACCAAGCTTCCTGATGCTCTCTGGGCATACCGCACTACTTACAAGACACCAATAGGAACAACTCCGTTCCATTTTCTGTATGGAAAGTCGTGTCATCTTCCAGTTGAACTGGAACACAAGGCTTGGTGGGCTATTAAACAGTTGAATTTTGATTTCAAAAGTGCTAGCGAATACAGACAGTTTCAATTACAAGAACTTGAGGAACTAAGAATGTTTACTTACTAGAGTGCCAAGATTTACAAAGAGCAAACTAAGATGTGGCATGATGGCCACCTTAAATGAAAGGATATTATAGTCAGAGACAAAGTCCTCCTTTTCAACTCCAGGCTCAAAATTTTCCCGATAAACTTCGCACTAAGTGGTCTGGGCCCTTCACTATCAAGCACATCTACCCAACTAGAGTTATCATCATTTTGGATGATAATGGAGGAGAAATGACAGTCAATGGCCACAGAGTGAAGAGATATTATACTCCAGCTGATAAAAGTCCAAGACAAACCATCGACGTTCATGACCCCACTGCATCAACCTGATCGAGCCAGAATCTCATCAAGCCAGCGATGTAAAACCAAAGTGCTACTTGGGAGGCAACCCAAGGACTGAGTGTCACCTTTCTATCTCTTTTAATTTCTTTAGTTTCTTTCATTAATTTCTTGCTCAGTTTTGATTAATTCTCTCCTCGTAGTTTTGCTCCTCGTGGTCTTGAAATCGAGTGACTCTTGTCACGGTTCCGAGACCGCGAGGCCTTTTTATGGTTTTGAAATCGTGTGCCCTTGTCACGATCCTAAGATCGTGAGGCCTCTTCATAGTCTTGAGACCGTGCTGCTTGCACCAATTTGCACACTCCTCACCATTCATACAATAATTCTATTAGCACTAAATCTCAATTATTTCTAATATATGATTTCTTGTTATCACATTACAGGATGGACTCACCTGTAAAGGAAGTCACTGAAGCAAGCCATTGGACCAAAGAACAGTTATTGGAGTGTCGAGATAGGCTCCAACGCATTGTTGACATGTGCGCAAAGACAGGAAAATCTCCAGTTCAACTACACATGACCTTGAGCACGTCAAAAAATGTCTGGATGATGACCCAGTTGAGAACCTCATAGATTCTTCCTCAACTGATAAAGGCTCTGACTACGTACCAAACTCTGATGAGGAATGCCCAGTCAACAAGTCAAAGAGGAAGAGGAAGGCCCAGGAGGATACAAAGGAATGACCGCCCAAAAGAAGGACAAGGAAGCAAATCCAGCCCATGACCTCCAGGGAACTGATCCTGATAGAACAAGCTACTTCCCCTGCCGCCACAGTCGTAGCAGGACCAACTGATCTTCAAATTCAACACCTGGAGGTTGGTGAAAAAATTCTACAGCTAACAAAGTATATCTACTCTAACATACTAAAGAAGATGGGAGTCTACAATAGAGTTCTTGCATTTCTCAAAGAGGCAAACCTCTCCAAGCTCTGCTTCGTCACTGAGAATTCTTACCTCGAGCCCACACTAGAATTCTTTACTTACCTTACCAAAGAACCAGTGGAAGCCAAATACAAACCAAGAGATGGGGGTGAACGCAAGCTCGTAACCTCGCTTTTTAAAAATTAGGTTACATTGACTGAAAACTTGTTAAAAAAATCTTTATTAACAACCTTGACCAACTAGAAAAGGCTATGGAAGTAGGTATGGATCACCCACGGTTCAACAGGCATACATTCTGGAAGTCCCTAACTAGAATCTCTAGTTACGATTCTAAGACATGCAAAGTCTTCAACATTCACTCCTATCTGGTGCGAACACTACATAGGATCATAACAGGTGCACTATTCCCTATAACAAAGAGTGGGAATGTTCTCATCTCTGACCTCTTCCTACTCTGGTCCATCTGAAAGGGGCAGTCGGTCAATATCGGATGGCCATTGATACATAAACACACATCCTATTCCCTCGAGAGGGAAATCTGCATGGGTGGTCACGTGACTACAATCCTGAAGCACCTCAAGATGGACGGACTACTACAGAACTATAAATTGATAATGGGTGATAACCTAACCAATGAGCAGATTCTAAAAAACACCTATATCATAAAGGAGAAGGATAAAAAGCTCCACTATGTTTTCTACCCCACTGTCAAAGAAACAAGGATGTTGTTACCGCTTCCCGAGCTCACCGATTACGATAAAGACAAGTATCTCTTCACTAAAGAGGAGCTTGCTAACTACTAGCCTCTATAAAAGGGAAGGGGAAACAGGAAAAAGAATGGTAAATGGAGCAAAGTGCTACTGCCCCCGTGACTAAGATAAAGAAAGTACAGGTGGTGCGGCTATCCAAACTATGAATACATAAGAAACAGCAGTCAGAGACGCCCACCTCCATGATCACCCCAGGGGCAGAGCACCCCCACAATGAGGACAACATCATGAATCTGACATCAGACTCCTTCATATTAAGTCTGTATGTTGGGACCACCTCTACATCCACCTCCACCATCCTAGGGATAGAGGGGTCGAGACCTCTATCTTCCACCACTCCACTATCTTCCACCACTCCACTATACACCACCATTCCACAGCACACCACTCTTCCACCATTTTCAGCAATACTATCCACCAATATTCCATTCTCCACAACCACAACTTCTTTCACATCTTCTGATTCACTCCTTTTCTCAATGGGCGAGCCCATTTTCACCTCAACGCCCAATCTTACCTTCACCTCCACCACCTTCCCTCTTGCATACTCATTTCCACCTTTCATATCTACGATGTCACCACCACTCTCATCTGTTACCACCCCGATACCACTAGTGACTCCCTCTACAGTCTCCACACATTTTACAGGTCCATCAATGGTGTCTCTCTCGCAAGGCACCACCGCCCTTCCACCTGGACCACAGCCACCCCACCTATCCTCCATTGGGGTCCCATTTTCACAAGTCGGAGAGGCATTCTGACGTCAATTTGATGCTATTCGAACCCTCCTCTCTGATCCTTCTAACATCCTACACTCTATTTTTTCTTGTGTGTAGGGGCTTACTATGCAGGTATCCAAAATTGACGAGCGGACTCACGCCTTACCATACCTTCTTACAAGCATTCAACAACGACAAGAAGTAGTGGTCCAGCAGTCATCCTCATTGATGATCGCTTACGTACCATGCCAGAGTTGATGCTTAGCATGAAAAACCAGAAAGAAACAATAGTCAAGCAAGTCGACCGTGTCACCAAGCAAACACAACCTCTTCCTGTAATCCTTCATGAGCTTCAACACCAATAGGTTGCAATGAGCACGCACATGGATTGCATGGAAAGCAGCCTCACACAACTCATCTGCCGCCAAGAGGAGCATTAAAACAAAGCATTAGATCAGCTACAAACAAAAGTGATCAATCTAACCACATGACTCCTCTCTGTTGAAGCACGCTACACAGATCTCAAGGAAAGCCACGAAGCACTGCTCGAAACCCACGGGCACGTGCAAGTGGCCCTCGAATAATTACATGCACTCCATAGGCGATGCAAGAAAGCATCGACTAAAAAGAACAAAGACAAGGTGGAAGATGATGAAGATGACGAAGATGACGATGGTGATTCTGACTCCTCGGCTGACTCCAATGCCAACATCTCCTCTTCAGACGACCAACCAGACGACCCAGGCAATGTTGGGGAGGGCACCGGCTGAGGAGCAGATAAACCAAAAAGGGGAGATGGTGGAGACCACCAGAAGGGTGGTAGCAAAGACCGCTATGCTCTCGACAACAACGATAATGTAACAATGTCCTATGTAGACCAATTCTTAAATTTTTCTACTATGGGCTCTCTGGGGGACACATCCAAAGACGCAACCTTTGTGGAGTTTCAACAATGCATCTTGGAAACCAGCACTAGCCCGCTCACAACAGCTACCACTTCTCAAGAACCATCTGCTCCGGACCAAGCTGCAGTCATTTTCCTAGAACAGGAGGATTCTGACAGAGTGAGTCTCGATACTGATGATAGACTCGACTCTGACTCTGACAAGAATGAAGATCTGACACAATATTTTGATGATGATAAATAGACCTCCTTTCCTCCTGCATAAGACCTTCCCCCGCCACCACCTCTACCTCACAAGATGCATGACTTAGATATGGTGGTCATCTCTACATTAGATGTTCAGGACATCTTCATCCTGAACACTATTGTAGACGATGCCAAGGATGGGGGACATCCTCTATAATAACAAGAAAACAAAGCACAAGTTGACACATGAAGATTTCCTTGTTCTTCTACGACCTTAGTTGGCGGTGAAGATGGTCATATTTCGTGTCCTGCTTGCCAATTCTATAGAGGAATTTCAGAGCCTGAAGAAAAAGCAGCCAGTTTTCAATGCTTCACCAGCTTTAGCATTACGCTTGTTGGACAAGGACTTACAGGCAAGGTTCATCAAGCGGCTGCAAACGGGTCTTGTGAGAAAGTCACGCTACATCATGATGCCTTTCAAAGTCTCTGGCCACTGGATCCTTATGATTGTTGACATCGAGGCCCGCGACGCCAAGGTGTACAATTTCTATGCCAGTGAGCTTAAGGTGAGAAACATTAATTTCATTGGTTCAAAAGCTGGATAAGCATGATGCATTCCCTTCTAGCTTCTCAAATTCATATGGGCTGCCTTCCCATCTCTCACACATGGTTGGAACCAACCATGGTTCAGAATCATAAACCCATCCGTTCAGACACTAGAAGGTTCATGGGACTGTGCTCTCTGTACAATCAGATTCACTGAGGTGCTTAACAGACACATCCCCTTTACCGAGCTAGCTAAGGAAGACATGCACACATTACAGGGATAATACGCCATGGCACTCATTTGTGATGGATAGTTCTTCAAGGACCCGACAATGGGACGTGATGATGTACCTCACTATTTGTTCTCTATTATCTAACATCCTCAAAAGAAACCATTCAAACAAGTTCTAAAGGAGTTGGAGTAACAAAAACAACAGACTGCCACGGTCCCAGAAAAATCACAATGTGACCCCTACACTTTTGATATGATGGAAGATAAGGGGTATATAGATCTGCTAACAGGAGATACTATTAATAGATCCTCTAATGATATCGTGCCTCTATCTGATATACCACCGACATTCCTGAACTTTGACCTTGTTGCATGCAAGAGTCTTTCTGATAATGAACTCAGACTCATCATGTCTTGGCTTTATGCAGAGCATGAAGAGCCTGTTTTTCATCAAGGGAATATTCTTGTAATGGCCGATGCACTCCGTGAGACCGTACAAGTGAAAGGTTCAATGTCTGTGAGAATGATGGCTGCCTACCAATATCTTCTAGCGTGGGACTTGCCTATGGTCTACAGGGCGTCAACATACTTGAAGGATGATTTACTCGGCACAAAGAACTTCACAACCAAGGAAGCCCTTATCTCGTATCTTAAACATATGACTCTGAAGTTCCTTTTGTTTTCATTCTTTCACTCTGAGCATTGGATATTGCTGACAACACACCTACATAACGACACTACAGTTATCTACAATAGTTTTGATAGCCAGGTCAATCTAAACCAGAGAGAGTATGATATCATAGCAAACACACCCATGAAGGAAGTGGCAAAGCATTATGCCGAATGACTATAAGATCTTCTTGGCAAACACACAAAGGCATACAATAGAGAACATTTCAAGCACCCAGCCTTCTTCCACAGATGTCCCCAACAAATTAAAGAATCAAACGATTATGGATTCTACATTCTTTATTGGATGTATACCCTCACAGTTCTTGGAAAACGCATTGAGGACATGAAGGACGTGGACTATCACACATTACAGGGGAAGTTTTCCGCCAATCTTCTCTATTTCCATGGAGCCAACAAGGGTTTAATAGAACCTTGACACCCTTGCCCATGTACTTCTCAACCTATCACCTTGACACTCTGGGGACAAAGTGAGTGATAAGTTAGGGGGAGTACAATGGGAAAGGGAAGATGTATTATATTCAAACCTTCTCTTCCCTCTCCCTTTTTCGTTTACCTTTATTTTTTTGAATTCCTACAGATTATTCTTTTTATGTTTAGATTTTTTGATAATTTCTTTGATAGAATAATTTTTGTACATAAGACAACATTTCCTTTGGTAAGGGGACACCCCCAACTAAGTTAGAGACAAAGTAGTCCTCAGAAGCACTTACATAGTAGCATTTAGTCACGTAATGGAGAATTAATAAGTCACCTCCACACTCGATGTCCATGCATTTGCTTCAGATCTACATCAGACTCTCCACAGGTTAAAACTACGGTCGAAACAAGCCAAATGCTCTCAAGGACGGGAAGGAACCAGGTGAAATCCAAATCAAGGAACCTCGTAAGTGGACCGTCGAGTACGAAATTGGAACAAGTGCATGTCTGGAAACTCTAGGGAACAGTTGTCTTCTTTTCAAAAAGAGGCTTGACAGCCCAAATAAAATCCCTAAATACCCAATTCCTAAGTCGGTGAGCATATGAATAAAAGCATGAGTGTTGAATAAAAACATGAGAGTTGTGCCATGCATAAGGACTTATATGAAGAGCTAATAAAGGTCTTTCCCAGCTGGTACATTCAGCTTCCCTCACAAAGGCAGATGTGTCACGCCTATTAGTGAGATCCTAAGGTCTCCAAATATATGAAAAGCTGACAAAGGTCTTGCCCGACCGGTACATTCAGCTGCCCTCACAAAGGCAGATGTCTCACGCCCAATAGTGAGACCCTAAAGTTTAGATAGGCCCTCCCCCCTTTGAAGGGGGAGTTACACAGTAGCCTTCATCCAACCCTCATACCTATTTTAGCTTTCAGTAGGAATTTAAAAGAAGTATAAAACTTCTTAGAGTCAAAGACATGCACAGAATATGGTCAAGGAAAAGGTGGTCCCAATGTGAGTTACGCGACACGGAAGAAACTTGAGGATCACGCAACTCCCGATACCTAAAAGAGTCAGAGTAAGCAGAAGCCTCGACAAAAACCCAAGGGAAATCTATGGTATAGAACTAAAGCAAGAGTATGGAAATCTTCACTAAATAAAATTGCCTCGCCACTATGTGCCTTAGCTCTATCCAACTTGAGGACAAGCTAGACTCTAAGTTGTGGGGGGTGATAACCTCCCATTTTATGATGTTATCTTACTAGTTTTTCTTAGTTTTCCATACTCTTTCTTAGATAAATTAGATTGAATACTTAACTTTCTAGCTTTATTGTGAATATACCAATAGACTGATATTTCTCCTTTTCTTGTTATAGATAAACCCAAAAAAATTGCAAAAGTCCCAACCAAACCAATCCCAAGACCGTGAGGACCCAAACGATCCCGAGAATGATACATCTCCCATCGGTCCCAAGACCGAGTGAAATCCTATCGGTCCCAAGACCGGGTGAAGTCCTATCGATCCCAAGACTGAGTGAAGGCCCATCAGTCCCAAGACCAAGTGAAGGCCCATCACTCCCAAGACTGAATGAAGACCCATCGGTCCCAAGACCGAGTGAAGGCCTATTGGTCCCAAGACCGTGTAAAGGCTACTGGTCCAAAGACCGTGAGGATCCAATCAGTCTCCAGACTGTGAAGATCCAAATGGTCTCGAGACCGTTCAAGACCCCCTTGGGGCATATAAATAGGACTCAAGGTGTCCTCATTTGACATCAAGTCTTAGACACCCAAAGGATGCCTCCATCGCTCTAGAGCAACTCCATCCTCCATCCTTTGCCCCAAGGCTTCCGATCTAAGATCCACACTCCATCCATAAGCCTACTCTCTCTCTCTCATCGACATAGAAGGAGGGAAGTTAATGATTCATCACCAAGGCAACCACATAGTGTGAAGATAATTATTCTCTACTCTAAGGGGTCAACCTTCCTCCCTCCTACATGGAGATGATGTTCTCCTTCTATTATCATGTTACCTTCTTTGTTCTTTCCATGAGCGAGTAGTTCTATACACTAGGGTGTGGGGAGTAGCCGCGCTACCCATGTTTTCATTCCATGCATTGTAATTCATGAGTTTGCAATAAAAAATTACTATCTTTTCAGACCAACATCAATCGCTTAATGAATGCTAGTTGCTTGATCACCAACTTGCATTACTTATTATCTGCTAGTATGAATTGTCTATGTTTGTGCTTTTAGATTCGATTATCAATTACATGTTGGTTCTTGATGTATGTAATCACCATATATCTGTTTTGGTATCAAGGAGCACTTTTCAAGGAGTGGAGTAAACTCACCTCCATCATTGTACTTTCATACTATGAAATGGAATCAGTTGACGTATGAAAGTACTACTTACATAGGTCGAGGAACACACTTTGTGAAGGGAGTGATGCAAAGTAAGTGACCATTCATTCGAGGATGGCTGGCATTGCAATACTCCCATGTTTCTCGTAGTTAGCTATCTGAAAGGAAGATAAATCTACAAAGATACTAACTATTTAGACTCTTATTGCAAGCCATGTTATTATGATGTATGTTATGATCTATGTGTAGTGGTGGTGAAACTCGATCACATCATAGTGGTTTCCAAATATTATTTACAACCTTAAGTTTACTTTCCTGCCATTTAATTTACATTTGCATATTAGTTTAATCATCAAATCAACTCTTCAATCTAGATATCAACTCCTGAGTAGATAAGTAGAATTATAACGTTCTCCATCTTGTTAAATCCTTAACAAGATCGTTGTCTCGTGGATTCGACCCTCAACTATACTACGATAAGACTTCCAGGTACCTTAGCATACATGGGTGGAGATCTTATTATAGCACATGTAAGGCTAAACTTAGAGACTTACTATCTCTAGGATTTTTAGTGGTGCATGCAACTTCGTGCGAGTGGAGGCTCCATCACTATACCTCTTTGGAAATCAAAAGTTGAACATCCATATTTACTTATTTGAAATCTTATGAACTTTTGTGGACATTGTATATTCTATTTAAATGGGTCCTTTAACCCCTCTTTCTATGCTTTCAATATGAGATGTGAATTATGACTAGAATGTTGGTCTTTCTACTCAATTTTTGCATGCTAAATGTTTTAATAAAATATCTAGAATAGTGGTAGTTATGTACAACCAAACTTATAAAGGGTTGTTGTATTCCTATCTGGGTGTGAATCATTTATCTCAAATATTTCTCTCCATAGATATGCTGCCTCGGTCTCTAGATTTGACTCTTTTTAAACTAATCTACTTATATATGGACTCATTGTCATGGGATCATCCTTTTTATGTTTGGAACTCGATATAGTGTATAAATGTTGTTTATATGCACATACTTGATGTTTACTGATACATGCCTTTATTTCCTATTATTCTTGTTCATGTTCCCCTTCCACCACCCTGGTGTAGGTACATTAGAAGTCAAGGACTCAGAAAATCACTTAGATAGCTTGGTATGGTCTGGTTTTCCTCTATGATTGGTCATGTTTGTTATTATATTTATTAGACTTATACCTTTTGACTTTGATATATCCCCTTTTATGGTGGGCAACAATTGTAATTGAACCATCACGTAACTAAGTTATAGTTTTTTTTCACTATTTCATCATTACATGGCTCACTACAATGTACCATTTATGTGGATCTACTTTATAGTCCCACTTTTTACAATATGGTATCATATCCTAAGCAGTCAATAACTTGATTATTTCAAGTTATCCTATATTGTTCCCTAATTAGGTAATTAGGTGACCCTTTAGAGGCTATTGTTATACCTATCTTCTTGTAGTGGTTTACCAATTAGGTTTTCAATCCCTTCTAAAATTGGTCATTGCATCTTCTCACACCACATCAGTTGTTGAGACACAATACTTGTCAAACCCTTATTACACCACCCACTTTATGGAGGTGTAACTATAACTTCTATGGAGTTAACTCTTCTAGCGATATATTTTTATATCATGCTTTTTGAAAGGCTAGATAGACTACTATTAAGTGTAGGTTGACTTGAACATACATATCTAGGCTTAACCCTAGTTCTTGTTTTCATAGTTATACATGCCTTGCTTTCAACATAAAGTATCTAAACATAGTTATGCCCAAAGTCATCTAACTTAGGTTGTCTACCATCCCCATTGATATTGATATGCATCATGCTTAAAGTTGGTGGATGAAAGCTATTAGTTCAATAAAATATTCTTTGGAGTATACCTCTCTCATCTTCATGGTGTAATTATACTACCTTGAGAACATGATCATGGGTAATTGGACTATGTAGTTCACCTTATCTATGATAGAATCATGGATGCAAATGGCTAAGTGAAGAACCCCAATTTCTTCCTATACTAGTTGGAAGAACATATGACTCCCAAATTGCTTAACTTGAAGAGGTGTGAATCATAATATGCCTAAAGTGACGAATATTAGATGTTGCATTCTAATAGATCTAGTGGAAGTTGGTGTGTAATAGAAATCATTCCCTCCTTCTATGCTATAGGTTAGGGATATGATGGTATGTCCTTTTAGTTATAGTAATGATTAGACTCTTCTACTAGAATGAAGAGGTGATAGAATATAGCAAGTGTGTGGTACAGTGGAAAATGATTGACTTGGTTCTCAGATTTGTGTTGGCACAATTTTATATTTTCATCACAAAGCTTTTATTGTTAAACTTATTTCCATTATTATGTTATATGTACAAAAGAAAAGCCTTCTACATTTATTAATGGTTTTTGGAACCAAATCACCACTACAAGAAACTATGAGTAGTAGAGAAACCCTTTAATTGAGAAACACTTGATTGGAATGATCAGCCTGAGACCCTAGGCCTAGGTGTGGTGTGGAGGGTACAAAAAATAATTGGATATTTATGATCTTGTGGATCTACCCATGTTGTCTCTTGAGATGGTCAGTTAAGTTATAGAGTAATCTTTTCAAGAGATGGAGTCTTATAAACTTAGGAGTGTCTCTTAACTTAAGGAATAATAAGAATCAATAGTAGTTCCAACAAGCAATACTTTGGGTAAATTATGTTATAAATGAAAAAAACATCTAGCTACCACCTAACTATGGAAAATCGCTAAACCTTGCTAATGGAACCCCCATGAATGTTAATGGGGATGACTCTAATAACTTATAAAGTTATTTTTATTATCTAAAGTGGTGAACATAAGTAGGTAAGTGAGTATGACTAGGTAAAAAAAAGAAGTGATGGTGACTGTGATTAGAGGGTGCATAGGTAACCATAATGAATATAGCACCATTAAGTCAATAATATATGATGGTGAAAACCTAACTCAAAGAAACGTGGAATAGGATAGTTTTACTTAGGGAATTGGGAATAAGGTGTTATGGGGTTGTATTCCATTATCCACTACATTAAGTGAAATAGAAAACAAAACTATTAGTTTAAAAGTATAACTTAGTGTTCCGAGGTATGGATGGATTGATTTCAAGGACAAAATCCTCTTTAAGGGTGAGTGTTAAAACAAACCCGACATAGGTATGTGTCCTATCCTTTCCATTTTCTTATAAGGTAATACGTACCTCCTTATAGTTATATGATGTTATTCGACTCCATATAATCCTAATATATCCTTCAAGAAAGGAAACAAATAACCAATTGAATTCAATAATAGGGTTTAATGTGAAAATACACCAACAAGTGAGTTTTGATTCAAAATTGAAACTCTAGAATCAACCTAGGAATAGAAAATGATGGAAAAAGGAGAAATATGAATTACTATATCAACATTTATTAAATAGGTGAAATAAATTCCTTGATTTGGCACTTAGCAAAAAATTAATAGAATAATTCACATATGGGGTCAAAGCATAAAATTTATGTTAAGTTCAAAATTTCACATGTCTTGATTAGCTTGCCCATAAAATTTCATATGATTTTAGTACCATTGTCTTTCTCAAATGAACTAATAAAGAAGACACTAGTTATCTTAGGTTTAATGGATATGATTAATATGTCACTTTTATTTCCTAAATTTGATAACTTTTCTTCACAACCACATAAGGTGTATGTGATGAACCTGATTTTAGGATTATGATACCCAATATAGTGTTTTAAGACCATGAGTGTCATGTAGATGATTGATACCAAATTGAGGAATTGGTTGTTCAATCATTATATATTTCCACCCAAAAGTGTAACTATATATGCAATTGACAATTCAAATATTATTTGAGTTCAAGTATGATGAATAGGTTTGATTAAATTGATTTGGGTACATATGAGTCCATGGGACCCGTTTAATAGTACCAATGGACTCAAGTGATATATTGGTGAACTTTGAGGTATCAGTATCATAACAAGCATTTTTGGACTTGTAGGATCAAGATTTTATGATGATGTGAATTGAATTCAAAATTAATACACATAATTATAAGGTTGTTTGAAGAATTCTTTTGCATACCCAAACCATATATTTAGTGTCTCAATCTTTGATAGCAGCTACCCTAAGATATTATGGGCCTATGTATAGAATTTCGAAATATTAGGAGACTGCTACAAAGAAATGTAACTATTTGAAATTGAGGACATTGATGATAGAAATGTGTTAAACTTTAATATTTTTACTATTTAGTATTTAGGTCCACGATGGAACGGAGACTTCGTCTCCCACCTCCTGATTCTGCGGAAGAGGTAGCCTCGACCCAACTCAACAAAACTCACACAAATGCCGGATCCAGGAGTGAAATCAGTAGTTTAGTTGCTTCTTTCTCTTAGAGACGTTCCCGGAGACCTCTCGAGTAAACCTTCTCCTGACCTACAATGAGAGAACCAGATATCTCCCCTCTTTCATCCCCATCGCTGCCTGCAGAATGGGCCAAGGGTGACCGGAGAACTTTGGCACTGCTGCTGCTTCGTGCGAGAAGGCAAAGCACACACACCCGATCGAGGGCGGAAGGAGACTAGGGACCTAGTCCGCGGTAGTAGAAGCCAGTGCTACGGACACTGAGATATCCAGGGGAAGGTTGTGGCATCAAGACACCATGTCGGCGATGCGGAGAGTTCGGACTCGAAGCCCTTGGGGTGGCAATCTCTGTCCGGCAGTAGGAGAATTACGACATGTTTTGCTAGGCGGAGTGGTCTCCTGCCACGGCACCCTTGCGGAGGTCGAGCTCTACATTCACACCAAGATCGGGTAGATGTGGAAGTCTATAGTTTGACACTGAAGACGGTGGTGGCCGTAGGGATCGCCAAGGAGACGACACCGCCAGACGGCGGCGCTCGCACTGAGCCCAGGGATCTGAGACGTCGAGAGGTGTTGCACCGAGGAGACTTCGATCGTCCTCTTTGTTCTCTTCTTTGCGATGGTGCCTCGGCCAGGACAGTGTGTCCGCCCCCTCGCTGAAGGTGGGCCAGGCCGCGGAGGGGGCCTGTACATGGGAGAGAGAGAGAGAGACGATAACCAGGCCCTACGCTCACGACGGCGACCATGAGAATGAGTCATGTGACTCATACGCTCGTTTGAGCACGCGAGAGAGAAAGGCAAGTGAACCAGACCTAAACCCAGGCAGAACTGGTCCAGGTGCCCTTGAGCCGGCCGGCTCCACCAGCAAGCAGGAGAAAGGAGCCGCACCCACACCCCCAATATGGACACATGGCGGCCTCTGATTCGTCGAAAAAGGTAAATCTTCAGTTAATATGTAGATCTTCCAAAATTCATAGAAACTAGATCGTTTATCAAAAAATTACAAATAAGGTACCAAAATGCTCAGAAACATGTGTAGAACAATATGGAAGCAGAATATCAGACTTTTGATGCACTAATAATAGTGATATCATGTAAAATGTGTAATGCTTGTTTAATGGATAATAAATAGAAAATGATGACATAAAATCATGGAAAAATATCAGTAAGTCCACAATTATGTATAGAATGCATATGATGTTTGATATGGTCATGTTGATGTACGAAATTACATAATTTGATTAATATGTCTAATTAGGGCTAATAACACTAAAGATGATGCAATTAATACATGCATGCTCAATAAATGATGAAATTTATAGAGTAAGCTCATATCTATATTTGAAAACTCAGATTTAATTATGAGATCATGATGATGTATAGAATGCATGTTATATGAAGAGCACCCTTAATACATGTGATGCAACCCTAATATGGTTAATGAAAGCGACATAATGTTGAATATGTCCACATAATAATGTGACACATGAGTATATCCAGTTGATGAACTGTAATCTGGAAAATGACATCAGTAAGATAAATATAAGGTAAGAATATAAGTAATCATGAGAATAACATAATGATCTAAGTAAACCCTAAAATGAACACAACTAGGGTTAAGATGATCAGAATCTGATGCTAGTATATGATTTTGTTATTAATCATGTGCTGACCAGTTTATCTAGATGATCATGGATATGTGAGGAATATCTGAACTCAGGTACGTGGATATAATTATATGACTAGATTTGCTGGATGTTAACTATATGTACTTGCTTGCTTGTACTTGAATATCTTGTTGGATGTACATCTATGTGTATTGTCATTTCCGCCTTAAACAATAAGAACACTAAGGAAAGAAAATGGAGTGTAGTTACTGATGGTTCATTAATCTCCCTATTAGAGAGGGAAAGCATTAATGTTGACTAGCACCTCCCTAATGGTACAAGGTACGCAGGGAGATCCCTAATGGTACAAGGTATACAGGGATAGGGCCTAATATTTATGTTTGTGCTAAGTCCACCATAGTAATACATGTCCATTGAAATATGAATAATAACTTGGGATTACCTGATTTTCCGCCTTTAAATAATGTTTCCTTTCTCTTCCTTTAATTTTGAGTATTTTATATGCCAGCATAGTATAGCTTTTAATTCCACATACCAACTTTTGTTGATGTTTTTGTTTCTCATATTTTCTAGGTCCAGAGCTAGAATGGGATAAAGGATTAGCATGTGAGCAAGTTGTACAGGTTGTACCTATTGTCTAAGATCCTAGATAGCATACATGTTTAGACTTATGTAAAATTTTCTATTCAATGTGTAAATCTAATCTGTAATAGTTCATGTTATAATTAATATTCATGTGAATGTTATGGTGTATGTCTATTGTTGTACGTTCATGTATGCGTATTATGCTTCCGCATCGCTTTCTGATATGATTGGATGATGTTTTCGGATTCTGACATCTCATTCCCAATAGGGTTTGGAGAAGTCAAAATCTGGGGACGTCACAGTTGGTATCAGAGCATGAACATTAGCTACACCTGAAAATTGCTCATCATGAAACATAAAAATTAAATTTCACCTTTAAATACTAGAAACTTGTTGAGTTGTTGAACAAGGATTAGGTTCGACTTAGCCTCTAGGTTAGAACCTAGATGTTCGAGAACTAGGTTTAGACAAGTGTCTGAAACCCTTTGCATATAGAGCTCATATATATTGGGTAGCTACACTAGTCTACACCATGTTCTCACCATTTCACTAGGTGACATGACACTAGACTATCTACTGTGTGTGGGACACTCGATTTTGCTGATTTGGTTTTGTTTTCCAATCGGCTCGAGCCTCGATAGATTTCTCTGACGTCTTCTTTCTCGGAGAAAAACTATATAATATTTTATTAAATATATGTAAATATGAAAATGTGTCCCTCACACAGGAGAGTAGTTAGTGCTTGTGCAACCTAAGTGAAAGGGAGTGACATCAGTCTAGAAGAGAGAATAGATCTAGATTAGACATCTAGAGCCTCATAAGGTTATGTGATAGATAGATAGACAAAAGAAAGATGAAGGAAATAAACATGTAGAATCTTATCTAACTTTGATATATGATGGTATAAGTTTCCTTATTAAGATTTGAGTTTTATATGAGATGAATCCACTCTTAGAGGATCTATGCTAAGTCATAATGATGAAAGTACATTCCCTTTTCCTACTTAAGATAAGCTAAATTAAGATAGAGATGAGTGTGCATGAGCCTCAAGCTCTTATACAAGGAGGATATCTAGTGGTAGGATGATATATGTGGTGAACTCTAGAGAGAGTAAGACCCACAGGGAGAAGGTCATAGGACCTAGCCTCCAATATATGAGATATGTGTTAAAAAAAATTCCTACACTAGATTACTCTTGAGTGTTGAGTTGAGTCCTTATGCATGATTCAAATCTATATGTGAGAATTGGGTAAAAGAAAAGGATGGGCAGATGACCCATATGATAGTCAATCCTTTGGCTGAGTTAGATCCTAGCTAGAGTGACATATTTTGTGAATCTCATCATTAGTTGCAAGTGAGGTAATATATGAACTCTAGTTATGAGAGTATGATGCTTTGTGCAAAAGATACTCAAAATACATGTTCTCCCTTCTTCTTCTCTTTCTTAATATACGATGATAGAAACCTCACTTGATCTATATAGATGATTTATATATGAGGAGTCACTCGTATAAGCTTGACCTTTTCTATATTTCCCCCTATATCATACATGTAGCACCCAAGATTGAAATCATTATAAGTTTGACAATAAAATATTCTCTTTCCCTAGATATGATGCTGAGATCATGGGATAAACTTAGTATATTCTCTTTTTTCCTTCACATAATACATGCAAGACATAAAGAGTTGAACTAATGAACTTGATATAAAGATATTTTTTAATCATAGGATATATGATCAGAAATATAGTTCGTAACTTTTATCCTTCTCAGTATATGCTTCTAAGTTGAGTATGAATATCACACCATAGGGTGAAACCCTAATGGTCAAACATGTTATGTAAGCCCTTCTTAAGTAGAAAAATTCTAATATCAAGGATGAAGATAAATCTCCTCTAATCCGGAAATCATTAAAGATGTTAATGATGTTAGATTTGAACGATCTGAATACCATGGAATATAAATGAATTCCTCTTAAACTTTAAAAGTATGAACGAAAATGTATCCTTAGGGGAGATGTAATCCTAAGATATCATAATGTCATGCTATGGCTAAGACATGAAGTGATGTTTCCACATATATAAGGTGGGGTGGTCACACCCAAGAATCTCTAGACCCTAAGTTGACAACTTAGAGTGCATGCAACTATGGCGGTCTTAGAACCTAAGCAATGATGATGTATATGAAGTTGAACTCATAAATAGCCTCTTAAGGATGAGATTAGTTGAATTTCGAGGATGAAATTCCATATAAGGTGGGGTGAATGTGATGAACCTGATTTTAGGATTATGATACCCAATATAGTGTTTTAAGACCATGAGTTTCATGTAGATGATTGATACCAAATTGAGGAATTGGTTGTTCAATCATTGTATATTTCCACCCAAAAACTATAACTATATATGCAATTGACAATTCAAATATTATTTGAGTTCAAGTATGATGAATAGGTTTGATTAAATTGATTTGGGTACATATGAGTCCATGGGACCCGTTTAATAGTACCAATGGACTCAAGTGATATATTGGTGAAGTTTGAGGTATCAGTATCATAACAAGCGTTTTTGGACTTGTAGGATCAAGATTTTATGATGATGTGAATTGAATTCAAAATTAATACACATAATTATAAGGTTGTTTGAAGAATTCTTTTGCATACCCAAACCATATATTTAGTGTCTCAATCTTTGATAGCAGCTACCCTAAGATATTATGGGCCTATGTATAGAATTTCAAAATATTAGGAGACTGCTACAAAGAAATGTAACTATTTGAAATTGAGGACATTGATGATAGAAATGTGTTAAACTTTAATCTTTTGACTATTTAGTAGTTAGGCCCATGATAGAACGGAGACTTCGTCTCCCACCTCCTGATTCTGCGGAAGAGGTAGCCTCGACCCAACTCAACAAAACTCGCGCAAATGCTGGATCCAGGAGTGAAATCAGTAGTTTAGTTGCTTCTTTCTCTTAGAGACGTTCCTGGAGACCTCTCGAGTAAACCTTCTCCTGACCTACAATGAGAGAACCGTATATCTCCCCTCTTCCATCCCCATCGCTTCCTACAGAATGGGCCAAGGGTGACCGGAGAACTCTGGCGTTGCTTCTGCTTCGTGCGAGAAGGCAAAGCACACACACCTGATCGAGGGCGGAAGGAGACTAGGGACCTAGTCTGCGGCAGTAGAAGCCAGTGCTACGGACACTGAGATATCTAGGGGAAGGTCGTGGCATCAAGACACCATGTCGGCGATGCGGAGAGTTGGGACTCAAAGCCCTTGGGGCGGAAATCTCTGTCCGGCAGTAGGAGAATTACGGCATGTCTTGCTAGGCGGAGTGGTCTCCTGCCACGGCACCCTTGTGGAGGTTGAGCTCTACATTCACACCAAGATCGGGTAGATGTGGAGGTATGTAGTTTGACGCTGAAGACGATGGTGGCCGTAGGGATTGCCAAGGAGACGACACCGCCCAACGGTGGTGCTCGCACTGAGGCCAGGGATCTGAGACGTCGAGAGGTGCTGCACCGAGGAGACTTCGGTCGTCCTCTTCGTGCTCTTCTTTGCGATGGTACCTCGGCCGGGACAGTGTGTCCGCCCCCTCACTGAAGGTGGGCCAGGCCACGGAGGTGGCATGTGCAAGGGAGAGAGAGAGAGATGATAACCAGGCCCTGCGCTCACGGCGGCAGCCGTGAGAATGAGTCCCGTGACTTATACGCTCGTTTGAGCACACGAGAGAGAAAGGCAAGCGAACCGGACCTAAACCCAGGCAGAACTGGTCCAGGTGCCCTTGAACCGGCTGGCTCCACCAGCAAGCAGGAGCAAGGAGCCACACCCACACCCCCAATATGGACACATGGCGGCCTCTGATTCGTCGAAAAAGGTAAATCTTTAGTTAATATGTAGATCATCCAAAATTCATAGAAACTAGATCGTTTATCAGAAAATTACAAATAAGGTATCGAAATGCTCAGAAAAATGCATAGAACAATATGGAAGTAGAAAGATCAGACTTTTGATGCACTAATAATAGTGATATCATGTAAAATGTGTAATTCTTGTTTAATGGATAATAAATAGCAAATGATGACATAAAATCATGGAAAAAATATCAGTAAGTCCACAATTATGTATAGAATGCATATGATGTCTGATATGGTCATGTTGATGTACGAAATTACATAATTTGATTAATATGTCTAATTAGGGCTAATAACACTAAAGATGATGCAATTAATGCATGCATGCTCAATAAATGATGAAATTTATAGAGTAAGCTCATATCTATATTTGAAAACTCGAATTTAATTATGAGATCATGATGATGTATAGAATGCATGTTATATGAAGAGCACCCTTAATACATGTGATGCAACCCTAATATGGTTAATGAAATTGACATAATGTTGAATATGTCCACATAATAATGTGACACATGAGTATATCCAGTTGATGAACTGTAATCTGGAAAATGACATCAGTAATATAAATATAAGGTAAGAATACAAGTAATCATGAGAATAACATAATGATCTAAGTAAACCCTAAAATGAACACGAATAGGGTTAAGATGATCAGAATCTGATGCTAGTATATGATTTTGTTATTAATCAGGTGTTGACCAGTTTATCTAGATGATCATGGATATGTGAGGAATATCTGAACTCAGGTACGTGGATATAATTATATGACTAGATTTGCTGGATGTTAACTATATGTACTTGCTTGCTTGTACTTGAATATCTTGTTGGATGTACATCTATGTGTATTGTCATTTCCTCTTTAAACAATAAGAACACTAAGGAAAGAAAATGGAGTGTAGTTATTGATGGTTCATTAATCTCCCTATTAGAGAGGGAAAGCATTAATGTTGACTAGCACCTCCCTAATGGTACAAGGTATGCAGGGAGATCCCTAATGGTACAAGGTACGCAGGGATAGGGCCCAATATTTATGTTTGTGCTAAGTCCACCATAGTAATACATGTCTATTGAAATAGGAATAATAACTTGGGATTACCTGATTTTCTGCCTTTAAATAATGTTTCCTTTCTCTTCCTTCAATTTCGAGTATTTTATATGCCAGCATAGTATAGCTTTTAATTCCACGTACCAACTTTTGTTGATGTTTTTGTTTCTCGTATTTTCTAGGTCCAGAGCTAGAATGGGATAAAGGATTAGCATGTGAGCAAGTTGTATAAGTTGTACCTATTGTCTAAGATCCTAGATAGCATACATGTTTAGAATTATGTAAAATTTTCTATTCAATGTGTAAATCTAATCTGTAATAGTTCATGTTATAATTAATATTCATGCGAATGTTATGGTGTATGTCTATTGTTGTACGTTCATGTATGCGTATTATGCTTCCGCATCACTTTCTGATATGATTGGATGATGTTTTCAGATTCTGACATCTCATTCCCAATAGGGTTTGGAGAAGTCCAAATCTGGGGATGTCACAGTGTATGTGGTATTCCCCTTCCCTAACCGCTTTCTCAAACTAACCTAGCATCCACAACGACTAAAGAAGCTAAGTGATTGAAGACTCATTTCTCACCTCCTCATCCCTTTCTCATCTTATTAACCCTTCCCCTCTCCATCCCCTCCTCTCCCATTAACCCTAGTCACATTGTTCTTCTCTGCACATCCAACCTACAAGTCTGGTGATGTAGTAGTTGTCGCCAGTAGTCCCATAGAGGCATTATTGTTCTTCTTTGCCTCATATTGGTCATCTCCCCCTGCGCAGCCTCTGTACCTTGAATGGGCCTTCTTCTATCCTCATATGGTCATGCCCAATAGATCCCTAGACATCCTTTCCTTTGTTTCTCTTACACCTACAGTCACGATAGTGAGAAATACTGTAGGGAAATATGGGTATAGAGTAGGTAGCGGAAACAAAACAATTTATCTACCATATTCCCAATAATTAGCAAATCGCGTCAGTTACTATAAGACAAGAAGGATGGTTTCAAGGATATACCTGGTCCTAGAGCAACTCTAATGACATCTCGTCATCATTGTCATTGCACAACTCTAGCTCCTAGTTGCACTGAGACTCATCTGACTGCTCCTCCAAGGACACTAAACTCGTATGTTGTCTTCTGCAATAGCTACTCTCATCACGGACTGCTATTTAATGATGCCCTCCTAGTGGCAGACAACAACCTCCCACCTCTAGAGAACTCAACACAAACTGCCTAGAACTCTTGTTGTCTTGCTAGACCGGACAGGAAGAAGTTGTCCCTCCCGTTAGCATACTAGTCACCAACTCAATCTCCCACAACAATGACCTCAATTTCTCTCTCCCTTTCTATCCCTCCCTAGTCAGGTAGAACTTGCTCTGGCTCTCATGGCTACCACAACTAAAGGGGACAACATTTGGTAGAGCAATTGATTCTCAATTACCTATTTTGTTATTTGGGAATCCCCTAGTACCCCTCTATTTATAGGTGGGGTTTGGGTCTAGGTTCCCAATCTGTGTGGGAGTGGAATGGACCGGAAGATCTCAAATTTTCACAACAATTATGGAAATCTCGCAACCTTTGATAGCCTAGATAGTCATCTGGAAACCCATATGATCTTTTGACATGCCAGATGATTGTTTGGCACAGCCTAGAAGGCCATTTGGTTGTTTCCCAATTGTACATGAAATTGGCAACTCAAATCCCAATCAATGTTGGACATTGATTTCCTTGCACAACAAGTAATGTACAAGCAAAACAAATAGGGAAATGTCTAGAACCTTCCCTTGACTAAACTGGACCATCTCACCCATGCGAGACGGATGTCTCACTCACCTATATGGTCTTCTGGTGACTCGAGTCGATCCAGCTGGTTGGGTCGGTTCGCTTCTTAACCAATTTCAACTCAAAATAGACATGACTCCCCAGACGCTCATCTCAACACTTGTGACGACCATTTTGCACTTCCAGATGGTCGTATAAACACTTGAGATTGGTGTTTGGTAGTTTTGTTTGCCTATTTGTTGTATGAATCAAATACCTAAACACTTTAGCACTTAATTGAATTGTCATTCGATATCTGAACTCCTCTTCTATGTCGAGACCTATGTGTGTGACCCTATAGGTCCCATATTACGTTGTAGTGAATTTCCATAACAAATTATGACATCACAAGAAATGAGTAGTGCCTAGTTGCACATCAATTCTACCCAAGTAAATGGAAAGTTGGGGAACAACTTCAACCTACAATTTGTGTATGGTGTTGCAGTGTTTGTATAGTTCCTTTGTCATTAATGTCAAGATTGAACTAGAGGCATGGAGCAGTCATGCTAATTATTACTCAATCTTATTTCTTGAACCACGAGCAGATTGTCTGATATATATATATATATATATATAAGCTCAACATCACATATTGACTCACATGTGCATATGGTATGAGCAGAGAGGTAGATGGGATGGTTATAAAACAAGAGGGAAGTTTCAATCTCACTAAGATGAAGGGCAACGGGTACAAGAAGAGGATTGGTTTTCTGAAGGAGATGTCCCGAGAGAGAAGGATAGATGGTGGGATACCTGGGAGACAAGCTACTAGCTTGAGAAGGAGGCTGACTAGAAGGGTTGTATCCTCATGAATACAGTCAATTACCTTTTTTGGAACATCAGAGGTGCGGCGAATAATCCAACGAGGAAAGTCCTAGCAAGGTTATGTACAAGACACAAACCACTGGTAGTGGGTCTGTTCGAGCCTTTACTTCACACGGAGAGGGTTGAAGAACTGTTAGACATTGTTAGATTGGGTTGGTGTACTAATAATGAAGATGAAGAAGGAAAGATCTAGGTATATGTTGATGCTGATCTAAATCCACAGGTGATCCGTAAGCACAGGCAACACATCACTATCGCGGTAGGTGACGGCCATGGAGGGGTGGTTATTATCTCAGCAATTTACGCTGCATGCCCCATTGTTGAGAGAAGAAACCTATGGGAGTCTCTGATTCAGCTAAGTCATGAGGTTGGTAACAGACGTTGGTTGATC
The DNA here is from genome assembly GCA_963693085.1 of Alisma plantago-aquatica. NCBI lineage: Eukaryota > Viridiplantae > Streptophyta > Magnoliopsida > Alismatales > Alismataceae > Alisma > Alisma plantago-aquatica. Next base: position 1,264,774,841 of record OY856410.1, on the reverse strand, counting down.
ACAGGAGACTTCAATGTGGTTAGAAGACCTGATGAGAAACGGGGTCTGTTGCCTCTTCCTTTCCAAGGGATGATGGACTTCAATGTTTTCATAAATGACGCAGGCCTGGAAGAGCTTCCTTTTGAGGGCAGTAAGTTCACCTGGGTGGACAAACAGCAACACACACCAACGACATGGGAGAGATTGGACAGAGCCGTAGTAAATGGATACTGGCAGAGTGCTTTTCCGCTTTCGTCTACGATACATCTCAGTAGGTTTTGGGTATCTGATCACTGCCCGATCCTTGTTAGTAGTAGACTGGGTGACCAACGCAGACAACCAGCCCCATTTAGTTTCAGGGCTGCTTGGTTGCAAAACCCTTCATGCATCCCGCTCATTCAAGATACTTGGAGCTCGGTTGCTCCCAACGGGGACCCTTCGATCACCTTATAAAGCAAGTTGAAGGCAATGAGAGGAGCGCTTAAATCCTGGAGTAGACAGGTGTTTGGCAATGTACAACAAAAAATCACTGACTTGGAAGATTTAGTGCATACTCTACAGATTGAATTCGACGATAACCCTTCACATAACAATGAATCTATGCTTAAAGACGCGGAGCTGGAGCTAGAAGAGAATTTGAAACTGAATGAATTGCTTTGGAAAGAGAAAGCAAGGGTGAAATGGTTGGAGGACGGTGATAGGAACTCACCATTTTTCCATGCCATGGTTAGAGAAAAGAAAAGGCACAGATCAGTTCCCAAAGTGATTACTCCTGAAGGTTAGATCTTCAAAGACAAGGAACTGATGGCAAAAGCGGCGGAAAAATTCTACCAGAGGGTGTACGAGGAGGATGATTCGCAATTGGAACAAGATGCACAAGCTTTCATAGATCTTCTCCCACAAACAGTCAGTATTGACGACTGTTCCACCCTAACAGCACCCCCGATGAGAATGGAGATCCTCTCAACCATCCAAATGATGGACACAGACGTCGTACCAGGACCTGACGGCTTCTCAATCGCGTTCCTACGCGCGGCTTGGGAAATTATAGCAGACGATCTGGTTGATTTCGCTAACTTTTTCTTTCAGGGTGGCTATTGTCATAGGAGTTTCTTTTGTTGTCGGATAGTTCTCCTCCCGAAGACACCCATGGCGTCGACTTTTGGGAAAGATTTCAGACCTATTTCAATCGAGAATGTCATGGCGCATGTGCTTGCGAGATTGATTAGCAACAGGTTGGCCAATATCATTCCATCCTTGATCGGACCATACCAAGGAGCATACGTTCGGGGCAGGGACATTGTGAACCACATCAAGCTCTCTAGAGAAATTACATATGGCATCAATAAAGGGGGTATTCTTCTGAATGTCGTAGTAAAGTATGACATCTCTCGGGTTTATGATACAATCTCCTGGCCGTTCCTCAGAAGAGTCCTCAGGCACTTTGGTATGACCGAGCATGCATTTAACTTGTGCATGGAGTTCTTCACTCGATCTTGGACCACAGTCACGATTAATGACTTCTCTGTGGGTTTCTTTTCGAGTGGGAGAGGTCTCAAATAAGGGAACCCTCTATCGCCACTCCTCTTCATTCTGTTCGAAGAAGTTCTGGGTAGGCATCTAAACTTAGAGGTGCAAATGAACAGCTTCTCGCACTTCATCACGCGTGGGAAAGGCGATGCTCCACCGATCTTGATGTAAGTTGATGACATCGTGGTTTTCTTCAATGGATCCCCGGGAGGCAGGCAGGTGATCAACAAAATCTTTGCATAATATGAAAGAGCAACTGGCTAGAAGATTAACAGAACTAAATCGGGCTTTCTTGCTGGCTCGAATCAACGCGCCATCACAGATAGAATTGAGAGGGAATTGGGAGTTCCCAAGTTTGATAATTTATTTACGTACCTTGGTGTTCTGGTCATTGTGGGCAGACAATGCATCGCGCACTTTGACTTCTTGATTGAGAAAGTGACAGACAAAGTAGTCGCATGGAAGTCCAAGTTTCTCTCGTTCGCAGGTAGAAGACTGCTGATCAAGCACGTGCTCAACTCTACGACATTACATGTCATCGCTGCAGCTGACTTGCCAGTGGGTGTGATGAAGAGAATAAATTCAATCTTCTCCTTCTTCCTATGGGCCGATAGACAGAACCGATCGAAGTGAGCTTGGGTCGCATGGGATCGAATTACTATCCCTACAAAGGAGTGTGGTTTGGGCATCCCGTCACTACAGCTCACCGCTAAGGCCTTTAGATTTAAGGCATGTTGGGAGGTGATCCAAGGGGATTCGGCTTGGGCAACCTTCGTGAGAGAAAAATACAGATCTGATTATAAGAATCAAGCTGGGTGTTATCCATCTTATTTGAAAAAGGGCTCTTTCGCATCACCCTACTGGAAGAAACTGTGGACTACATACCCCGAAGTCATTCCAAGATGCAGGTGGTTCATAGGAAGGGGGGACACCTCCTTCTGGGAGTCGAGATGGTGCCAGGATATTCTACAAGATTTCGTCATCAGGCAGGCAGACATCCGGTTGGACATCAGGGTCAGAGACTTCTGGCAAGAAGATATAGGCTGGGACTAGAATGCTCTTAATACAATCTTATTACCATAAGGGATTGAATTAATACAGATGTCCATGGCAGCGATTTCTCATAAGGAGGATAGTTTGATTTGGACCCCAATAGAAGATGGATTGTTCAGCTTAAGATCAGCAAAGGCAGTCATCTCGCGCACACAAGGTACTGACACCCTACCTCACAGAGACCTGGATTGGATTCGGTCATCATTTGTTCCCAGAGCTAGTGCTATTCTATGGAAGGCCATTAATGGGGCACTGCCAACGGATGACCGCATAAGGAGCTGACGCATCCCCATTGTTTCTATGTGTTCCTGCTGTGAACAACCCGAGGAGGAGACCATCTCCCACCTGCTCTTCAACGGATAGTTGGCCAGAAACATGTGGATGCATTTCTCAGAAATTTTTGAATCGAGACCATGCTCCATTACAAGTCTGAGATTACTTAGACACTCTACATCTCTAGAAACATGGCTACAAAATGAGATGATCATTCTTATCATATGGATGATATGGCGAGCAAGATGTGACAAACGTTTTCAACAAAAGAATAGCAAGCCTGAGAAGATGTGGGATGACATCTGTTTCATACTTAATAAAATCATGACTAGAAAGACCTTCAAAGGAAAATAGGATGCAACATTGCATGACAAGCTGGAAGCCAAAGGCATCGAAGCACACAGATTGAGGATTAGGTCCATTAACCTCATCAGATGGGTACCTCCAGACATGGAAAACGTGAAGTTGAACCTGACCGTTAGAACATGTAAGAACTTTATGGGTATACAATGAAGATGGGTTGCAGGCATCATCAGAAATTGGCACAGCCATGTGAGGTTGGCATTTAGATACTGGCTAGTTGAGAAGGATTACACTGTGGCCTACATCCAAGCGTGTCTAATCGCTTTGAAGATTTCTAATGACCATAATCTGACAATATCTTGCTTTGAAATTGATGATCAGAGAACATATGAGAGTCTATGGGATGGCGCCTCAGGCCCATGGAGAGCAGAAACATACACGACAGAGATCAAAAAGGTGATAGCAGAAGAGGCGATCATGGGTTTCCTGGTCCCTAAGATTATCAATACCACACCGAGATACCTGGGTAATTGGGGTAATCACCTCGAGGAAGGAAAAGTATGGACAGACCAGATGAACCTCCCAATACGTATTAGAGGTATGATATACCTAGAGAAGAAAGGCGTCCCCCACATTCTCACCAGATGGACAAAGATAGGTTGAGGATGATAGGATGGTAAGCATGATAGGGCCCATGCTAGTAGTCTGTAAGTGCCTGTAATGAACCATCTGGATGTTTGATCGTTTGCCCATTGCGAATCATGGGATGAATATATAGAATCCATTTTATTTATAAAAAAACTCACATGTGCATGGACATGCATTTCTCAGTCTCGCTAATCAAGAGGCCTAGGACATCACACTCCAGTAGGAGGGACGAATCCCATATGTATCACTCACAATAAATCCCCATGTGTCAACGTCACCCAATTATCACAGTTATAAAACCCCATGTTTTAGGACTATGTTTGATGATGTCAAAGTGTACCCAACGAAGTGTTGAGTACAATGATTTCAGGTCTAAGAACCACAAACACCACTATCACTATGAGAGCTGACTATGACTTCCATGATGAAGGATTCCATTTGTCAGTCTCACAATGGGTTTGTCTGATACATTGTTCTCTAACATGTATCTGTGTGTTTGGTTTGATATTTCCATATCATGACTAATGATATTTAGTCATCAACCAACTCATAGTCTGATCTTTTGTGTCATTGTTGTCTATCAACCTTCCACAATAACAACCGATCAGGGACATAATGAGAATATATTTAAGTACTCTTAATATATATATGATCTCATTTTTACAAATCTAATACTTGAAGATGTACATCATTGAGTAATATTATTATCTAGACATTTATAATGTTATATCATTATCTCATAACTGAATGAAATGGAATAAATTGGAAGCTTGCCTTCATAAATAATCAAATCATTTTAGAAGTTATGTCATTACAATCATCACATGATTGGCTCTCTGGGCATACATACCAACAGACTCCCACTTTCACTTAGACACAATCACCCACGAATCTTATTTTGAGTGACCTAACATGACCATCATGCTTCTACTGTGAAAGTGCCTTAGTCAAGGGATCAACAATGTCGTTCTCCGTTGCTACTTTGCAAATCTTTACATCTCCTTGTTGTATGATCTCTCGTATGAAATGATACCACCTTTGTATATACTTTGAGCACTGATGCGATCTAGGTTCCTTAGCTTATGCAATAGGTCCATTGTTTTCAAAATATAGCTCGATTGCTACTGATGCTTGGAACAACCCCAAGTTCTGTAATGAACTTTTTGATCCATATAGCCTCCTTTGCTGCATTTGATGCAACAATATACTCAACCTCTGTTGTAGAATTGACAATTGTTTCTAGCTTGGAATTCTTCCATCTTATAGCTCCATTGTTGAGGCAGGACATGAATCCTGAATTCAACTTATAATCATCTTGATGAGTCTGGAAGGTTGCATCGATGTAACCCTTTACCACCAACTCTTCATCTCCGCCGTAGACCAAGAATTGATCCTTAGTCCTTCTCAAGTACTTGAGGATGTTCTTCATGGCTGTCCAGTGAGCATCACTTAGATCCGATTGATATCTTCTCATCATGCTCAAGGCATATGAGACGTTTAAATAGGTACACAACATTGCAAACATGATTGATCCAATTGTTGAGGCATATAGAATCACACTCATGTGTTCCCTTTCTTCACAAGAACTGCAACATTGAGCTCTAGAGATGGTTACTCCATGCAACACCAGCAAGTTTCCTCTCTTTGAGTTCTCCATGTTGAACCACTTCAGCACTTTGTCAATGTATGTGCTCTGACTTAGTCCATGAAGCCTTCTGGATCTATCTCTATATATCTTTGTCCCCAAGATGTAGGATACTTCTCCCAAGTCTTTAATAGAGAATGTATATCCAAGCCATGCCTTTACCTTTTGTAAAGTAGGGGTGTAATCCCCCATCAATAGTATGTCATCTACATACAATATGAGGAATGTCACTATGCTCACACTAACCTTCTTATACACACAGGGTTCATCTTTATTTTAAATAAATCCAAACTCTTTGACTATTTCATCAAAATGAAGGTTCCATCTTCGATATGTCTGCTTCAATCCATAGATTGATCTGTGTATCTTATAGAGTTTATCTGCAAACTTTGGATCTATATAACACTCAGGATGTGTCATGTACACATCCTCAACAAGATTCCCTTTAAGGAATGTGGTTTTAACATCCAGTTGCCAAATCCCATAGTCATGATAAGCTCCAATAGCAAGCATGATCTTGATGGACTAAACCATGGCCACTGGAGAAAAGGTTTCTTCATAGTCAACATCTTGAACTTGTCTAAAACCCTTTGCAACCAATATTCCCTTATAGTTTTGCACCTTACCATCCATGTCAGTCTTTGACGACCGACTTGCACCCTATGGGTTTTACTCCTTCAGGTGGATCCACTAAAGTACATACTTTGTTGGTATACATAGATTCCATCTCAGATCTCATGGCCTCAAGCCATTTCTCAGACTCTGATCCCTCTGTAGCATTTTGATAGGAAATTGATTCATCATCTATGACCAATTCACTACCTTCCTGAGTTACAAGATATCCTAATCTTTCAGGCTCAAGGCGTGTCCTTTAGATCTACAAGGCTCCTTTGTTACTTGGGGAGTTTGAGATTCCAAAACACTTTGTGAATCTCTAGATTCCTCTTGTACATCTATCAGTTCAATATTTTCTTGTTGGACTCAAACCTCTTAGAGTTCCACTTGCCTCCCACATATTCCTTTGGAAATAAATTCCTTTTCTAGGAATGCAATATCTCTAGAAACAAACACTTCATTTTCAGATGGATTATACAAGTGATATCCCACAGTTTCCTTGGGATATCCAACAAAATAACACTTATCGGATCTGGGGCCAAGCTTTTTAGGAAACATTTTCTTGACATAAGCCTCACACGCCCAAACCATCATAAATGACAATTTGGGGCGTTTCCTAGTCCATATCACATATGGTGTCTTTTGAAGTGACTTAGATGGTACTCGGTTTAGTGTAAACATGGCGGTATATAGAGCATAACATCATAAGGTGTTTGGAAGCTCAGATAAACTCATCATCGATTGCACCATATCTAGTAATGTGTGATTCATTCTTTCTGATACACCATTATGTTGAGGTGTTCCATGTGGAGTCTAATGGGATACAATCCCATGGGCTCTAAGAAGGTCCTCAAACTCTTGGTTTAAGTATATATTCTCAACCTCGATCAGAACAAATTTCCTTAATACTTTGACCAAGTTGGTTTTGTACTGCATTCATAAACTTCTTGAACTTTTCAAGAGCTTCTGACTTATGTTCCATCAAGTAAACATAGCCATACCTAATGAAGTCATCAATAAAGGAAATGAAGAGTTGATACCCACCTCTATCTATTGTTCTAAAAGGTCCACACACATCAGTATGTATGGATCACTATACCTCTCATTGTTATCGGTGAAAGTGGTCTCAGCCATCTTACCCATCAAACAAGACATGTCTCTATTGATTCAAAATCAAAATAGTTCATATAACCATCTTTATGAAGTCTAGGTATGTGATTCTCATTTATGTTCCCTAGACAACAATGCCAAAGGTATGTTTTGTTTGAGTTGTTGAGTTTTAGTTTTTTGGTATTAAATTTATATACATATGTCTTTGTATCTAACAAGTAAAGGCCATAAGACATTGGGGCATTGCCATAAAAGATCCCATCTTTTGAAATAGAACATTGACCATTTTTAATATGGAATTCAAATGCATCCTTATCCAAACAAGATAAAGAAATGATTTTTCTATTTATAGTAGGTACATAAAAGTAGTTCTTTAACTCTGTTACAAGCCTTGTGGGTAGAGATATACTATAGGTTCCAACTATACTGGTTGCAAATCTTACACCACTAGAAACTCATAGTTCCACCTTGCCTTTTCCCAAAGGCCTACTTCCTTTTAGATCATGCATATGTGAACATATGTGAGATCCACATCTGGTATCTAATACCCATGATGATGAAGTAGATAGATTTATCTCAATAACGTGTATACCCGAAGTGGAGATCACCATCCCCATTTTTTGCTTCCTGAAAGCCTTCAAGTGAAAAGGATGAGTTCCTCTTGTACTTTTGTTTCTCCTTATCTTGAGTGTTGAAGAATTGGAATTAGTCTTGAACACATAAATATTCTTGGTCTTGATTTGATCCTTGGACTCAGCTCCACTGATCACCATCATGGGCTTGTCCTTCTTCAAGTTTGCTTCAGCATGAATCAACATCGCAAGCAATTCTGACATCTGTCGAACCATATTATTCACATGATAAATGAAATGAAGCGGCTATATGATTTAGGCATAGTCCTTAGAGTCATATCAGTGGCCAAATCTTGGCTCAAGGTGAGTTCAAGATGATACATGTGTCCAATCATCTTGAGCACATGTTCTTCTATTGAGGTTCCCTCTGTCAGCTTTGACTCAAGTAGAACCTTTAAGATAGCGTCCCTTTCTTGCTTTTCAAGACCAAGTGTCACTTTCTGAAGATGTTTTACCAACTCAAGAACACTCATGTCTTCACACTACTCATGCAACTCATACTTCATACAGCTACGCATAAGGTACTTTATCTCCAAGGCATCATTGGCACACTTCCAGTAAGCATCCACATGTGCCCTAGGTGCATCGAGAGGAGGTATTTTAGGAACTAGTTTTTCAAGGACGTAGATATTGCACTCTTCATTGAGAACCCTTCTCAAAGTCCAAAACCATTCGTGGAAATTTCTCTTGTCAAGTTTGTCCTTCTTCAGGACCAATCGCAAATCAGATTTGTTCGTCATTTGATTCTACAAGAGAAAATTCCATTTGTCAAAAACCAATTTTGGTTTGATCTGATTTGAAAATTCTGATGATACTAATTATGTCTTTAATTATTATCTCTCCCACTATTTTATTTAAATCGATAGCCCTCAATATCAATTCGGAATATTGCAGCGTACAATATTCTAGTGGAACAAGATCCATATTTAATCAAGTCATGAGTTGCCTTTTTCCGATCGCCCACTTTAGGTAGGCCATCATGCCAATTACATCATATGAAACTCTTGGATAGATGATATGTACAACTCTTTTCCATAATCATCTGCAGGCCTCTGGGCTTGGGCTCTCTAAGTCACTAGTTAAGCCTGACCCAATAGCCAACATGATAGATATGCACCATGATTTGTGGAAATTTACATATCTATCTTCACACTTCCATGAGATAGATGTCGCATCATGATTTGTATAAATATATGCTTGGTCGATCAAGCTTTTCATGTGTGCTACTAATGGAAGGCATCTAAGACTTAATATTTTAGTTGAGGGAGTTTATATAAATACATATACTTCATCCAATCACCACATATATAGTATGTATCATATACATACTATATCCCACAACAAAAACATGCAATAAATGAAAGTGATGTGTCCAGCCTAATGTAATCCCTTGGGGTCACAAGGAATTACGATCATCTAGGTCTACATCACATGCAAAAACATGTTGTTGATGAAGATCTATGCATGTCAATATGGGTTAATTGGTTCAACCTTTGAATCAGAAACTCACCTCCTGGCCAGTTGTTTGATCATCTTGTTGGTCATATGGTCCTTCTTCCTATCATCTGTTGGCTCCTTTAGTAGATCAATCGGGTCTGCCAAGCGATCAGTCTAACTCATACTCCTGGTCCTCCATGGTCCTTCAGTCGGTCTGCTTATCTTTAGGACATCTTCTTCTTCATCATAATAGAAAGTAAACTATCCTACTTTTATATAATTATTTGGAAACCCTGAGTTACATTCAAGGGGATCAAGGGTAGGAAGAACTAACTTTACATGGGGAACAAAAGATAGAGGCTCGGTTTGCAGACCAAGATAAGAGGATCAACCAACCATACAACCATGCACAGATAATAGTGGTTGTTATCCATAACCATGTTACACATCCACCATCAACACTGATTTTAGGGTGACATGTGTAAATTCCATATATATATCATATATATATATATATATATATATATATTAATTTGGGATTATTGTGGTGTTTGGATTTGACAAGATATTATTCGCATCGCATGCAATAATAGAATGAAAAAACCAAAATTTGATCATATTGATTATCCCATAATATACTAAATTGGTGTTGGTTTGATACCACTGTAGGGAAATATGGCTACAGAGTAGGTAGCGGAAATAAAAAAATTTATCTACCATATTCCCCATAATCAGCAGATCACGTCGATTACTATAAGACATGAAGGATGGTTTTGAGGATATACCTGGTCTTGGAGAAAGTCTAGTGAGATATCCTCATCATATTCATTGTGCAACTCTGACTCCTAGTTGCATTGGGATTTGTCTACTGCTCCTCTAAGGATACTAGACTCGTACGTCATCTTCTACAGAAGCTCCTCTCATCACAAATTGTTGGTTGATGATGCCCTCTTAGAAGTAGACAACAACCTCCCACCTCTAGAGAAGTCCACACGAACTGCCTAGAACTCACGTCATCTTGCCGGACCAGACATGAAGGATTTGTCTCATGTTGGTGTACTAGTCACCTACTCGCTCTCCCACAACAATGATCTCAATTGCTCTCTCCCTTATTATCACTCCCTAGTCAGGTAGGACTTGCTCAGGCTCTCATGGTTACCACAACCAAAGAGGACAATGTTTGTTAGAGCAACTGATTCTCAATTGTAAGAGTTGTGCTCTAGGAAGTCCCCAGTTCCTCTTTATTTATAGGTGGGGTTTGGGTCCAGGTTCCCAGTCTGTGTGGGAGTGGAAGGGACCGGAAGATCTCAAATTTTAGCAACAATTCTAGAAATCTCAAGACCTTTGATAGCCTAGAAAGTTGGCTGGCAACCTAGACGGTTGTCTAGCATGACATACGGTCATTTGGCACAACCCTTATGACTGTTTGTCTATGTTCCAGTTCTACACAAAGTTGGAAACTCAATTCCCATCAATGTTGGACATTGATTTCCTTCCACAACAAGTAATGTACAAGCGAAACAAATAGGGAAATGTCTAGAACCTTCCCTCGACCAAACTGGACCATCTCACCCTTGCGATACGGCCGTCTCAGTCACCTAGGTAGTCGTCTGGCAGCCCGAGTTGAGCCAACCGATTGGGTCAGTTTGCTTCTTAGCCAATTTCAACTCAAAGCAGGCTCGACTGTCGAGATGCCTGTCTCAACACTTGAGACGACTATTTGGAACTTCTAGACGGCCATCTCAACACTTGATACAGGCATTTTTCAATGTTGTCATCCTATTTGTTGGGTGAATCAAATACCTAAACACTTTAGTACTTAATTCAATTGGCATTCAAGATCTAAACTCATCTTCTAGGTCGAGACCTATGTGTGTGACCCTATAGGTCCCATATTATGTTAGTAGTGAATGTCCATAACAATTTATGACATCACAAGTAATGAGTGGTGCCTATTTGCACATCAATGCTACCCAAGTAAATGAAAAGTTGGGGAATAACTTCAACCTACAATTTATGTATGGTGTTGCATTGTTTGTATAGTTCCTTTGTAACTAATGTCCAGATTGAACTAGAGGCATGGAGTAGTCACCCTCATTATTATTCAATCTTGTTTCTAGAACCAAGAGCATACTGTCTGAGATATATGTAAGCTCAATATCACATATTGACTCACATGTGCATGGCCATGCATTTCTTAGTCTCACTAATCAAGAGGCCTCAGACATCACACTCTGGTAGGAGGGACAAATCCCATATCTATAACTCATAGTCAATCCCATGTGTCAAAGTCAGACAATCATCACTATTATAACAACCCATGTTTTAGGACTGTGTTTGATGATGTTTAAGTGTACGCAATAACATGTGTTGAGTGTGGTGATTTTAGGTCTAAGAACCACATACACCACCATCACTGTGAGAGCTGACTATGACTTTCATGATGATGGCTTTGATGTGTCACTCTCACAGTGGGTCTGCCCAATACACTTTTCTCTAGCATGTATCTGTGTGTCTGGTTTGATATGGCCATATCATGACTAATGAAATTTAGTCATCAACCAATTCACACTCTGATGTTTTGTGTCATTGTTGTCTATCAACCTTCAACAATAACAACTGATTAGGGACATAATGTGAATATGTATTTGTACTCTTAACATCTGTTTCATCTTATTTTGACAAGGATAATACTTGAATACATACGTAATTATGTAATATTATTTTCTAGACATTTATAATGTTACATCATTATCTCATAACTAAATAAAATAGAATAAATTGGAAGCTTGCCTTTACTAATAATGTGCCATTACAATCATCACATGATTGGATCTTTGGGCATACATACTAACAAAGATTATCATCTACTTCTATATCCATGTCATCTCAAGCAATCACAACACCAGTAGGGTTGTTTCCACCACAAAATCTAGTCATCACCTCTCCTCCTTCACCCACTTCACCCTAGGCCCTCATTGCCCCTATCCTTTCACCCTTGTACCAGCTTTCGTCACTCCTCACTTCCTGTTGTAGAGCTTGATGGTGGCTCCAGTGGGTGCCAAACACCACTAAGTTGAACCACCATCACTAGGGCCACCACAAATCGAGCCACAATCAAGCTGCTACATAGAACTCCTCATGACCATACAGATGTTCCTCTTCCTCTCCAACATTGTCATCTCCATCCTCACTCTGATCTCCTCTTGCTACAACCATGGTCAAGATCTCCACGTTCAACAGCTACAAACATACCTGCAATCCTCTTTCCTCATCCTCCTTGTCCTTCTCATTTACCATCTTCTTCCACCCACACGTCATGCAGATCCGCTACCACCATTTCTGCATTTGCCAAAAAAGGATATGGTGTCGCCACCTCCTCTCATATATTCTACATGAATCCTATCTTTCATAAACCTATTTCTTAAGATCCATTTAAAATAATATAAGATAATGGTCTGGATACCACCCCAACGAGTATAGTAACTTAGTCATTACATATGTATATGATATACTAGTATTTACCTAAATATCCATGCCAATGTACTTTGTAATATATATACACAAATATTGGTTAACATATTGTGTTGTGTAATTACACAAATACTTAATACATGGGCAGTACATAATAAATTAGATATAAACATAATGTTAATCTAAATTCACGAAGTCCTCAAGGTAGAACTATATTAGTATATAGTTAGTGATGTACATGAACATTCATATCCACAACACAAGAACAATATAACTATGAGGATAGTCAATTGATAGGGAATAGACCAACAACTTAGTAATGAATCGTGACAAAGAAATAACTTGAGATATAATCATGTGACTTTACATGAGAATGAAATGTGTATATAAAATCTAATCCATTAGTATAATGGCCTCTAAGTAGATGGTGATATGTATGCTACCATGGATAAATATATGTGACCAAAATATTGTACTCTACGTTAGAATGGATATTTGCATGTAATAACAACCCCACATACATAAATATGTATCTAAGTGATCATATATTCTCTTAATCAGATTATAAAGTGTAATATGCAATTAGATGATCAAAACTAGAGATAAGAAAATATATATAGGTATAGTAGGAAATAATACACATGTTCACTATGGTTTGAGTAATATATCTAATTTGTTTCTAGGATGAAAAATTGACTTTGTGGACCAAGGTATATCAATTGATTTAACCTTTGGTGTGAATATCAGGTATGTGCAATTGGTATATTATTTTAGGTACCATTGTGATATAATTCCTATATTGAGGCATTTACTTGACTACTATCCATGTAAAGGCTTGATCTTTACGATCAAATATTTACAAGATTGTATCAGAAGTATAAACAAATCTTTTTATAAACATGCTTTACATTAGTGTCATGGAAGCTTACAAATTGGGTTACAAAGTTAGAGCATATGCATTGAATTCCTACCTAGACTTCAACAAGGGACAACTCCTGAACATATCTTCTAGATCTTCTTCCTATCACATGTCCATGAGTTCTCAAAGGGAATGAAACCACACATGGACCCAAGAAGGGAAAATATAGGTCAGCAAGGCTGGCACTAAATCCAAATATTGAGCTATTTTAAAAATACGATTTTTTTAAATTGAATATGGGAAAGTTTGCTAGGTGGACTATGGTAATAACAAAAAGATGGTCTAGTTACCATGCTAGCTTCAATAAGGTAAAATAATTCAAAGTAGTAACTAGAAACACTAAAGAGATTCTCAAAACTAATATCAAGATAACAAATTATTTAAAATAAAATAATATATCCATTGGCACAATCCATCTAATATTTTGTCTTTGTCGGTGGATATGTTACACACACATCCCATTATATCTAATAATCATGATATTAGGACATAATTTTACGACCTTACATAATAGAAACACCCTTAACTTTTTCATCATTTTCAAACTCTTTGTTTACTCACATTCAATCACTTAAATAACTTTACAATGGAAGTTAAAACTTCATTACTTCAATTTGAATTCAGCAATAAAGATATACATCTAACATTCATTTCTTTTTTTTACACTTCCATACATACAAATTGATAATGTATACATACCCTTTTAACAAGGAACCAAGGTTACACATCATCATTTACAAGTCTCTCAACTCTATACAAGGACCTAGAGTGACAGGGATTGACTGAACTTAACTACTTTCATACTTAACTCGTGTGACAGATCTTATCTAATGCATTAACATCTTCAATCCACATATTTTCCCTAAAAATTTGTGAGTATAGGGGTGAGCCTACTCACTCGATGAATGAACAATTCAAAGAAATATTTTAAAGCACTTCAATAGTTAAACCTATATTAATGAGAAATTGAGTTTAAGATAGAACAATAATAAGCTATACATGAACTAATCATTCACATAAATATATGTGGCAAGATACTCTAGGTACCTACAAGAGTGAATCAACATCTCAACATCTATGATTAATCACAAAGAGAACTAGTAACTCATAAACATACAAAGAATAATTGAATAATTGCACACTATTGATTTATCTCTCGTTCATCTTATTATGTCATGAACCCACATGGTGTGTACCATAACATGTGAAACTATTATAGAAAGATATGATCTCACTATACATGACTTAGAAGAATACACGGGTTCCTAACTCTATAATCTCAATACCACGTCTGTAGGTGGCATTGCCACATCTGGCTCACAGTGGCTAATGGGAGCGGTCAGATATCTCGGCTTCTCCTCTCAACCTGGGTACTCATGCGGGGAGTCAAAGCCCTCGTGCTAGTATTGTAGCCATGGGCCTACCAAAGATGTCCATTGATTGCTACAACTCAAAACTCAGGTACCACTGGCATCCTTGATTGGTGTTGGATACCAATCATTTAAGGAGTTTGCCCTCAGTGGCCTAGACCCCCACACCATATTGGTGTGCTCTGGCTTACCTCAACCTATGTGAGACCTCCAATCAAGAATCATGTTTCCTCCCCACAGCACATGCCTCCTATGAGGATTATATAGCATTTAGTGCATCTAAATGTTTAATTCACTTCATAGTTTAATCTTCAAATCAAAATTTTTTAATTTAAGCTTATGAATAATCCTTTCCATGATTTATCATCAATCTTTCTTGTAGACTGAGAAGTTGTACAACACCAATTATCATACTAAAAAATACTAAATTGAAAACACTTGATTCACTGAATACCCTATCCTTAGGATTTCATTCACCTCTTTCACATATCATACAACTCATGTAAGGATTTAATGTGTCATAAAATTTCACTAAATAAAGATTGCTTTCAACATATCACATATAACCAAACATATATATGAAACTCTGGTATGAACTGAACTAGGATTTCCATGCCATTTACTAAAATATCATGCATCAATAATAACCTTGAATGAAAAAATCTATCACATTGAATCAATTTACTTGGATTTCATTATGTTTATTTGCAAACTTTCAACTTACAACACATATAGGGTTACACCCTCTTTAGATATCAAGCAAACACTAATAATAATTCAGATGAACTCCAAGATAATATCCAACATATATGTACTTAAACATTTTGATAGAATGGTCATTCATAAATAAGAAGATTCAGATAGGCAAAGTTCTTTTTTAAGTTATACAATAATTAAATGAAACACTAGAATTCAGAATATTCTTCTAACTTCTATAAATAATTTAGGAATTTCATTCTAGAAGTTTTATATCCATTTATAATACAATTCCATCATAATTCATCACATCAGGAAGTAATTCATTTCTAGATCAATTTGCAAAAGCTAGAATGAAATGGTAGATTTAGGATTTAGAATTTCATATAAAGAATTAAAGATTTATAGTGGATTTAATCCAATTTTGTGCAATCAACTATTTAAAGGAAGTACCCAATCACCTATACTCAATCTTTGGCTACTAATCTCAAGCTTGTGGTAGAAAATTTCGGATTCCAATCTAATAGTCTTGACTTCAAGCTCCAAGTTTCCAGAACTAATCCCGAGAAGCCTATTGTTGGGTTGACAGATCTAAATGATGCCTCCTCAAGGTAGAAAATGAAGAAAAAGAGTAGTATAGGACCTTTCCCATGAAACTTTAGGGAAATTGTAGCAAGAGGAAGAGGAACGGAGATAGAATCCATAACTAAACCACTTACCACAATGATTTGTGGCTATCTCAATAGATTTCCCCTAATCTCTGAGTTCTAATCCAAAGATCAAATCACCTTCTAGGTCATATTTTCATCAGTTTAAGGGTCTCATAGAATAGAGGATAATTACGATCCCAAGGCACTTCATTTCATTATAAACGGATGTGTGTAGCAAAAGTTATGTTCATTTTATGATTTGTTGTCATGGGTGGCGGTTCTCGATGATCGATGTGCTTACTAGGTGACAATCACCAAAAGGACCATTCTCGTCAGTTGCTTAAAAATCTCATTCTCAGTGGTCTCTGAAAAAGCAGACCAAAAGTCAATTTTATACATGTTTACTAAAAGGCCATAACACTCTCATTTTAACTCTGATTTAGTTCATTCTTTTTGTGTTGGATTCATAATTGAATTCTTTTTAATCCTATAGTACTAGTTTAATAAGATTACCAAATAATATTTTCTCTATTAATTATTTCCTCAAGCATCATTAATTATGCTCCCATATATATGTGTGGGCTATATATATATATATATATCAAATAAAACTCAGATATAATTATATGCACAAGTCATGAATTTGAGTTATCCACATCATATCCAATTTTCAAGTAAATCCAAGTTACATAAGATATAATGAAAAATAATTTATCATACTATTATACCTATTAAAATACTAAATTTGGTTGATTAGGGTTTACATTTCTCAAACACTAATCATTTAAAGAAAAAGCATGATTAGAGTTCCTCCTTGAGTTTGAAACATCACAACTAGACATCTCATCATTAATCAATGTTAAATATTAATATCATGGTAAAGCATGTAATTGTTCATGTAAACCCTAACTTATCAGTTAAGCTCAAATGTAGTTGTAAAAATTCTTCACCCATTAAAGAGGTTTTGTCCCTAAAGCATAAGTACACAAGAGTGCATTCAAGGTTTCTTTTAAACTCTTGAGGTCTAGTATCTCCTTTATTCTTGTATTTTTCTTTGAAAATTGACTTCATCATTAAGTCTTTTATTTCTCTTCTAATCAAAACAAATTTCAAACAAGGCTTTCCAATGACAACAAAAGAATATCAATGTCACAATCAATGATAGGAAAGAGAAAGAGAAACATACATATTTTATTCTATCTTAATCTCTTGAGGTGTTTATGTAGTACTGCCAATTCAATCCAGCCATTTCAATTTATACTTGTTAATCTATATCATTATTCTCTATCACCTATGAGTTTCTAAAGAGAGTTCACCTTATTGTTTTAAAGTTTACTATTGTGATATCAGATAGCTAAGAATTCATAAGCTATAAAGCTTTATTTAACAAGAATTGTACAATTAATAATCTCGATTACTGTATAAATCACTAAAACCATCACATCCTTTCAATTAATATATTCCTTGCACATTTACAATTGAAACCATATGTAAAACATGTGTACCTCTTAATATGCTTTCAACAAATTATACTTATGAAAACAAATTTCATGTATTACTGAGAGCCATTTTCTTTCTTTGATTTCTTTCTTATACATTACTAGTTACTTCTTCTTACTTATCCTTCTCATTTTTATCATATATAATAAACATCTCTAATATTGAAATATTTAAAATAAGAATGGATTATTCATCATTCTTGATATTGATCATGTTGCACTTCTACTTTTATTTAAGTCACACTCCTTTCATTGAAATCTACCTCTCATCCTTTATTCATAATCATTTCCATGTTTTATCTATCTTTCTTCATTGCTACTTTAAACCCTAGATATCACTATTAGTTTGTTCTCATATCACTGATCTGAGGATTTTTTATTTTTTATTTTTCTATTTTATAAAGATATTAGTTCTAAACGTCAAATCACTAGTGAATTTCCTTAAACTACTACAACCCTAAACATTCTAGGATTTGATCCTTATTCAATAACATGACCTTGTTGTGACATCATATTATTCCCTTGTTTCTAGATTCAAAATTTATCTCTCTTGAAGTTTACTAAAATCTTCCTTATCTTATCACTTGAATTTCCTTTCCCATACTTGGCCTTTTTATAGGTTACTTTCCTAATTTATCCAGTTAGAGTTCACCATCATTCCATAGTGTGCCATTATTATATTCAATAGATGTATCTACCATGGTGGTTATGTGTCACTTAAAGTTCATTCTCTTATTACTCCATCCCCATGTTACTCTCATTAAAGAAGATACAAAAGAGAAGATGATTTTGATATTTATAGTTTAAATCTTCAAGTACTCACTTAACACACTTCTCCTATATGGTTTAGTTAGTTATCAATAGAGAGTCTTAATCATTTAGCATTTTCTCACATCTCACAATCTCTCTCTTTTTTCATCTATATCACTCCAAACACAACTCATGCTCCACCCAATCAAATGAATGAAGAAATGGGGGTATTTATAGGTGACCTAAAAATTGGTTTTCTTTCGGTTAGGCAACCCAACATGCTACAACTTAGAAAACTCTTTAGTCCACTCTATAGTGATTTCGTCGCTCAAATGCAAAAGATACCCATTGACATTGGCTCATAAAACCCATCGGTCAATTACTGGTTGTCGATCAAGCACATACAAAAACTTGATCACATACAAGTAGAAACTTCATTGGTCTAGAAAAATCGATGGGCACTAAAAGTTTATTGGTCTGACAATATGGCAAAATCTTGATGATCTACCAGCCAGCAGCTTTGTTGGGCACCAACAACTCATCATCCCAATGAACTGACAAAATCTCATCGACTTGCACGCAACTAATCTGCCATCAGTTATGATTCAAGGAACACCACCGTCGGTCTGATGGTGCTAGTACATAAGGCACTCGTCCCTTGATAAAACAGCAGGTAATTTGGTTGTTACTCTACATAAACTTTGAATCAAAAGGCAGTGAGGATAAATGCATTAGAATTCATAATATAATGACACATTTCATGTTATCTGTTATATCATGCAACGCTCTTTCCTTAATCAAGTTCATCATTTCCATCATATCTCTTTGTTTCAGAGTACATAAATGAGTTTTACTTGATTATATAATCCATTCCTTATAGTTGATTCTTTATATGTTAGCCTACCACATATTTGCTTCTTTTCTAACCCTTACTTCATATATAAACAATCCATGTACTATTGATCATTATCCTTAACCCCAACCTTTTGTCATTTTCTTTTCATTTCTCTTTATTTTGTTTCTTCATTTGGAATTCTTTACAAATCATGAGGCTTTCAAATTGATCCATCTCTTGTCTAACTATAATATTATTCAACCACTTTCTTGTTTACTTTCTTTTATTTTGAATTGAATAAAATGCCTCAATTTTATCACATGATTCAGATTTCTTTATCGGTTCTTTCTTCTTCATCTTGTTACCATTATATACTCATATGTGTCTTGAATCTATATTTTTTGCCTCTTTATCCCCAATTTAGGGTTTCTTTTCTGAGGCCCCAAAGTTGGATATTAGATATCAGTCCCAACTAATTTTTAGTTATTCCAATCATTCCCTTATATCTCAACATCTTAGTGTATGTACATTCTTACTATAATCTGAGTTTAATTCCCATAATTTACTATTATTTCCTTATTAATAGGAGTTATTAGATCCTAGTAATGCGTCATGCCAACCAGACCAGGCTGAACATGCTATTCTGAAGCCAAGAACCACTTGGGATTAACTAACTCCTGTTTACTTCAAATATATGAAAAGAATATTCACTTAATGATAACTCATGTATAGATCATCTTGGTCCACTTAATACAAAGAATGTATGATTGAAAAAAATGCATAGTCTACAACAGTCTTAAAGAACCATATATAATTCTATAAAATTTAATTTATGAATTCAAATATATAAGATTAATTATATTGATCTCCAGTCAAACAACATTATAAAATAAATTTGTATCACATTCAATCATTACACTCTTACTCATGTATTACTTTCTGGTATTCTAGCCCTAATATTTCTGGGGTTTCTCTCTAGCCCATCCTTCCTTTGAATACATGTATAGGGCATCCATAGAAGAATAGACAAAGTATCTTGATACTGGTGAACCTAAGTATTCAATTACCAGGCTAGGGTATCCAAATACTTAGACTTCCAAGAGCTATAGACACATCACCTCCTAACTGCCACACTTATAACTCTAACTTGCTACCCAATGGTCCCTAAAGACTCAACTTAAGCTATGATACCAAGATGTTACACCCACATCCCATGATATCCACTAATCATGAGATTAGGGCATAAGTTGAGGACCTTACATAATACAAAAAACACCCTTAACTTTTTCATTGATTTCAAACTCTTTGTTTCCTCACATTCCATCACATAACTAAACTTTGCAAGGAAAGTTAAAACTTGATTACTCCAATCTGCATTCATTTCTTCTTTTTACACTTCCATACATACTTACTTGATAATGAATACATTCGTTGTTACAAAGGAAACAAAGTTACACATCATCATTTACAACTCTCTTAAATCCATACAAGGACCTAGAGTGACAGGGACCAAGTGAAGTTAACTAATTTTATACTTAAGTCCTATGAATATCTTCTTTGATGCATTGACATCTTCAGTCCACATAGTTTCCATACACTATTGTGAGTAGAGGGTTGAGCCTACTCGCTCAGTGAATGGGTACTTCAAAGAAAAAATTTAAGCACGTTAATAGTCAAACTTATATTAATGAGCAATTGAGTAAGATAGAATAATAATAAGCTATACATGAATTAGTCACTCGCATATGCATATATATATATATGTGTGTGTGTGTGTGTGTGTGTGTGTGTGTGTGTGTGTGTGTGTGTGTGTGTGTGTGTGTGTGGCAAGATACTCTAGGTACCTACAATAGTGAATCAATATCTCAACATGCTTGTTTAATCACAAAGAGAACTAGTAACTCATAAACATATAAATAATTGAATAATTGCACGTTCTTGATTTATCTTGCATTCATCTTATTATGCCATGAACCCACATGAGGTATACCACAACATGTGAAAGTATCACAGCAAACTACGATCTCATTGTACGAGACTTAGAAGCATTCTTAAGTTCCTAAGTCTATAATCTCAATACCACATCTACGGATGGTATCGCCACATCTGGCTCTTGATGGCTAAAGGGAGTGGCCAGATATCTCAAATCCTCCTCTCAACCTAGGTACTCATGTGGGGGTCAAAGCCCTCAGGCTTGTTGTTCACCAATGGATCTACCGAAGATGTCCATTGATCACCACAACTCAAAACTCAGGCACCACCAGCGTCCCCGGTTGTTGTTGGATACCAATCATATAAGGACTATACCCTCACTGGCCTAGACCCCCATACATGACTGATGCGCTTTGACTTACCTCAACCTACGTCAGACCTCCAGTCGGGAAGCACATTTACTCCCCATAGTGCATGCCTCCTGTGAGGATTCTATAGTATTTAGGGCATCAAAATGTCCAATTCACTTTTTAAATTCATATTTCAATCATCAAATCAACATTTCTTATTTAACCTTATAAACAATCCTTTCCATAAATTATCATTAATCTATATCATAGATTGAGAAACTTTGCAACACCACTTATCATATTGAAGAACACTAAACTAAAAACATTCAATTCACTGAATATCCTATCCTTAGGGTTTCATTCACTTCTTTCACATATCACACAACTTGCATAAGGATTTAATGTGTCATAAACTTCCACTAAATAAAGACTACTTTCAAATAGATGACATATAACCTAACATATATATGAAACTCTGGTATGAATTGAACTATGGTTTCCATGCAATTTACTGAAATGTCATGCATCAGGAATAACCTTGAATAAATAATCTATCACATTGAATCACTTTTGTTAGATTCATGATGTCTATCTGTAAACTTTCAACTTAAAATACATATAGAGTTACACCCTCTTTATTGAGATATCAAGCAAACACTAATAATATCAAATGAACTCCAAGATAATATCCAACATATCTATACTTAAACATTCTGATTGAATGATCAATTATAAATAAGGAGATTCAGAAAGGTAACATTCTTTGTTCAGTTATATAGAAATTAATCAAAACCCTAGAATTTGGCATATTCTTCTAACTTCTGTGAATAATTTAGAAATTTCATTCTAGAGTTTTATATCTGTTTTTAATACAACTCCGTCAGTTGAAATTCATCACATCAGGAATTAATTCATTTCTAGGTAAATTTGCAAAAGATAGAATTAAATGGAAGATTTAGGATTTATAATTGCATATTAAGAACTAAATATTATAGTAGATCTAATCCAATTTCATGCAATCTACTTTCTAAAGGAAGTACCCACTCACCTATACTTGATGTTTGGCTTACTAATCTCAGGCTTGAGGTAGAAAATTTCAGATTCCAATCTACTAGTCTTGACTTCAAGCTCCAAGTCTCGAGAACTAATCCCAAGTAGCCTATTTTTGGGTTGACATATATAAATGATGCCTCGTGGAGGTAGAAAATGAAGAAAAAGAGTAGGATATGACCTTTTTCATGAAACCTCAGGGAAATCATAGCAAGAGGAAGAGAAAAGAAGATAGAATCCATAACTAAACCACTTACCACAATTATGTGTGTCTATCTCAGTAGATTCCCCCTTCTCTTAGAGTTCTTCTCCAAATATCACCCTCTAAATTTCTTCTAGGTTATCTTTTCATTGGTCTAAGGACGAATTATGATTCCAACACACTTTTTTTTTCATTGAAAATGGATATGTATAGTAAAAGTTATGGTCGTTTTACAATTGGGTATCATGGGTGGCAATTCTTGAAGGTCAATGGTCTTACTAGGCCTTCTCAGTGGTTGCTGAAAATGCTCATTCTTGGTGGTTTCTAAAAAAGCCCATTCTCAGCCGTCGCTCAAAAAGCCCATTCTCGGCAATCACCAAAGAAGCAACCTAAAAATATGTTTTGTACATGTTTACTAAAAAGGTCATAACTCTCTCATTTTAACTCCAATTTGGTTCATTCTATTTGTATTGCATTCATGATTGAATTATCTACAATGTTACAATATTAGTTCAATATGATTCCCAAATAATATTTTCTCTATTAGTTATTTTCTCAAGTATCATTAATTCTCCTTACATTACATATATGTGGGATACCTTATATCAAATAAAATGTGGATATCATCATATGTTCAAGTCATGACTATGTGTTATCCACATCATATCCAATTTTCAAGTAAATCTGAGTTAGAAAATTTGAAAAACCATTTATCATATTGTTATGCCTATCAAAATACTAAACTTGGTTGATTAGGGTTTACACTTCTCAAACCCTAATCATTCAAAGTTAAAGCATGATTATAGTTCCCCCTTAGGTTTGAAACATCACAACTAGACATCTCATTATTAATCAAGGTTAAATGTTAATATTGTGGTCAAGCATGTAATTATCCATGTAAACTCAAACTTATCAGTTAAGCTCAAATGTGTTCATAATATGCTAGGTACCTAGTGTTCTCTCCTCAATGAGAGAACAACACTTTTGCCTATAGGGGTAACCAGTACTAGGGGACCTCTATTTGTCCATTATCCACAGTGTAGGGTTGGGGAATATGACCCACCAAATTCGGTGATCCAAAGCTCTTAACCAATATTTTGAATTTTTGTGTCAATATCAAAGTCAACCAATATTTCAATTATTCAACAACTTTCAACATTCAATTTAGTCATGGTAACCTTCAACAAGAGGGAAAATGCTAATAACAAATGGGTTCACCAATTTTGCAAATTTATATGAATGAAAATCAAGAAGGAGATAAATAGTTCAATGACGAAATTGAGAATTTATTACTTGTTATAATTAAGAAACTCCAATCAAGATGACCACAAGGATTCATGGATGGAAATGTATCACAGATCTAGCAAGAGAGAATGTACTAGAGTTATTTAATGTTTCTTGGCTTAGAAATCATTTTCTAGGTTCTGATCAAGTGAAATTACCATTTTCCCCTTAGGTATTTTCATATTGAGTAATCACTTTTGGTTGTTATAATAGCTCATATTAAGTTCATTAGTATAGTAGTCATATTTATACATGGGGTCACATATGATATTCTAATCATTACCCATGTTCTTATACATGATTCATATATTCATATGTTACCCACATATTAGTATTATACCATATGTAGATATATAAAGTACATGTTTGTAACATCTAGAAATTGGTTTCCTTACCATTACGTTTGCAAAATAGGAACATTATTGGATTCAATTTCCCCATTATTGTCATCAAGTGCAAAGGTGTCTATCTCATATATAAACACAGTAAGACACATTATGTGCCACATAATTCCATATCATCCCCTAATAATGGATAACTAGTAATCTTATATACCACTAAACGAACACAAATATACTCATGTGTTGATACCTAGGTGTCAAATGTTCATACAAACATAATCAAAATAAACATAGGCTTACACTAACATGTTACCTTACATATGATGAATCGATCAATATAATTGGTATTTTTAATTTGTGTTCCAAGGATATCATTAAACATATATATATATATATTATTTATATGTTGGTCTATAAATTATCACATGTTGCAAAGTTATTACTCATAAGTATATCTATATTTCTATGATACATATTTTCCTTATGCAAATATATTAGTACGTGACAGGTAGGGTTAGGATAGATGGTCATTTGATTATAACTTGAGTTAATATATCGATACCAATCATGTTTCTAGAGTTTCAATATAAATTAGGATGGTTATATATCTATTGGCATTCACATGATGCCTCTAATCAATTAAGTAGTCTAGGTAGTATGTACAACTACGCTTAAAATAGGTTATCACTTGAAATTATTATTCTTGCACAGTTTTCTGAGTATAAAAGGAATAAGAGACGGGGGACTTACAAGATACATGTTTTAGACTTGTATGATGAAGAAAGATCATATGTTGGATTG
Organism: Alisma plantago-aquatica; assembly: GCA_963693085.1. Classification (NCBI taxonomy): domain Eukaryota; kingdom Viridiplantae; phylum Streptophyta; class Magnoliopsida; order Alismatales; family Alismataceae; genus Alisma; species Alisma plantago-aquatica. The sequence goes on along the minus strand of OY856410.1, from coordinate 1,264,749,463 downwards.
AAAGTCATATTCGTATTCCTCCTTTATGTGGTTGTGTGATTAAAAGTCACTAATGAATGATGAAGCAGTCTAGCTGCAACACTAGGATCTAGCAGGTGGTCATCCCTAATGTCTGAAGAGGTTGTCGACCTTAGGGTTTTTGTTCTAGGGTTTAATTCTTTGAATCTAAGTCAAATCTTATGGAGTTGTCTTTTTCAATGTTGATTTATTGTCTTGGGGCCTGGAGAGTTGAGAGAAAGGGGTAGCATGATCGACAAGGTGTTGTTTGTTCCAGGTCTCATGTCATTGGCAATGATTTGTGGTTGTAGGTGTGAGGGTTAGTCTAGTTTGTGGCCTACTGGTTTTCAGAGTTCAGTCACTGGTGGATCTTTGAGGGTGTTATGGTAAGTTCATGGTAGAGAATCAAGGTATGTGTTCGTGTCGTTGGTTGAAGGGAGACAAAGGTGACAGGTCTAGTTGTAGCGCTCACACTGGGATGCTTAACAACATTTGGGTTTGAGGAGTTGGGGTACTTAGCAGCTCTGGGAGGATGAAATGGGTTTCAAGGGTGATGTCAAAGAGACGTAGACATGGTAGTGGGTTGTGCAGAACTAGAAATGTGTTTGATGATGTTGTGGAATCGGGAAGATGGGGAGATTGTTGGATGGAAAACTTGCAAGTCTGATCAGGTGGGTGTCGGCCCCATTTTGTAGGTGTTCTCTAGGTGCTAGGGTGTTAGAGGCATATCTGGGAACATGGAGAATTGTGTAGGTTGATGCCAGTGACATTGGGTCTACAATTTTTTGATGATGTTGTAGGTTGTGGAAGACACTTAGTGGGGCATTTTGGTGTTTGGTGGTTGTCAGTTTTCTTACTGCTAAGGGGAACTCAGATGTCAATATATAGGGCAAGGGGATGCTAGGGTTTGTAATATGACTTGGTAAAGGGGAGTGGATGAAAAAAGGCATTGTTTGAGGTTCATCGTTGATCATTAAAACTTGTTCGGTAGTTAAAGTTAAGATCATAGGAGCTTTAATGGAAGATTGCGGTTCTAGGTTAGTCGTTCAGGTGAAGGATCGAGACATGAGTCCAATGCGATGGAGATTAGTGAAAATGGCAAAGGGAGGAAGAGACTTTTGGGCATTGTTGTTAAGAATGAGGGCAACTACCATCGGGTCTTGCGGAGAAGAAGACCCATGTGCATGACATGGGCCTTGATTTTTTTTAATATCGTTTCAATTAGTCCCTTAACTTCTATTAATTTCTCTAGGGTGCATTAATGTCCTATTTAACTCGAATTTTGCCAGGGGTATATACTAATGTATTTTAAATTCTAAAAGTGGTATACTTTAGTTTTATCACTTCTAGACCCCGTATTTATATATCCTCCTAATTATTGGTAATATTAATAAAAATTAGCTCAAAATATATTTTAGTGTGATTCCAATACCAAGAGTTCATAATGGAGTCCAATTCTTCAATTTTGAGTCCCAAATGGGATGAACAAGTCGAAATGAGGAAGATTTCACTTTCATGCTTGAGTTTCAAAGTAATTTAGTGAAGTTCAATTGTGAATGGAAATTAAGCAAAAATGATTTTCAATTTTAAAGGATTGTGAATAATATCTCAAAATTAAATTTAGTACCAAAAGTTGGTATTTACATCTCTCCACCCATTAAACATGAATTTTTCCTTGAAATTGACACGACAATGGACTAGTCAAATATTATTCTCCACCCCAAAAAGGATTCAACTAGAAATCTAGATAGACATGTCAGACACAATGTAATATCCTTCACAAAATTTTATGTTTGAAGGATTTCATGAGAGTCTCATCTAGGCTTTATCTCGCACCTCTTTGATTGTAATTTAGTTCAAGAAATCAAAGATAAACCCTCGTGATATCATTTTTATTTGTGTATATTATATTATATTAAAAATAACTTTTTCGATGATAAAACATTTTGATGCAAAACTAAAAATAGCCAAAATCAACACAATGACTAAGTCACAATCACCTCTGGCCAACGTTAACCATACTACTACTTGACTCAATATTGAAAAGAATATTTGCATGAGTAACTTCACTTATAATAGGGAAGAAGGACATTGTTTTCTACAAATGGGGGTTCACAAATTCCAACTTAGGACTTCCACTCCCACTATTCACCTTTCAAATACTAGTTTGTTCACATCTTCTGACACCTCAACTCATCTCTACTAATATGTTTATGCTATTAAATGGTGTATTAGATAACTAATATCACCCAAGTTTGTATTTCTATCTTAGGTAGGTAGGGTTATAAAATCTAGGGTTGACAATGGACTATTTGCCTAAGTTCTAGGTGTACAAGTTATTTAACCCTAATTTCCACAAGGCATGCATGAGTGTCGACTCTTCATATATTTGATACTATGTTGTAAAGACTCGATCTTTACGATCAAATAATTACAAAATTGTATCAAAAATGTAAAAAAAACTTTTTAAAAACATGCTTTACATCAGAGTTGCATAAGCTTACATATATGATTACAAAGTTTAAGCATATACATTGATTCCCATCTACTCTTCAATAGGGGATAGCTCAGGCATGTCTCTTCTAGTTATTCTTCATATCCGTGTCCATGAGTTCCTAAAGGGAACAAAACCACACATGGACCTCAAGAAGGGAAAATATAGGTCAGTGAGGTTGGTACTAAATCCAACTATTGAGCTATTTTAAAAAAAATTATGAAATCAAATATGTCCAAGTTTGCTTGGTGGAATATGGTAATACTATGATAGTTCCAATAAGGTACAATAATTCAAAGCGGTAACTAGAAACACTAAGGGATTCTCAAAATTAATATCAAGACATTAAATTATCCAAAATAAAACAAATTATCCAGTGGCACAAGTAAATTTGAATGTGTTCTCTTTGCTAGTTGCTAGGTTCCTAGTGTTCTCCCCTCTATGAGAGAACATCACTTTCACTTGTGGGGGTAACCAGTACTGGGGGACCTCTATTTTTCCATTATCCACTGTACAGGGCTTGAAGTTATGACCCACAGAATCTAGTGATCCAACGTTGTTAGTCAATATCTCAATTTTTTATGCTAACATCAAAATCAACTAATATTTCAATTATTCAACAACTTTCAACATTCAATTTAGTCATGGTGACCTTCAACAAGAGGTAAAACATAATAACAAATGGGTTCACCACTTTTGCAAAATTATATGAACGAAACTCAAGAAGGAGATAAATAATTCAATAAAAAATCAAGAATTAAGTACATGTTATAATTGAGAAATTCCAATCAAGATGCCCACAAGGATTCAAGGATGCCAAAGTATCATGAATATGGCAAGAGATAATGTATTAAAGTTATTTGATGTTTCTTGGCTTGGAAACTTTCTAGGTTCCAATTAGGTAAAATTATCGATTTTCATATTGAATAATAACTTTTGGTTGTTACAATATCTCATAATGAGTTCATTAGTATAGTAGTCATCTTTATACATGGGATCACATATGATATTCTAATCATTAACCATGTTCCTTATACATAATTCTTATATTCATATGTTACACATATATTAGTATTAGACCATATGCATATATATTATCTACATGTTTGTAACATCTAGAAATCAGTTTCCTTACCATTATGGATTGGAAAATAGTTACATAATTGGATTCGATTTCCCCATGATTGTCATTAACTTTAAAGGTGTCGGTCTTATATAAATGTAGTAAGAAACATTATGTACCACATAATTCCATATCATACCCTAATAATGGGTAACTAGTGATCTTATTTATTACTAAAAGAACTCAAATATACTCATGTGTTGGTACCTAGGTCTCAAATGTTCATATGAACATAATCAAAATAAATATAGGTTTACACTAATATAATACCTTACATATGATGAATCAAATAATATAATTAGTACTTTCAATTTGTGTTCCAAAGTTATCAATAAACATATATGTCATCATTATATTCTGATCTATGAATTATCTCAGGTTGCAAACTTGTTACTCATATGTATACATATATTTCTATGATACAAAGTTTTTAATGCAAATATATTGGTACATATTATTGATAGGGTTAGTCTATATTGTCATTTATTTATTACTTGATTTAATATATTGATGCCTATCATGTTTCTAGAGTTTTAGTATTAATTGGAAGGGTTATGTGTCTACTATTATTCATGTGATGCCTCCAACCAATTAAGTAGTCTAGGTAGTATGTACAACTAGGTTATCACTTGTTATCGTTCTTGAGTATAGAAGGAATAAGAGATAGGGGAATTAAGGAATACATGTTCAAGACTTTTATGTTGAAGAAATATCATATGTTGGAGTCAAAGGCTTAGTCTAATTCCTCCTTCAGATGGTTGTGTAATTGTAAGTCACTGATCCATGATGAAGTCATCCAGATGCAACACTAGGATCTTGGAGGTGGTCATCCCTAATCTCTGAAGAGGTTGTCAACCTTACGCTTCTTGTTCTAGGTTTTTATTATTTGGATCCAAGTATGAAGCTTGCGCAGTCATCTTTCTCAGTACTTATATGTTGTCTTAAGGCTTGGAGACTTAAGTGAAAGGGTAGCAAGATTGATAAGGTGTTGTCTGTTCTAGATCTCATGTCACTGGTAATCATTTTTGGTTGCAGCAATGAGGGCTAGTCCAGTCTATGGCTAGTGGTTGTCAGAGTCTAGACATTGGTAGGGCATTGGGGTAAGCTTGCAGTAGAGGATCAAGGTTTGTGCCAGTTGTCGTTGATGGACGGAGACGAAGGTGATTGGTGTTGTTGTAGTGCTTGACGTAGTGATGCTTGACGATGTTCAGTCTTGAGGATTTGGGGTAATCTCTTGGTGGCTCTGCGAGGATGTAGTAGGGTTCAAGGGTGATGACAAAGAGAGGCAGAGGCAGAAAAGGGTTGTGTAAAATTGGAAGTGTGGTTGACAATGTTATGGAATCAGGAAGGCAGCAAGATTTTTGTAGGATGTAAAATGTGCAGGTCTGATCAGGTGGGTGGCAGCCTTGTTTTGCAGGTGTTCTCTGGGTGCTAGGGAGTCGGTGCAGATCTAGGGACATGGATAATTGGCAAGGTCGATGTTGGAGACACTAGGTCTGCAATTTTGCAATGATGTTGCAGGTTGCGGAAGTCATTTAGTGGGGTATTGTGGTGTTTGGTGGCTATCAGTTTTATTACTATCGAGGGGAACTCAGATGATATATAGGGTAAGGGGGATGCTAGGGTTCGTAATATGTCTTAGTAAAGGGGAGTGGACAATAAAAGGCATTATTCAAGGTTCATTGTTGATCATTAAGACTTGTTCAACAGTTACAGTCAAGCTCATAGGAGTTTTAGTGGCAGATCTAGGATCTAGGTTAGGGACTTTGTTTTGGTTCATGTGAAGGATAAAGACATGAGTCCAATGTGATTGTGATTAGAGAAAATGGAAGAGGGAGGAAGATAGTTTTTTCCATTGTCGTTGAGAACAAGGGTAACCACCACCAGATCTCATAGAGAAGGAGACCTGAGTGTATTACATAGGCCTTGATTTCAATATTTTTATTGAATATACTTTCCATTGGTCCCTTAAATTCTATTGATTTCTCTAGGGTGCATGAATGTCCTATTTAACCTAAAATTTTTCCTAGGGGTCTATATTAATGTATTTTAAATTCTAAAAATATTTTACTTTAGTTTTATCAATTCTAGGTCTCATATTTATATGTCCTCCTAATTAGTGGTAATATTAATAACAATCAACTCAAATTATATTTTGGTGTGATTGTAATACTAAGATTTCATAAAAACACTAGATTCCTCCCATGCTTTCCTCTATGAGTGCTCCTATAGCACTGAGGTGACAAAGGAAGTGGTGAGGTGAGTCTTGGGAGATCCAAGGTGTTCGAAGGGAATTGGTGAGATAGTGTTTGATTCCTGTCCTGATGGTAGAGGTCCTATCAAAACAATGTGCACGGTTAGCCCTAACCGAGTGTGGGGAAGTTGTCCTAGTAATAGAAGAGGAGAATGAAAATGAGATGGAGGAAAATTGGAACTTGCTCTGGTGGGGCATTTGTTAATAGATCGGCCCTACAACTTTATGGTGATGCAGAGAGTATTCCAACAGATATGGAAAATCTCAAAGCGGGTCTTCTTTTGCCAGCTTGAAAGGGGATACTTCATAATTCAGTTCATCCATTTAAGAGATAAGGAGAAGGTACTATAAGGGGCTCTCTGGTCTTTTGAGAACTATTTGATCATCACTGGAGAAGCTACAAAAGAGGTCCATCCATCCAAGATAAGTTTGACATAGTGCCCATTCTGGGTGAGATTGCACAATATGTCGTTGGGTCTACAAATGGACAAGGTAATCAGGGCATCGCCAGAAAGTTGGGAGAAGTTTGGGAGGTTGAGGAAGAACAAGTAGGATGGGAAGCATCTTGTCGAGCAAGGGTGAACACTAAAAATAGTCCAAAGAGTACAAGGCAGGTCGTCCAAAGTGTATGAGGTGGAATTGAAGTACGAAAGACTCCCCATGATATGTTATTTATAAGGGAGGCTAGGTCACAATGAGAAATATTGTAACTATGAAGTGTAAGGAAATGAGGAGGAGGAGATAAAATGGGGCAACTGACTAAAAGTGTCACTTAGAAGAAGAAGGGAGGACAAAGAGGTAAGGAAGAGTAGAGGGGGAAGATCAGGCAAGGAACTCATCTATGTATGTGTAACATCCCTGACCTGGGTTATGTATTAACCCTAGGTATTTTGCTTAATTAAGTGATTATATGCTTGTGTTTATCCTTTGAAATGTAATTAAGGCTTTTGAGGAACCTATATTTCTATTTTAGTCCTTTTTTAATTATGTTGCAACATTGTTTTGTTAATTTTGGACTAAAGTGCAAATTAACCAAGTAGAGGGGTTAACTTGCAAATTGCACATGATAAGATGTTCCTCAGATGTTGATACATCATAAGAATGAATATAATGTGGTGATATGGATTCCACAAGCTTGAGCACCAAGATATAGCTTGTAGAGCAATCCTTGTGCTTTAAAACCTAGTTTCGGTGTAAAGTGAAATTTACCCAAAACATAGGGTTCAACATGTAAAATATACCCGCTAGAGGATCTCTCATGTTTCTTGGCATCAATTAGAACAAAGAAAATGAGAGGGGCACCTCATTTGAATGATCATGGTAGTAGTGGAAACTACTCACAATAATAATATATTGAGCAATATTCAATAAGGGTGGATATTACTATACCTCTCTTAAAAGGTGTTTAGTTCTTTTTAAACCCTGGATAAGGGAGGATTTTTGCATGTGATTAGGAGAAAAAACGTGGCCAAGGATGGAGGAAGCCTTGGTGGATATTTTTGGGAGATAAAAACAAATATCTATCTCTTTCCATTTTCCTTGAAAATACCCATAAATATATAAGCAATCTTTCCAACAAAGCAAGGGATCGTTTCCCTTAGTTCTTTTCCTTATCTTCTTGCTTTGGCCGACCAAGGAAGAACTCTGGACCAGAGGAAGGACGACCAAGCTGACTTGGTAATTATTGATCACCATCTACCTCGAATTCATGGTGGAAACCACTACATAAGGTTAGATTTATGGTGTTCTTCACACAATTTTCCTTTCTAGCCATCTTCTCCATCCAAAACTTGAAGAACGAAGATTGGACAACACCTAAAGCTCAAGCCACCATTAAAGCTACAAATCTTGGAGCTCTGGATCAGACCTAAAGGCGGGTTTTATAACTCTAAACCTTGAGCTTTGTTTATGCATCTTCATCTCCATGACAAATTGTTAGTTATTCTTCTTCCTTTGCTACTCTTGTGTTCTTTCTAGAAATTCCGTGAAGAACAGCCCCTATTCTTGAGGTAGATGAAGTTGACGTTAACTTCAATGTTTATCCAAGAATCTTACTTTAGCAAACGGTCTCCAACCTTTTCTCAAACGGTTTGCCAAACCGTTTGGAGCAAACGGTTTCAAACCGTTTGAATGCAAACGGTTTCACAAGAACGCATGAAAGCAAATATTCTAAGACCATTTGGAGGCATTGACTAGGAATTGACCATTTGGAGGACTGTTGAGAATAATGTATACTAATTACCTACCAAAAATCATCAATTAATTCCAAGAGGTTCACCAATTGAAGGCCCATCAACCACCTAAACCCTAAATGGGTCAATTGCTGATTTCAATAATTTAATTAAGTTGAAGTTTGGGTTGAGTGACCCAAACGGTTTCAAAACCGTTTGGGGATCACCCAAAAGGTCTTACGAACGTTTGGTGATCACCCAAGACCGTTTGGAGGTCTAGGGTTAAGTAGGGTTGACCAATTGAGGGTCCAAAGATATCAAGTTGATGATTAATTGATTGCTGGTTTGGTGACCAAACCTAGGGTTCAAACCTTAATTGAATGATTTGGTTTTTTGATAAAATAATGGGATAACGGTCCCAAGACCGTTTGCAGGATATCCAAATTATCTCAAGACAATTTGGGGGTCACCCAAGACCGTTTGGAGGTCTAGGGTTGACTATGGTTAAGTGGTTGAAGATTTAAAGGCAACTAGCTGAAGTGCAATCGAATGTTGACCTAGTGATCAATCCTATGAGCCAAACCTTAATTAGTTGAGTTGGTTTTTTATGTTGACTTGAGAAAACGGTCTCAAGACCATTTGGAGGTCCTCCAAATGATCCCAAGACCGTTTGGAGTCAGGTCATGATCAAATTGAATGATGGTTCAATGCTTTCAACTCAATTAGACTCATGTTAAAATATGTTGAGAGGTAATCGATTCCAATCCCTAATCCAATTGATCCAAGCCCTAATTGATGATAAATTGAGGGTCAATTGAGTGTCAAATCAGTTGAGGGTTGACCTAATAAACTCAATGGATGAGTGGCTAACAAGTATATGATCGATTGAGGGGTTCAACATTGGAAATCCTAACTCAATTGAAGTGGTTGAGACACTTTTTGGTCCTTGCAGTTTTGAGGTGGTTTGGACCAAACGATCTCAAGACCAATTGGGTCCAAATGGTCTCAAGACCATTTGAGTCCAAATGGTCTCAAGACCGTTTGGGACCAAACAATCCCAAACCGTTTGATCTCATGCGGTTTCAAGGTTGGTTATGTCCATGCGGTTTCAAAGTCAAAGATGACCAAACGGTCTTCACCCCATCTTGGGCAAATGGTCTTGAACGTGCACTTTACCAAATGGTTTCAAAAGTCAACAAGACCAAACGGTCTTCAACAGCAAACGGTTTCAAGGTCATTCCAAGATCGTTTGGGGGTTTAGTGTAAAAGACCGTTTGACGTCTATAAAGGTCAAAATCATTTGATGCCTTAGAGGTCAAGATGGTTTGGTGGTTGATTAATCTAAACCTCATGGATACCTAATGTGATTAAAGGACCAAGAAATTAGTTAATTAAGATATGATGTAATCAATGGTGACTATAACAAAGGTACCCTTGATGGGATAAAGTGATTAGTACCCTTTGGATGAGTAAGACCTAATGATCACAATAGTAATGGTTTAAACCATGATGTCAATGTTGAATTGACTTAGCCTAATCAAGGGTGATGCAAACTTCAACTTATAGAAATATGAAATAGATGTCTTCTTATATGAATGATAAATCAAGTAGTGTACTTCCAATATGAATGAATACCTAATTAAGGAATAATCCTTCATAGTGAGATTATGAAAACCCTAATTGTAATGATATATGAATCTTAACCCTAATTTGAGAATGATAATGGAAGTATCCCTAATGCATGATGATGATGTGATCCTAATTCTTTATGATGGCATGGTACACCTTATTTAAAGGTACTTTGTTGATCACTCCTACTTAGGGTGAATAGTAAACCCTAATGGTGAGATAGTAATGATGATCCTAATCAAGGATGATTCAATATGAATAGTTAACCCTAAACTAGGGTAATGTGATGAATATGATAAACCCTAATTCAGAGTATGTTAAATAAGAACCCTAACTTTGAGTGATGTGAATAAATAGTAAACCCTAATTGAGGGTGATATGCAATGAAACTATAAATCAGACGTGTTGATCTTCTGTAGCACGACCGTGCAAGGTAGCACGGCCATGGTGACTTCCCCTTACATGGTCGTTCTTGGCTGCACGGCCGTGGTGTTCTATACTTGACTTGGAAATAATTTGTATTGTGTTGATATAAATATAATGAGCATATCATCAATTGTGTTAGTTATGCAGGTATTTATAAAGAAATGAGCATAGCCAGGTAAGGGTTATGATGCCATATTCATTAAAAGCACTTTATAAGCTTTGAAAGTAATGATTTGCCATGTTGCCTAGTAAGAGGTAACATATGAGATTGATAGGTTGTATGAGCCATGAGAAATATATGCATTGCTACAATCATGTTCATGTTGTTAAATGACTTGATGGCAATATGTTACTTGGTAACAAGTGTTTTGATGTTCTAAGGGTTTGAACACCCATATTCCTGAATCATAATGATGAAATGATTAGGGATTGACATCCCAATGTTAACAATATGTGATATGAATTTGATATAATTAGTACTCCTTTATAGGAATTGTCTTATTGGTTTATGTTTGAAAACATGTATGATGCTTAAAGAATGCCATAATGTACTTAAATAATCAAGTATAATGACATCATGTAGATCCCTGACCATAGATCCATCATCATCAGAAGTTAGATGATGGTGAAACAGGTTTTCCTAAGGGAACTCCTAGAGAGCATACTTTTGAGTATGTGGGGGTTATGGACGTGAATATCCTTACGTCCTAATGGAGGAATTGATGTGAGATAAACATCAAATCTCTCAATCCTTCATTATATGTATATGTCGGGATGATGTATCATTAATCTTCCGATGATGATGTTCATGTCGAATCGATGTGATATAAATAAGAAATCCCTTGATTACGAAGAGAGTACAGCATGCCACTGTAACTCTAATAGCGAAGTGCCAGAATACCCTGGATAGCTATTGTGGCAGAGACACAAGATGTCCTGCATGATGATCCTCACACTGACTGAGGAAGATGAGGTCATAGAAATCCAGCTCTTCTCATGATCTATGTATGGTACCGATTGTGATTTTGTAATAGTTGGTTGGAGTATGAGCGGTATACCTCATCTCCTCAGGGCACAAATATGTTTGAAAAATGTAATCAAGCCATATAGAATAATTGCTTAGGTTGAACTACGAGAAACAATGGTTGAAGATACATTTTTTATAGTGCTCTAGTTGAATAACTAGTATACATGTTCTTCATATTCCTTATGGATATATGTCTTGTCCTTCAATCAAGTTATAATTGAAATGATTGTTTAGAGAATACTTCTCTACTTAGCTTATTCAATGTTTTACCTGTTGTTGAATATTTATGGTTCTACTTCTCAATGTTACTCCATTAAATGCAATAATAATGCTTCAGGCGGAGAGTTATAACTCTTGCTGGGGCAATTATTCAATTGTCTCACCCCCGTGGGATTCAACTTTTTAGGTAGACGTCGAGGATGAAGGAACCCATCAGAGGGTGAGTAGCAGCAACAACAACAAAACCAAGGACAATAGTGATCCATAGGTGGAGACACTGTTTGTCGAGTCTTGTATATAGAGAGTCCTATGTGTCATCTCTGTACTCTCAGGTCCTAGGAGTCAGTAGATGTTCAATATAGATCTGAGATTTTTGGCATAATGCCTTGAGATTTTTGTATCTTTCCTTGCACAGTTAACAGGGTAGTTGATGATGTGACTCTCGAGATGAGAAATTACAGAGATGTAATGATGAATCATTTTGTAAATAACTTACCTTGTTTCTTTATAAAAGAGTCCTACAGTTTATGGACCTTTGTGTAAAAAGTTTTAATTTGTTTTGTGATTTTCAGTAATTTCGCTTCTAGTTAATTGCTTCTGCATAGTTAATAACATTTTCTCCTAGACGTGTCCCACAGCTAGTGGTATCAGAGATCTAGGTTCGCTAAGTCTATAGAGACATAGGACTTAGGTTGTTGAGTCTGTTCTAGTGACTTCCAATATATCTGATAGTATCTTCTGCTCGTATAGGAGGAGAGGATAAAACTAAAGATGCCTGGGTCACACGAGGAACACGTTGCAGAAAGTAGTGTTGCTGCACCTAGAGAAGGTGCAAGAAACCAAGAAAGGGAGGAACATGTGCCTGAACCACCCCAGTTCAACCCAGCTGAATTGGGGAATCCAGCCTTCCAAGCCATGTTTGGGCAATTCATGACTGCCATGACACATATGACTGATAGGATGCATATACATGTACCTAGGGCACCTACCCATCTAGAAGGACAAGGATCTGGCAAGACGTTTGAACGATTACGCCGAGTTGGAGCCACAGAGTATGCTGGAACAGCTGACCCAGCAGATGCTGATTTGTGGCTAACTGAACTAGAGAAAGACTTTAGAATCCTAAACATCCCAGAGGCTGAGAAGGTTAGACATGATGTGTATCTTCTCAAGGGGGAGTGCTGGTCACTGGTGGACCATGGAAGAACAAAAAAGGCCAGGTGTGGAGATTGCATGGGAAGTTTTTCGATGGGAATTTATCAAAAGATACTTCCCTAAGATGTTTCTGGATGAGAAAATCTCTCAGTTTTAGAGGTTAAGGTAGGGACCTATGAACATTAGTGAATACGAAGCTAAGTTCATGGAGCTTTTACGGTTCTGTCCGCACATGGAAACCATATATGAGGAAAGGATTAGGCGTTTTGAGAAGGGATTAAATGTTGAGTTGACCACCCCTGTGTCTGCTCTGGAGAACAGAGAAAGGTTTGCTACCTTTGTGGAATTGGTCAGAAGGATAGAGAGGTATGTATCAGAGAAGAAATAGACCAAGAATAAAAAGATGTACCCCTAGTTCCAAGGATCTTTATCCAAAAGTTTCAAGAAACCGAGGTATTCTGTACCTACTGGTGCGCTCCCGCTAGTGGCTTGCAACAAGTGCAATCTACAAGGTCGGGAGGCACGGGATGATGGGATCTTTGCTTTCGATATTTGTAAGGTCCCACACTAACTACCTACGTCTACTAAGACCCTACGCCCGCAAGCGCATGGGTTCGTGTCGTAGTATAGGTGAGGCGGCAAGTACGGGGTCGATCCGTGAGGATAGAGGGGGCGCTAGAGTTAGACAGCATGAGCTACGTTCCTAGTGCGGAGAGTAGGGTTTCTAGGGTTTTAAGGTTGATTGTTGGTTGATTAAACTAAGAGAGCGAGTAAGAAATGCGAAAAGGAAACTAAATTATGAAAGAACAAGCAAACAAGCAAACTAAGTTATCAAACTAACTAAGCAGGAACAAGAAGGGTTACACCACTCTAGCAAGCCAAGAAGCAAGAGTGAACTAAACTAACCACTAGCAAGAGCAAAAGCCTAAGTTAACACTAAAGAGTAAAACCAAGCAATTGACTAAGTTAAACTAAAGCAATTGAACTAAGCTAGCATTAACAAGCAGACTAAGCAATTAGGGTTTAAGCAAGGTGATTAAGGTGGGTGGGCCGTTTGGGAAATGTCACTTCGATTTTAGTTGGGGGAGTTCATTAAACATGCATGGTGCTCGATCCATATCTAGATTACCAAACCAAACAACAAGGGCAATGTCATTAGAAAATACCCTATACTACTAGTAGAAGACTAGGGTTAGGTGTAGTTCTAGTGAGATTGGCCAAATCTAGGTTTCTAGGGTAAGTGATAGTGGACAATTGAGGGTTGAGGGTAGAGATGGGAGTGGAGATGAAGGGGGTAACCCTCATGCCACTAGCCACTCTAGCCTTTAGAAGTCCCTAGGCAATTGCATCACTCTCACTTACACTAGCCACTTAAATCTCACACTCATTTGTAAGAGGAGGGGTGTGTATGTAGGAACAAAGGGGGCTAGCTAGGGATCCACTAATTGGACCTAGGAGCCATTCCTAAGATTGCCACATACACCCCAATTCCTCCTAGAAATGAAGTGTCATCAAAAACCTCAAAACAAGCAATCCATACAAGAAGCACAAACCACATGCAATAAGATAGGAAAAGAGATGGAAGCAAGAAGTAATCATCATAAATATGAATTGAGTTCATTACAAGAATTTATCCCCCAACATGGTATCAAAGTAACATTTTAATCCCAAACAGCCCACCACAAGGGGGCTTAGCTATACATGTTCATGAAAATAGGAAAAGAAGGGGGTAGAAGAGGAGGAAACTCCATGAAGCTTGATGAAGTGGCCTTCTTCTTCACCTCCAAGCAGCTGCAGACGTCCTCCCTCCTCCAATGGTGCAGGGGTGCATGAAAATGGTGGAAGGGATGGATAGAAACCTAGAGAAACTAGGTTTCTATGGTGGAAATGAGTGGAAATGGGTGGAAATGGGGTTGAATTCAAGGAAATGGGTGGATGGGAGCAATGGATGCAAGGGAGCAGCTGGGTGACGGCTGGGGAGTGCTCTCTCCCGAGCCCTAGAAGCAACTAGTGCTTATATAAGAGCTAGGGTTGAGTGGGGGTAAAAAAGGAAAAATAGTGGAAAAGTCTGCTGGAAAGAGGGCCACCACAACCGTGATGAAGGGACACGGCCGTGGTCAAGACGGTATAACATGGCCGTGGTCAGGGGGTACGGCTATGGTGAAAGAAACTGGAAATGAATGGAGTGGCTCAATACGACCGTGGCGAGGGGCCACGGCCGTGGTGAAGAGGCTGGGCCATGGGCGTGGTGTGTGGCGAACATTCTCTTGTAGACTCCTTGGCAATAAACATTACGGCCGTGGGCAGTGGCCACGACCGTGGTGATTCTGACTTGTCATGGTCGTGGCCGAGGGCCATGCCCGTGGTGATTCTGGGCATTTCTCCTGTTGGAATTGCTGCTCCTTGGCAATAAACATAACGGCCGTGGGCAGTGGCCACGGCCGTGGTGAGGGCTTGAGCAGGCTGATGAGCTTCAAACTTTGTCAATTTCGGATGTCCTTGCTTGGTGATGACTATTTGGCCACTAGGGTAGGTTGGGGGAGCTTTGGGGACTTCTTTAGGCCCCTCCGTCACATTCGTCCATCCATTGTGGTCCAAATACCTGAAAATAGTGCAAAGAACATCCATAAGCACAAATTGCATTGATATTCAAATTAGGGGGAATAACATGTAATCTAATGCATTTGAATGTAATAAAGGTACAAAATGGCACAAGATACAGCCCTAGAATAGGGTTGGATCACCTGCACCACCACCTAGATTCAGTACTCAAACACAGTGGATGTCAAATAGGGGTAGAGGACAAAGCTTACCTTTAGAAGGAGCTCATAGCTCAGCATCTATGTCAGTTATAGGACCACCCAGACCACAACAACTGAATAGAAGTTGTTATATATGTGGAAAGATGGGACATCTGATGAAAGATTGCAGAGCTAGAGAAGTGAGTGTAACTCAACCTCAAAGGCAGAGTCAGCAAGGATCTCAAAGGTGACAGTTTCCAGGTAGTTCTAGAGGACGTGGACAAGCATCCCAAGATGGATCATTGGCACCTAGTCATCGAGCACCGAATCAACCACAGACAATGGCAAGATTTTACGCGATGAATCCACCTGATGCAATGATCAACCCTCAGGTTGTGGAAGGTCATATGGAGTTGTTTAATTCCGATATGTCTACATCTTGCGTTGTATATTTTTTAATTAATCTGGGTGCTACGCATTCCTTTATCACTCGAAGAGTGATTCTTGACTGCAACATAACTATAAGTCATAGAGCAGATAGTTTGTTGTTAGAAACTCCTTTGATGGGATTTACTGTGTTGCAGGAGGTATGTTCTCCCTGCATCCTCTTCTTTTCTGAACATCGCCTTCAAGTGGATCTTATACTACTTGAGATGCATGGATTCGATGTAATCCTTGGGATGGATACCTTAGAAAGGTATAAGGTTGTCTTGGATTGTGAGTCCAAGCAAGTTGTATTCACTAATGATAGTGACACATGGATCTTTCAAGGAGATAGAAAGATTCTTCCAACCTATTTTGTGTCAGCTATGGTAGCTGAGAAGCTGATGAGGCAAGGATGTTATGCATTCTTGGCCCATGTGGTAGATACCACCATGGAGAGTCCCAATCCTACTGAAGTTCCTGTAGTCAGGGAATTTGAAGATGTATTTCCTGAAGAACTTCCAGGCATACCTCCGCCCCGAGAAATAGATTTTGAGATTAATCTAATCCTGGATATGAAACCTATAGCACAAAGACCATATAGGATGGTGCCTGTTGAGATGGCAGAACTCAAGAAACAACTGCAAGAGTTGCTTGAGAAGGGTTTCATCCAACCGAGTACTTCGCCTTGGGGTGCTCCGGTCCTCTTTGTTAAAAAGAAGGATGGGTCAATGCGGTTATGCATTGATTATAGACTGTTAAATAAAGTAATGATAAAGAATAAGTATCCTTTGCCGAGGATTGACGATCTCTTTGACCAGTTGCGTGGTGCAACCGTCTTCTCAAAAATAGATTTGAGGTCGGGATATCATCAACTGTGTATTAAGGAGGGTGACATACCTAAGTCTTCCTTTAGAACAAGGTATGGTCACTATGAGTTCATAGTTATGTCATTTGGACTAACTAATGCACCAGCTGCATTTATGGAACTCATGAATAGAATCTTCTGACCTTTTCTCGATCAGTGTGTTGTTGTCTTTATAGATGACATTCTGATCTATAGTAGAGATGCCCAACAGCATGAACATCATCTTCGTCAAAATCTAACTTTGCTAAGAGAGCATAAGTTATATGCTAAGTTTAGCAAGTGTG
Source organism: Alisma plantago-aquatica (assembly GCA_963693085.1). Lineage (NCBI taxonomy): Eukaryota > Viridiplantae > Streptophyta > Magnoliopsida > Alismatales > Alismataceae > Alisma > Alisma plantago-aquatica. The sequence goes on along the minus strand of OY856410.1, from coordinate 1,264,732,652 downwards.
AGTTCTGGTTACCAGAAGTTTCTTTTCTTAGACATGTAATATCTTCTACAGGTATTCGTGTTGACCCTAAAAAGGTAGAATCCATCCTGCAATGGGAACAGCCGAAGACGCCAATGGAGATTCGAAGTTTCTTAGGATTCGCAGGCTATTACAGGAGGTTCATTAAGAACTTTAGTTCTATAGATTTACCCTTGACTAAGTTGACCAGGAAGGATGTTCCTTTTACCTGGAGTGACAAGTGTCAACAATCTTTTCAGCTGTTGAAAGAAAGGTTGACAAGTGCACCAGTGCTTGTGTTACCTGAGCTAGGGAAAGGATATATAGTTTTCTTTGATGCCTCCAAGAATGGACTAGGATGTGTTTTGATGCAGGATAAACAAGTGATTTCTTTTGCTTCCTGATAGCTTAAGAAACACGAGGATAATTATTCGACACACGATCTAGAACTAGCTACTATAGTTCATGCTTTGAAAATATGGAGACATTATCCTTATGGAGAAACATTCCAAATTTTCACAGACCATAAGAACCTAAAGTATATCTTTTCTCAGTATGACCTTAACATAAGGCAACGCCACTGGATGGAGTTAATCAAGGACTATGATTGTACAATTGATTACCATCTAGGAAAGGCCAATGTAGTTGTTGATGCCTTGAGTAGGAAATCAGCAACACCATCCCTAGATAAAGCACAGCTAAATTCTCTAGTATGCTCTAAGAGGGATATGCTTATCTCCTTAAGGAAAGACAATGTACAGTTAAAAGTATCGATGTTATCGGGGTTGTTAGCTGAGATGCACATAAAACCTACTCTGAGACAGTAGATTAAGGAGGCACAGCAAGTTGATGTTGCGGTTCAACTGATTAGATCGGAGTATGGTAGTGAGAAACGAGATGGTTTCCATGACTCAGATGATCAAGTGGCTTGTTATCATGGTAGAATGATAGTACCGGATGTGGATAACTTAAGGAAGTTAGTCCTAGAAGAAGCTCATTCTTCAATGTATGTTATGCATCCAGGAAGCACCAAGATGTATCGAAACTTGAAAGATATGTATTGGTGGCCTGGTTTGAAGAAAGACGTTGTTGAGTTTGTTATGCAGTGTCCTGCGTGTCAGCAAGTTAAAGTTGAACACCAGAAGCCTATAGGAACAATGCAACCTTTACCCATACCACAATGGAAGTGGGATCATGTGACCATGGATTTTGTGGTTGGTTTACCTAGAACGTCCAAAGGTCATGATTCCATATGGGTAATAGTTGATAGGTTGACAAAGACAGCACATTTCTTACCTGTCAAAACAACCTATTCTGCTGAGAAGCTGGCACAGTTGTATGTAGATGAGATAGTACGACTGCATGGAGTCCCAGTTACCATTTTTTCTGACAGAGGTCCCCAGTTTACGAGTCATTTTTGGGAGCAACTTCATAAAGCTTTAGGCACACAGTTAAGGTTTAGTACAGCCTTTCATCCTCAGACTGATGGATAGTCGGAAAGGACTATACAGACTTTGGAGGACTTGCTTAGAGCATGTGTTCTTTAGTTCACAGGAAGTTGGGATCTGCACCTAAGTTTGATAGAGTTTGCCTACAACAACAGCTATCAACATAGCATTGACATGGCACCTTATGAAGCTTTGTATGGTAGATGTTGTAGATCACCCCTATGTTGGTATGAAATTGGTGAATATCAACTTTTAGGTCCTGATCTTGTGCAGTAGACCACTGAGAAGATTAAAGTAATACAACAACAGATAAAGACTGCACAGGATAGGCAGAAATCTTACGTTGATAAACGTCGTAGACCTTTAGAATTCCTAGTTGGAGACAGAGTGTACCTCAAGGTCTCACCTTGGAAAGGAGTTCTTAAATTTGGAAGGAAAGGAAAGTTAGCTCCTAGGTTTATGGGGCCTTATCCAATCATTGAACATATTGGAAAAGTAGCTTATAAGCTAGAGTTACCACCAGAACTACAAAAGTTACACCCTGTGTTCCACATTTCCATGCTTAGGAAATGCCATCCTGACACAGAATCAGTTATGCAACCTATGGAAGTAGAATTGAATGATGATATATCCTATGTTGAAGGACCTATGTTGATTCTTGATAGAAGGATCAAGAAGCTGAAGAAGAAAGACATATGTAAAAGTCCTCTGGAATCACCGTGGCGTTGAAGAAGACATGTGGGAACTAGAGGAAGATATGAGAAGGAAATACCCTGCTCTTTTATCTTAATATGTTTTTGTTGATTTCGGGGACGAAATCCTTGTAAGGGGTGGATAATTTGTAACATCCCTGACCTGGGTTATGTATTAACCCTAGGTATTTTGCTTAATTAAGTGATTAGATGCTTGTTTTTATCCTTTGAAATGTAATTAAGGCTTTTGAGGAACCTATATTTCTATTTTAGTCCTTTTTGAATAATGTTGCAACATTGTTTTGTTAATTTTGGACTAAAGTGCAAATTAACCAAGTAGAGGGGTTAACTTGAAAATTGCACATGATAAGATGTTCCTCAGATATTGAGACATCATAATAATGAATGTGATGTGGTGATATGGATTCCACAAGCTTGAGCACTAAGATATAGCTTGTAGAGCAATCCTTGTGCTTTAAAACCTAGTTTTAGTATAAAGTGCAATTTACCCAAAATATAGGGTTCAACATGTAAAATATACCCTCTAGAGGATCTCTCATGTTTCTTGGAATCAAGTAGATAAAATAAAATGAGAGGGGCGCCGCACTTGAATGATCATGGTAGTAGTGGAAACTACTCACAATAATAATATATTGAGCAATATTCAATAAGGGTGGATATTACTATACCTCTCTTAAAAGGTGTTTAGTTTTTTTTAAACCCTGGATAAGGGAGGAGTTTTGCATGTGATTAGGAGAAAGAAACGTGGACAAGGATGGAGGAAGCCTTGGTGGATATGTTTGGGAGATAAAAACAAATATCTATCTCTTTCCATTTTCCTTGAAAATACCCATAAATATATAAGCAATCTTTCCAACAAAGCAAGGGATCGTTTCCCTTAGTTCTTTTCCTTATATTCTTGCTTTGGCTGACCAAGGAAGAACTCTGGACTAGAGGAAGGATGACCAAGTTGACTTGGTAAGTATTGATCACCATCTACCTCTAATTCAAGATGGAAACCACTACATAAGGTTAGATTTATGGTGTTCTTCACACAATTTTCCTTTCTAGCCATCTTCTCCATCCAAAACTTGAAGAACGAAGCTTGGACAACACCTGAAGCTCAAGCCACCATTAAAGATATGAAGCTTGGAGCTCTGGATCAGAACTAAAGATAGGTTTTATAACTCTAAACCTTGAGCTTTGTTTATGCATCTTCATCTCCATGAAAAATCATTAGTTATTCTTCTTCCTTTCCTACTCTTGTGTTCTTGCTAGCAATTCCATGAATAACAGCCCCTATTCTTGAGGTAGACAAAGGTAAAGTTAACTTCAATGTTTATCCAAAAATCTTACCTTAGCAAACGGTCTCCAACCTTTGCTCAAACGGTTTGCCAAACCGTTTGGAGCAAACAGTTTCAAACCGTTTGAATGCAAATGGTTTCATAAGAACGCATGAAAGCAAACGGTCTAAGACCGTTTGGAGGCGTTTACCAGGAATTGACCATTTGGAGGACTATTGAGAATAATTTAGAATAATTACCTACCAAAAATCATCAATAGTTCCAAGAGGTTCACCAATTGAAGGCCCATCAACCACCTAAACCCTAATTGGGTCAATTGCTGATTTCAATAATTTAATTAAGTTGAAGTTTGGGTTGAGTGACCCAAACGGTTTCAAAACCATTTGGGGATCACCTTAAGACCGTTTGGTGATCACCCAAGACCATTTGGAGGTCTAGGGTTAAGTAGGGTTGACCAATTGAGGGTCCAAAGATATCAAGTTGATGAATAATTGATTGTTGATTTGGTGACCAAACCTAGGGTTCAAACCTTAATTGAATGATTTGGTTTTTTGATAAAATAATGGGAAAACGGTCCCAAGACCATTTGGAGGATATCCAAACAATCTCAAGACCGTTTGGGTGTCACCCAAGACCGTTTGGAGGTCTAGGGTTGACTATGGTTAAGTGGTTGACGATTTAAAGGCAATTAGTTGAAGTGCAATCGAATGTTGACCTAGTGATCAATCCTATGAGCCAAACCTTAATTAGTTGAGTTGGTTTTTTATGTTTACTTGATAAAACGGTCTCAATACCGTTTGGAGATCCTCCAAATGATCCCAATACCATTTGGGGTCAGGTCATGATCAAATTGAATGATGGTTCAATGCTTTCAACTCAATTAGACTCATGTTGAAATATGTTGAGAGGTAATCGATTCCAATCCCTAATCCAATTGATCCAAGCCCTAATTGATGATCAATTGAGGGTCAATTTAGTGTCAAATCAGTTGAGGGTTGACCTAATAAACTCAATTGATGAGTGGCTAACAAGTATATGATCGATTGAGGGGTTCAACATTGGAAATCCTAACTCAATTGAAGTGGTTGAGACACTTTTTGGTCCTTGTGGTTTTGAGGTGGTTTGGACCAAACGGTCTCAAGACCGTTTGAGTACAAATGGTCTCAAGAACGTTTGGGACCAAATGGTCTCAAGACCGTTTGGGGCCAAACAATCCCAAACCATTTGATCTCATGTGGTTTCAAGGTTGGTTATGTCCATGCGGTTTCAAAGTCAAAGATGACCAAACGGTCTTCACCCCATCTTGGGCAAACAGTCTTGAATGTGCACTTTACCAAATGGTTTCAAAAGTCAACAAGACCAAACGGTCTTCAACACCAAATGGTTTCAAGATCAGTCCAAGACCGTTTGGGGGTTTAGTGTACAAGACCGTTTGAGGTCTATAAAGGTCAAAATTATTTGATGCCTTAGAGGTCAAGATGGTTTGGTGGTTGATTAATCTAAACCTCATGGATACCTAATGTGATTAAAGGACCAAGAAATTAGTTAATTAAGATATGATGTAATCAATGGTGACTATAACAAAGGTACCCTTGATGGGATAAAGTGATTAGTACCCTTTGGATGAGTAAGACCTAATGATCACAATAGTAATGGTTTAAACCATGATGTCAATGTTGAATTGACTTAGCCTAATCAAGGGTGATGCAAATATCAACTTATAGAAAGATGAAATAGATGTCTTCTTATATGAATGATAAATCAAGTAGTGGACTTCCAATATGAATGAATACCTAATTAAGGAATAATCCTTCATAGTGAGATTATGAAAACCCTAATTGTAATGATATATGAATCTTAACCCTAATTTGTGAATGATAATTGAAGTATCCCTAATGCATGATGATGATGTGATCCTAATTCTTTATGATGACATGGTACACCTTAATTAAAGGTACTTATTTGATCACTCCTACTTAGGGTGAATAGTAAACCCTAATGGTGAGATAGTACTGATGATCCTAATCAAGGATGATTCAATGTGAATAGTTAACCCTAAACCAGGGTAATGTGATGAATATGATAAACCCTAATTCAGAGTATGTTAAATAAGAACCCTAACTTTGAGTGATGTGATATGAATAATAAACCCTAACTGAGGGTGATATGCAATGAAACTATAAATCAGTCATGTTGATCTTCTGTAGCACGACTGAGCAAGGTAGCACGGCCGTGGTGACTTCCCCTTGCACGACCGTTCTTGGCTGCACGGCCGTGGTGTTCTATACTTGACTTGGAAATATTTTGTATTGTGTTGATATAAATATAATGAGCATATCATCAATTGTGTTAGTTATGCATGCCTTTATAAAGAAGTGAGCATATTCAGGTAAGGGTTATGATGCCATATTCATCAAAAGCACTTTATAAGCTTTGAAAGTAATGGTTTGCCATGTTGCCTAGTAAGAGGTAACATATGAGATTGTTAGGTTGTATGAGCCATGAGAAATATCTGCATTGCTACATTCATGTTCATGTTGTTAAATGACTTGATGGCAATATGTTACTTGGTAACAAGTGTTTTGATGTTCTAAGGTTTTGAACACCCATATTCCTGAATCATAAAGATGAAATGATTAGGGATTGACATCCCAATGTTAACAATATGTGATATGAATTTGACACAATTAGTACTCCTTCTTTATAGCAATTGTCTTATTGGTTTATGTTTGAAAACATGTTTGATGCTTAAAGAATGCCATAATGTACTTAAATAATCAAGTATAATGACATCATGTAGAGCATTGACCATAGATCCATCATCGTTAGAAGTTAGATGATGGTGAAATAGGTTTTCCTAAGGGAACTCCTGGAGAGCATACTTTTGAGTATGTGGGATGGACGTGAATATCCTTACGTCCTAATGGAGGAATTGATGTGAGATAAACATCAAATATCTCAATCCTTAATTATATGTATATGCCGGGAAGATGTATCATTAATCTCCCGATGATGATGTTAATGCCGAATCGATGTGAGATAAACAAGAAATCCCTCGATTGCGAAGAGAGTACAGCATGCCACTGTAACTCTAATAGCGAAGTGCCAGAATACCCTGGATAGCTATTATGGCAGAGACACAAGATGTCCTGCATGATGATCCTCACACTGACTGAGGAAGATGAGGTCATAGAAATTCGGCTCTTCTAATGACCTATGTATGGTACCGATTGTGATTTCATAATGGTCGGTTGGAGTATGAGCGGTATACCTCATCTCCTCAGGGCATAAATATGTTTGTAAAATGTAATCGAGCCGTATATCATAATTGCTTAGGTTGAACTACGAGAAACAATGGTTGAAGATACATTGTTTATAGTGCTCTAGTTGAATAACTAGTATACATGTTCTTCATATTCCTTATGGATATATGTCTTGTCCTTCAATCAAGTTATAATTGAAATGATTGTTTAGAGAATACTTCTCTACTTAGCTTATTCAATGTTTTACCTATTGTTGAATATTTATGGTTCTACTGCTCAATGTTATTCCATTAAATGCAATAACAATGCTTCTGGAGGAGAGTTATAACTCTCGCTGGTACAATTATTCAATTGTCTCACCCCCGTGGGATTCAACTTTTTAGGTAGACGCCGAGGACGAAGGAACCCATCAAAGGGTGAGTAGAAGCAGCAACAACAACACCAAGGACAACAGTGATCCATAGGTGGAGACACTGTTTGTCGAGTCTTGTACATAGAGAGTCCTATGTGTCGTCTCTGTACTCCCAGGTCCTAGGAGTCAGTAGATGTTTAATATAGATCTAAGATTTTTGGCGTAATGCCTCAAGATTTTTGTATATTTCCTTGCACTGTTAACAGGACAGTTGATGATGTGACTCTTGAGATGAGAAATTATAGAGATGTAATGATGAATCAATTTGTAAATAGCTTACCTTGTTTCTTTATGAAAGAGTCCTACAGTTTATGGACCTTTGTGTAAAAAAATTTAATTTTTTGTGATTTTTAGTAATTCCGCTGCTAATTAATCGCTTCTGCATAGTTAATAACGTTTTCTCCGAGACGTGTCCCACAGTATGCAAACTAAAGGCAGCCAAAGTGAGGTCCAAAGCAGCTGAGACAGCCGACAATACTAAATGTCCTGGGCCTAGGAGAAACAATATACAAGATGATGGGGAAGTGTAGGCATGTGAAGATGGAAGGGGGAGTTAAAGAACATGGGGGATGTGAGTAATGAAGAAGGAAGGGAATCTAATGCCAAGGACCAAGATGAGGACTCCAGCATAGGGGAATCTATCCATGTTCTGATGGGGGACACAGTATCAAGGTATAAGGGATATTGAATGGAGATTTGTGGGGATATATGGATGGGATACACATAGCTAAAAGCACAAAACTTGGGAGCTGATGAAGCACATCTATAACCAAAAATGCATTCTGACGTTGTTTATGGGTTATTTTAATGAAATCATTTTCAACAGAGAGAAGAAGGGGAGAAATAGAAGACCTGAAGAAGCAATGCAGAACTTTAGAAATGTTAGCAACGACTGTGGCCTGTGTGACCAGGGTTGAAGTCACTCTGTCTTCACCTGGATGAGGGGCGTTCACCCTAGAAACTTGATTCGTGAGAGATTGGACCACTTCATGGCTAACAGGGAATGGAAGGACATGTTCCATGATGCTAACGTGACTCACTACTCCATAGTCAGATTTGATCATGCACCTATATTCCTAAATACTAGCAAAGATGAGATAGGGAGAAGGGATTATCTATTCAGATTTGAACCCCATTAGTATTAGGAAAAAGAGTGCTGCAGCATAATCCATAACAGCTAGAAGGAAGAGGGGGATGAGGAGATTACAACAAAGATTAATAGGTGTCGAGAAAAACTCAAGGACGGGTCCAAAGTGAAGTTTGGTGATCTGAAAAGAAAAACTAAAGGTGTTGAACAACAACTCATTACTTCCTAGAAAGGCCCTACCTCAGCTGATATGATTGAGAAGTGTGAAGAAATTAAAAAAGAATTACAGGAGCTACTAAGAAGGGAGGAGAGCTATTAGAACTCGAGCCAAGTCAAATGAACTTCAGGATGGAGATAGAAACACAAAATATTTCCATAAAAACGCATCCTAAAGAGAGAATAAGAATAAAATAGTGGCCATGGAAGATGAAGGGGGACAGTGAACGGAGGACCAGGACAGGATTGGGAAGGTTATCATTGACTATTTTGAGGAGTTGTTTACAAGTACTAATCCCATCTACAACATACTAGATCTTGGACCCTACCCTATAACTTTAACCTTTTGGGCTTAGCCAAACAAGGTTGAGGTTAGATCTAAAAGATGTTAAGTATAACCATAATGAGCTAATGTATGTATATATCACCCTAATGTAACCTAATGGTCTCACATTAAATTTAGGCCAATAATGAACATATAAAATATGCAACATGAAGTAATGAAGTAATTAGATAAAACTCCATACAAATAATCACACATAACTCTTTTGCTGATAATATTAAGTTTTTGAATAAGCAATAGTGATAATAATGAAATAATGGGAAAATAATGACCACAAATATTAAAGGTGACATAACTCATTAAAATAAATCCCATAAGTGAAATTTAAGTTAAGAATCGTGTTCCTTGGATCCCATTTTCCTTGGGAGTTAAGTTTCACAATATTCACATAATAATAATAATAATTAATTTAATTCAATTTAAAAAGAGAAGATGTGATTTTTCCTCAAAATATGAAATAAAATATTAAATGACTCCAAAAGTGGAAACTAATCTTGGATTTGTGATATACACATTAAAAATAGCCTTTGGGTGAATTTTCATGTAATTTGGATAATCTTTAATATACATGTGAATTTAGGAGAGAAAATATGTAGAACCTTCAAAATCATCATCATCTGCATCTAAGCCTCAGTCCCAACTATGTTGGGGTCGGATACATGGATCCTTTGTTTCCATTCAGCTCTATCATGGGTCATATTCCGGTTGAGATGTAGAGATTCCAAATCTCTCTTTATAAGCTCATCCCATGTTAATTTAGGTCTTCCTCTTATTCTATTTATAGTGTTTGGCTCAATATCATTGCTTCGTATAGGCGCACTAGCTGGTCTACGTTGCACATATTCGTACCATCTGAGTCGGCCCTCATGCTACTTGTCCTCAATGCTCACCACCCCCACTTTATTCCTAATATAGTCATTTATTAAGTGATATTTTATAGTCTTCCCACACATCCATCTCAGCATACGCATTTCAGCCATGTTCATCTTGTTGAAACCTTGTTTCTTCACCGCCCAACATTCACTCCCATAGAGCATGGTTGGTCGTATAGTTGTTCTATAAAACTTACTTTTTAACCTAAGAAGGATCTTTAGATCACATAAAACTCCAGTTGCACTCCTCCATTTCAACCATTCTACAGTGATCTAGTGACAAACGTCATTTTGAACATCCCTGTCTATTTGAATAATAGAACCCAAGTAATGGAATTTATCACATTTTGGTATATCTACTCCATCCTACTTGGCTCCATCATTCACACTACGATATTGGCTGAAATTGCAATGCATATGCTCAATTTTTCTCCTGCTAATCCTCAATCCATTTGATTCCAATGCCTTTCCCCAACATTCAATTTTATCATTCAATCCATCTTTCGTTTCATCAATCAAAACAATATCATCAACAAATAGCATACACCAAGGAATACCATCCTAAACATTCTTTGTCAACTCATCCATAACAAGAACGAATAGATATGGGCTGAGTGTGGATCCTTGGTGTACCCCAACTGTGATAGGAAAAGTTGGTGTCTCTCCTCCAGGAGTCTTGACCCTTGTAGTAAAACCTTCAAAATATTAAATAATTATACAAACAACTTCAACATGTAAAATTAATGGTGAATTAGTATCCAAGGAACTTAGTGTGACTTGCGGGTGAAGTTTCATCAAATTTGGAGAATCTTATAGTCATTAATGCATGAGGAAAGAGAAAATAATATTTGATTTTTTAACACATTAAAAGTTCCTAAAAGGCCAAACTAATTGTATATTCAAATTTTTTATGGCAAAAATAGGTTGGGTGTCAAATTTCATATAATTTGGGACTCGTTTGCACCCTCAATTGAAGAGAGAGAGAAAGGAAAATAATTTGATAGAACTTTATTCGAATCAGAATGGTATTTACATTTAAATGTCTTGGTCACATGTGAACAAGACCATTGGATCAGCGATCTGATGACTCACAGTCATCTTCAACCTGTCACCAAAAAGGAAAGCAAGTTGGTTGTTTTTGGTTCAGAACAATTTGGATTTCTTCCCCATTTCTTAACCAAATCGCATGATTTCTTTTCTGTTGTGTTCTATTTAAGTTTCCACATCTTTTGATCCTTTAATATCAAGGTTTTATTGTGATTTGGTGAAACACCTAATTATTGGGCATGAAGCTTCTCAGACGACTAGCCCACCCATTGTCCTATGCATCCTCACCTATAAATATTGTTACCCTCGTCTCCGTTCAACCTCCAGAAACTCTCCTCACACATCAATTTCTCCATCGGTCATGTGTTGTGTTGTCGGTGGTCTCGTTTTGACCTGGCCTTGCAGTGAGCCTTCCTCTCTCCTTCATGCATCTTCGGCCAAATTAATGGTTTTGGTGAGTTTTTCGCACCTTGTTCTTCATTTACTTGGCTTCGGTTCTTTGTTTGACACTTTCTCGTGGATTCGCCCAATTATCCCCTGATGTGTTGTTGATGACATGGTGCAGTGAGCCGGCGAAGGAGATGGGCTCCATGTGATTCCTAAAACTGCCCTCTCTTGGTTCTTCTTTGTTTTTCTCGCATAAGGGAATTTTTGTCTTTTTGCGCTCTGGTTTCTTTGCTTAAGGTGAGTCAACCACGCCGCTGACCTAAAAACATGGCCTCCTTTAGTTGGTCCATGTCAACGGACCCGGTCCCACTCTCCCTTCTCTTTCTCGCTAATCTCTCATGTATTGCTTAGCTGGCTTTTTCAAATTTTCTGATTGGCTCATTTTACAAAAATCATATCTTTTAATGCACGTGTCCAAAAATTAAAGTAAAATATGTTTTAGAATCGAAAAAAATGTGTTCTTTCTAATAAAAATGGTTTTAGAGAATGCTTATCATGTTTTAAATGATGTATTTTTGAGGATTTTATTAGTTAATATAAAAATTCCTAAAATTGGTAACTAATTCATCTTAACTCCAAATATAACAAATAAATATGTTTTATTGATCAGAAAAACATAAGGAATCTGTTGGTCTAGGTTTTGAGTCCAAATTTGATTTTTACTAAAAAGGTCTAGAATTAGGGTTTTGTTACATGTATATGAATCTCGAACCCTAATACATGTGAATAATTTGTAATTAGGCAAAGTTGATCTTGTAAACAAACTAGATTCATGAAGGGTGTTTCTAGGACTCTAGTTTAAGGTATATTTTCATCCCTTATTATTCTTGATGAGAAATTTACCTATTTTCTTCTTTCTCTTGGTCCTATGGACATTAGCCTATACATTATCTTGTTCTTTTGAAAATTATGCTTCATGTGAAGAATCTTATTTGTTACTGATCTTGTGATCATATTATTGCCTAATTTACCATTATCTTGGTATCTTCTTATTCTTTATTCATGGTGTAACTCTATATTATGACATGTAATGTCTTTTTCCCACTTGTGAGGTGGATGTATATGTTGGTCATTTTTGTGGTGACTGCTTTTAATATCTGACTATACCTTCTACTTGCCTCTACATTAAACATGTTATGTGAATCAGTAGCACTAGAATAGTGTAATTGCATTGGTTTTTGGGTTATGTGCCCTTATTATATTTTTGGGATGGAGGTAGCCCCATACTCCGGTTTCAAATTTATGAGGTTTGGTCCACTTTATATATATATATATATATATATATATATATATATATATATATATATATATGGGAGTTTGGTTATGTGCCAATCTCTATCAGGTTTCAAGTTTATGAGGCTTGGCCGACTTTGATGTTATATTTTTCTTGGGCTATGTTTATCTCACATGCATGCAGGTTGATGATGATGATTATGGGTTGTGTTCCCTAATCTCATGATATGTGCTTATGTGGCACAACTTTGTTGTTTATTTAATGGCAAGTATATTTTGTTATCATATGTTGGAAATTTATACCTCTTGATGCCTGCTTGGGTAGTCCCAATATTTTCTATGGGAAGCCTTTTATATTTGTTGCCCTTTATTCCATATATTGCTCAATTTCCTTTTTAGTATGCACATACCAACCTTTTTTGATGTCTTCTATTTTTCTTCTCTTGTTGGGGTATGCTTCCAACCCTAGGTGAAGGACTTGGATTATATGGCATGAAGATTTGGACATAGCTTAAGGAGTTAAAGCTTGCAGACAAAGTTTTTATTGTTTAGACTTCCCTCTAACTTAGATCCTTATGTGGTATCATACATGTAAACCCTATGTGGGAGATTAAGATATACTTTTGTACTTTTTGAGGAGTTCAATATAGTCATTATTGTCTTCTGTTGATACACTTTGATTGTTTTGAATACCATTAATAATATTTGAAAATTTTACACCCACTCCAACATATCTTTTAGGTGTGTTTGGACTAGAGGTTTTATTCTTCAATTTTTTAGTAGGGAGTGGTTCCCCTCTGGGATCCCACTCCTTACATCATGGTATCAGAGCCCATGGTAGTCAGAATTTGACTATTTCAATTTTTTCTCCCTGGTTAGAACCCTTGACTTACATAGTCACCCTTTAGGTGATATGTTTCCCTAGATGTTGCCTAAGTTGTCCATGATATAATAAAAGGTGGATGTTTAGTGAACCCTAATGTGATGAGGATTATATGATCATACCCTACCAAAAGGTTTTTGTTGGCATAAATCTTTATATGCAATGGGGTTTGACTTGAGGATGAAATTAGGTTTTATGGATGATATTAAGTAGGATGAGGAGATCTTATTATGGAAATTGTGACTTAGTTTATCGCATTGATTTTGGTACCATATTTGTTTTCTATTCAATGTTCCTTATTGACAAAAATTATTTTCATTATACAACTATATGTAAGAATTTTTTTGGATTTTATCAAAGTTTTCTTAAACTAAGTCACAATGAAGATTGTTGATGTATGGATGGTGAAACCAGTTAGAATATGATCCATATTTGTTATGTCTCAAATGTTCCTTATCGACAAAAAATATTATTTTTGTATATGTTAAAATATTACTCACAAACCAAAAGGGATTACAAGACAAACCCCGTATTCAGAACAAAGGGGGGAACTCTACAAAAGTCCCCAATGTTCCACCACACTATCATCCAACCCCTTATAAGGGGGGGGGGGGGGGGTTGGGTCTTACAAGAAGTCCTTACATTGTCCATGATCATATCAAAAGTGTATGTGTTATCTCTCTCCCTACCAGTGTGCAACCTGGTATTCCTTTCCTTCCACACAAAAAACACCATGGCCGAGAGGCAAAACCCAACAAGACATCTCAAGATGTGGTTTGAAGCACTTCTATCCAAGATCCATCGAACAACATCATCCAAATTATCCGGGGGGAACTGCCCCAACCCATATTCAAGGAAGCACGACACCAGATGTACCTAGAGAAGGGGCATGCCCAGAGAAAGTGCAGGTGGGATTCCTCATCTTGTTTACAGAGAAGGTAGTGTGAAATGGGGGATAAACCCCAGCTCCTCATTCTGTCTAGAGTAGGCAAGTGCCTCAACAACCCCCTATAAAGGCAGAAACTCCATTTAGGTTCATGGAATTTGTTCCACAAAATTGGGTAATGTGGAACTTACGGACCGTCGAACACCCCTTTCCACGGTTGGGTCGTCAGCCTGCAACCGTGATCGCTCACCATAGTGTAGATGATGTGCCACCGAACCCCAGCACCTCAACATGGCATTCCACACTCTAGAGCAGCCCATCGAACCAAGCATCAAGGTGCTCCCATATCTCTCCTTCATCTAGTTGACCCACGGCAAGGCCGTCTTGGTGATGAACACGTTAATCCTTGTTTTTGTAGCCTAAAGCACAATGGTGTGAGGGTCAGGGATATTGAGACCACCTTGCTGCAATGGTCACATGATGGTGGACCAAGCAATGGCATGGCCCTTGCCTCCCCAAAGGAAGGAGTTGTAAACCGCCCTTATTTTGTCGAGGATGAACGCGGACAGCTCCGCTTGTCTGCACCAGAAGGAAACCTTTGCCACCAAAATTGTCCTGACAAGAACAACCCTGCCTGCAAGAGATAGGTTCAGCCCCATCCAGCAATCCACCACCTGACGCAGATTATCCAGTAACAAAGCATATACTTGAGTCGCGTCCACCGGAGATAGAAATACCAAGATACTTAGTAGGGAAAGCACCTTCATCCAATCCTATGGCAGACTTCAACCTGCCCCATATGGAGTTACATGATCATGATAGAAAAACCTTTGACTTAATAACACTCATATACAGCCCAGTGTGTTTCCCAAATCCAAGAAGGATGCATCTAAGCTTGGAGAGATGGCGTATATGTCCACCAACAAAAAGGAGCATGTTGTCAGCAAAAATGAGGTGGGACAGGATAGAAACACCCGCCATCTTGAAAACTTTGAACTCATTGTTGTGTTGAGCCGACTCAATCCTCATGGATAAGGATTCCATGACGATAGAGAATAGCAAGGGGGAAAGGAGATCCCCTTGTCAGAGCCCATTAGAGGCTTGAAACAAACCTTTGGGAACCCCATTCACTAGAATAGAGAAGGAAGTACCTTACACACATTGCTTCATAAGGTTGATCCATCTAGGTGAAAACCCCATGGAATCCATGATATCCCACAATGAATCCCATACCACATTATCATAGGCCTTGGCTAGGTCCAGATTCACACAAGCCCTTTTCGACTTGTTCTTACAATTAAACTCCAGAAGGAATTCCCCCGCTAGAAGAGCACTGTCAGATATTGAACGCCCCTAGACAAATGTAGACCGGTTCGGGGAAATAATATCATGTAGCACCTTCTTCAGTCTTCTTGCCAACAGCTTAGAAAAGACCTTGTATAAAATAGAGCAACAGGTGATAGGATGGTAGTCCATAAGAGAAACTGGCATATTGTTCTTGGGAATCAGTCTCAGAAAGGCATGGTTTACCTTTCTCACCATAGAGCCACCCACAAGGAACCATCGTATAGCCCTACAGAGATCCTCCTTCATAACATGCCAAAAGGTATGGAAAAACTATTTTCATTATACATGACAAAAATTATTTTCATTATACAACTATATGTACAAAATTTTCTGGATTTTATCAAAGTTTTCTTAAACTAAGTCCCAATGAAGATTTTCTGATGTATGGATGGTGAAGCCAGTTAGAATATGATCTAAACCATAGTTTTATCTATGATGAAGTGACTAGGAATTTGTGAAGTTATATAAAGATGTAATGTACCTACCCTTTGTACCCTATGACTTTTTGAATCTTAAGGGTTGATAGGATAGAGACACAAGGACCTAAAATTCAACCCTAGATGGTTTTGACTTGTTAGTTGGATACATGACCAACATAAATCTCTAAGACTTTCACAACTAAAAGATGTGTGGGTAGCCGTAAATGTTTTTTAGTTTGACTTGTTAGGTTAAACCTTTTTAGGAGTGAAGAGTAGTTGGTTGTTGATGTCTGGATCAATAGATTTTGAGGACAAAATCCTTTTAAGGGGTGGAGTTTTGTAACATACTAGATATTGGATCATACCCTAGAACTTTGACCTTTTGGTCTTAGCCAAACAAGGTTGAGGTTAGATCTAAAAGATGTTTAGTATAACTGTTACAACCCCAATTTTTGGGTTCATATGGTTGGAAATGCAATTTCCCCAATAAATGTGTGGTTATGAAATTGTATGATTGATGTGTATTGAATAGATTTCCTTTGCAATATTTCCTTTGTGCACGTTATTTCATGGATCACAATATGTTAATGAGTCCAATATGATGGAAAGAAAAAGAAGAAATAAAATAATGATTTATTAAGAAGAAAATTTAAGATAATAATGAAAATATGAGAAATATGTGGAAAGATGTATGATTGAATCATCATGTATGATATTTTGAATCCACAAGGTTTCTAATGGTAAAAGGAATCCAAATAAAGAATTTGAAAGAATAGGAGAGAGAAAATATGCATAAAATATGCCTTTTTCAGATATAACTTTCTTATAAAGCAAAGTCTCATACTTTTGAAGTTGAGTCTCAAACTTGGTACACAAGTATTTTGAGTCATTATGGACTTTATTATAAAATTTGAGATCAAAGGGATAAGAGTTTTGGGAGATATGATTTTTGTAAGTTTTCCTAAAGTGAAAAGGATTACATTAAATGTCACAATTCAATTCTGACTTGTGTTCTTATACGAGGCCTGACAGTCGTTGGATTGTTGATCCAATGTTGGTTGCACTTCGTTCAAGATTAGGAAAACTGGAACAATAAAACATGGTATCAATTTGATATCTCTCTCTCTCCCTAATCAATAAGGAATCATAAAAAGCATATATCTGAGTCTGGGAGAAGAAATCGGATCTAACGGTCCCTAGATGAACCTGGTTTGTGAAGAATCATGAGTTTCCTCAACTCACAGATCCTTGTCAGCTACCCGCTTTACTTAGACCTCTATATAAGGGGTACATATCTCATGTGAGATCAGGAGTATCTCCACAAGTTGTTGATGAACTCCCGAACCCTCTCCTAGCCTCTGATCTCCCTGTAAGCGTCGGATCTCCCCCTTGTCGCTGGTCTGAGCATCACAGGTGACCCATTCTCCTTTTCTAGGCTACTCCCTAGAGATTGATGCCTTGTTGAATCCGGGGAGTCCAGGCAAAGGTTCTGGCACCGTTGCCCACCACCAAGAGGCCTGGAAACCAGGAGTCAACCCAAAGTTGTCCACAGAGCCACAAGTGGTCGCGAATAGGGGAAGAGGCAGGGTTGAGGGTGATAACCTGTGGGTTTGGTACCCTACTCCAGGCATGTGAGGGCCATGAGCTTAGGAGGTGGGGTCGTTGGTATAGAGCCATAGAAGGAGGCTCAATGGGAGGGGTATCTGTCGGAAGTTGTCCATAGAGATGCTATGTTCTAGTGTAGGAACAGAGTCTGCATGCGGAGCTCTGCGTGGAAAGGGTCACGAAATAAGCAGGTCGCTAGGTCAGAAAGAAGCCTAATCCAAGGGAGAGATTCGTGAGCCATAAAAAAGGGGGAAAAGAAGACGGTTGATGGCGTGGTGGAGTTCTATTGGCCCCAATGGTAATTGTCTCGCAAATCTCACAACTAATTATTGGAGGCTAGGTTGAAAAGCAGTTATATATGAAAATTGATCTGGAAGATGCAAGGAATCCATTAAAAATAGTTTTAGTGCTTGAATCTGATCATAGTTCAAAAAGTACCTAAAGTTGTTATCCTTAATTCTTTTATAACTAAGAAAACCCTAATTTTATGTTCTATGAAATTAAAAAGATTAATATGGAAGTTTCATGAGCATATTAACCTATTGTTAATAAGAAAGATGTTTTAATGTCTAAATAGAGGATCCATATGCTTAATATGTTAATATAGGGTTTTATATGTTTAATGTGCATTAATGGGCTTAAAAACCCTAATTTAGGTGTTAATGAGTTTTGATGAGATATATTTTGAAATCCTTTAGATAAGATGATATTAGGATGATCCTAAGTTAATTGATGAAAAGAAGGTTTTAATATGAATAAGTGAGTAATTAGGGTTTTGTACCTAGAACTACTATTTTAGGGTTTTGTCGTTGTAAAAGAGGAAAATTGTAAATAGATCTAAAGGAACCCTAATGAAACCCTAATTCAGATTAGCAACCTTATAAAGGTGTCCCAAGCTACTAAGGAGTTGTTTGGGATGTGATGGTAACAATTAGGTGTTACATATA
Source organism: Alisma plantago-aquatica (assembly GCA_963693085.1). NCBI lineage: Eukaryota > Viridiplantae > Streptophyta > Magnoliopsida > Alismatales > Alismataceae > Alisma > Alisma plantago-aquatica. Next base: position 1,264,714,204 of record OY856410.1, on the reverse strand, counting down.
TTTTTAGGATCAAGATTACTTGATTGGTTGCTTGTCTTGCTTGATTGGATCGGATATCTTGCTTATATTTGAAACTCCATGTCAGGTATGTGGTTACGCTTATGACTAATCGCTCTAGCCTCACAGTGATTTATGAGGTTTTATCAGTTGCTTAGAAATAACTGCTTGGTTGACTTTTATTTCATGCAACTGTAAAGTGACTATGACTATCACCATAAGTATATGTGCATGACTAGCTCATATCCTAGTCATCCACTATAGATTTGATGATGATGAGATGGATGACCTAGTACATGGTCTACCCTTGGGGTAGGATCATTAGTTTATCATGAGTCAATGTGTTGGTCCACCCTTGGGTAGGACCATACGACTACACCGCCCTAGGTCATGGTCTACCTGTAAGTTAGGATCATATGGGCTATTTGAGATCTACCATATGAGAGAGGTAATATCCATGTCCACTGTAGGGACAGCACAGAGGCAAGGATATGTAGGGATTGAGTAGTTATGTTGAATACATAAAGTTTGATATGTTAAGCAATAATTTGGTTGAATTATGTTGTTACAAATAGATGCAAGTTTTTGGTTCCCCCACATACCAGTATAATTCGTTATACTGACCGACGTTTTATTTGTCGACGTTTTAGGAATATCTAAAATCGGACAAATAGTAAAGTGAAACTTGTGAAGAATAAAGTTAAATCATAAAGGAGGATTTAGTTAGATAGAACTCTATAGTGGGTAGAAGTTCCAGATTCCTATTTTTTGAAAGGTATGTGAAAAGAATTTTTTTATCCTATTTCAAGATTATATGTGGTAGAATTTATTAATTATTTTTTATTATTTCCATAACCATTGATCATGTTTTGGGATAGCGGCTCTGAATTTTTGGTCTTCCTTAATTGGGGGTTATCGGGAAGTGGGTTAGTTACAATTGGTATCATAGTGATGGTTTTCCATTTAATCTCTAATAATTATTAAATTTTACAAACTCTTTAGAACCCAAGGGAGTTATTAGAGGATTTTCCAATGATGGAGGTATCTAGAAAAGGATCATGATTTGGGGGCTAGCAATATTTTCCTCCTCCCCACTAGTCGGTCTACGAGGACTTCTGGATTCTATGTGACTGCCTGGCCAAAATATGAGGATTTGACTCGAAATAAGATACCTCTAGGTCTTCTCTCATCTATCTTCATCCCTTCTCTACCCCATTCATCAAATAACTTTATGAGATTAGGGTTTTTCTCTCTCTCCACCACCCTCCTAAGTTTTGGGGTTAAGAATGATAAGGATTAAGGAATCCTCCACCAAATAATAAAAAGCATGTAAGAAAGATGTCATGGACATAAGTTTTGATAATTAGAAACTCAGACTTTGTTTAGTTACATGCTCAGGTTGCATGGCTTGTGTCGTTGTGCCCTTGGTGACTTCTCAGGAGAACGTTGAGGTTAGACCTTCTCGTAGGATGAGGAGGAGATGGATAGCCTTGGAGGAATAAGCCTCTAGGAAGAAGAAGAGACTTGGCGCATCCTCTGAGGATGATGCTCAACCCAAAATTGTAAGCGGTAGATAGAGAAAGAGAAGATATCATGAGTTGGATACCATAGTTGACCATGCATGCACGTATGTGGGTTTGACATGCATGCTTTACTTGAGGCTTTGAGTATCCCTGAGAAACATAGACTTAGAGTAGTTGTTTGACCTCTAGTGCGTTTTGGCGACCTGACCCTGGGTGGGTCGTACCTGTTAGGGTGAGGGATAGTTCCCTCATTGAGACGGTTCATGGTGACTGTATAGGAACCCGAACGGGCATATATGAACATGAAGAGGCATGTGCCTACATATAAGAGAGTGGTAGCAAGGGTTGGCAGTGGGTTTTAGACCTAAGCCAGATAGGTTATGCCTAAGGTTTTATGAGATGAGCATGCAGAGCTTTGGATAATCTTAGTCAGACATAAGTTTTGATCATACATTTCACCCAGGTAGGGGTAGGTGTGTAGCCCTAAGAGCTTGACCCATCTTCTAAGAGAGAACCTTAATGGTAGGACCAGATGTAGGGTTATCTCTAGAGAAATAGCAAGACTCGATGCAGAAGGTTGGAAACCTAGACTCCGAGACATGAGGAATCATGAGAAGTATGGCCTGGAATAGACGACCCTGAGTAGATATATGTGGTTGCCTCGTGCACAATCCTTGGAGTATTATCGTACCTTGGATGCCTTTAGAGGAACCAAACCCTAAAAGAGAGAAAGAGGCTTTATGAATGAACGCATCGATGATAGTTCCTATCTTTTAGGTGTAGGAAGGAGAGTTCCATAGACCCTAAAGGGGTATAGTAACAAGTTGTGAGGCCTCATACCCAGTTGGTTTTCCTGGTGTAGGACTCCAAAAGTTGTTCACGTGGAAGAGTGTTAGGATTTATATGCTCTATCTGGTATAGGTTTGGTTCATGGTTGAACATTTGAGCATTCAGTTAGACAATTGATGCATATGAGATGAACCTAGGGATCCTAGACCAAAGAGGGGAAGTAGTAGTACCTGGTGCACATGATGCTCATGAGGCTGATTGAGTTCATAGTATTTTATTTTGGCACCCCCCATGTATTAGAGAACAAGGAAACCCCGCTTGAACAGAGATATATGTTTGATGAACCACTCTCATAGGTTGGTGACATATGCATGTATGATATTGGTTCGACCTTGAGGAATGATGAACAAGTATGACGTACCCGGGAATTTAGAATGGTTTAGTAGGTTGTCTTCTTTATAGAAACGTGCATAAGTATCATGTTAGAGATAAGCATATACATTATTATGTAAACCTTGGAGGTAAGAATGTTTTGTGACCTTTGTTACTATCAAGTGATAGTTTTCTCCCATCTTAGGAAGGGACCCTTCATGTAGGAGCAAGCACCAACTCGTGCTTAGGTTTGAGGTAACCTGAAGAGGTCACTTATAAGAGCTTGATGAGCTAAGTGTAAGAGCACATAGTGTGAGTATGAATCTATAGACCCATGTGTGAGCATCTCTAAGGGGCATGAGGATATGTTGCCATGGAGGTAACTTGTAGTATGGGGCCAGACTAAGATAGATAGGCCGCCATGTTTCCCATGAAGGGGTGAAAGGTTATATATGAGTTCCTAGAGAGATGATGGAGTTTTGGGTGAGGAATTAAGGAGTAACTAACTATTATAGAATCCTAAGTCAATACTAAGGTCAAGTAGGGATAAGACTGATGGGAGTAGGAGATGTTTGTTCCCTGAATACACAAGACCATAGGGTCGGGAGGTAACAACTACCTTTGCTCGAGGCCCATGGGTTATGAGGTTGGCCACCTTCATGAGTTCATGGGGCCTAAGGGATAAATGTGAGAGGCACTCCCTAGATACATAAGGGTCATATCACCCCAAAAGTACATGTAATGACCACATTTGTGCTTAATTGGTAAACTAGGGTTTACCTGAATGATTACATGCTTGATTAGATTGAACATCATTTAGACTTGATTAATGATAGTAGATCAATTGTGATGTTTCAAACTTAATAAGAAACTCTAACTATGATTTTAGTTTGAATAATTAGGGTTTGAGAAATGTAAACCCTAATCGGCAAAAATTAGGGTTTTAATAGTACATGAATATGGAATTTGATCAGGATAGCAGTGTGGTAAATGGTTTTTCATATTTTCTACAAATTTTTATTAAATTGAATTTTGGATATGATATGGATAACTTAATCATGCATATTTAAGAAAAATTTCAGAATATTTGAGTGTTCTTTGAATGTGGTTCTCGCTCTAACTAAACTTCAACCAAAATGATGACATAGTGCTTTTTAGGAGAGTAGTGTTTTATTTTTATTTATTTATTGGTAACTAAAAATGATCTTAAATTTTAAATGGAGATCTGAAACTTGATCATAAACAACATGTAAAATTTTCATAATTTTTGGATGTGTTTAGACCTTATCAGTAGACAAATTACAGTAATATTTTTATGACAGAAAATTCAGCTGAAATAAGAGAAAGTATAGTGAGGGGTCAATGTGCAATTGACCCAAGCAGCTCAATTGCTATATATGGTCAACCTAACACACAAGGAGCTATCATAATTCGTGATTCAATCTAGAGAAATGAAATCCTAGAGAGAGAGAGAGAGAGTTAGGGTTTGAGAGGAGAAAGTGATGGAGATGCTGACCTAGGGTTTAGCGGTCCAAGGAATGATGAAATCATGTAAGTTTAGCCTCTTTGGATATAGTTTCATGGTGAATCTTCTCTCACATTTCAAGATTCCGTCCCTCCTCTTATTTGATTTGAAATGGTGTCAAAACTTCCCCTTTTCTCACTCTTTCTTCATAATCCCTCATTTTTAGGGTTTCTGAGTTGAAAGGAAGAAGAATCGGGTGAATTGCTAGGGATTTGATATTAGATCGAGATTTTCAAGAATGAGTTGCGTTTTTAAGGTGTTTTCACACCTTAGGGTGAGTGGGAACTTCCTTTAAGTAGTATATTGCACAAAAATTGGTTAAATCATCCATAATCTTTAATTTCTTAGTATGCAACTACAAACCCTGAATTGTTTGTTTGATCTAAGTTGTTGCAAAATGATATGAAATGGATTCTTCCTCTATTTGGATGAATTTTAGATGATAAAATCATATTATAAATGTATAAAATACATCCTAATGAGAATTCCCTAAGTATTCACAAAGGTTATAAGAGTAAACTGAAATATAGGGAATTTGTCTATGACTGAAATTGTTGTATAATTAAATAGAGAAATTTGTTTATCTGGATCCCCTTGGTTATGAATGATTGTTTATCTAAGTGTGTAGTACATATATGTCAGATACTATCTTGGATTTCATGTGATGTGAATAGTGTTTGCTTGATATCTTTATAAAGAGGGTGAAGCCCTATATGAGTGGAAAGTTGGAAATTTGTGAATAAATATGGTGAAATCCATTTAAAGTGATTTTCTTGGCATCATAGACTCTATTTATGAAATGTTGTTCTTGATTCATAATATCTCAATGAATGGCATGGAAAACCCTAATTTAGCTCAATTCGAGGATTTCATACATATGTTGATTGTATATTACTTGTTTAAAGCAATATGTATTTAGTGGATGTTTATGACATATTAAATCCTTATGAGAACCATGTGATAAGTGAATGAGGTAAATGAAACCCTAAGGATAGGGTGTTCAATTAATCAAGTATTTTGATATCAATGTTCTCAGTATGAGATGTTGTGATGCACAACTCAAGATTTGGGTTGAGGTGCACATTTTACAAGAATGTAAAAATAATTTACAGGTGCAAATGAAGATTACTCGTATGTCAAGTAATTAACTCTTATCAGTGTAATAAGAAGTTCAATTGCATGATTCTAGTGTATAAAGTATCAAGTGAACATGTATTCTGTTATTTAAGAATTTTAGTCTGCCTGCGAATATAAAATGTTGATTTCTCAGTATATTACAGTGTTTTGAGTATATTGCTCTGCCAAGTTTAGAATGATATACATGTTGTGTTCTAAACTTCAAATAAATAGACACAGTACCATAGACATACCAGAGTCAAGTATAAGTAAGGGAAAAGATACAATACAGTAAGAGCTTTCCAAGAATAATAAAATAATAGACATAGGTGCCCTGAACACCGTAGATTCCCTACGGATGTCTGCACTGTAGGGAGGAAATGATCCACTCTGGCAGCGACCAGTATACGGGGATCGGATTGCATCCACAGAGCGTGCGGGGAGACGAAGCCCTTGAGGAAGTCTCCTAAGAGAAGATAGGTTACCCAACATGAACTGGAGATCTTGGTGGTGACCCATAGGTACCCACAGAGTGAACCAAGATGAGGCCCACAGAGCATCTCAGACCCTCCGCCTATGTACTCAGCCTAGAAGGAGAGGTCCAGTTAAAGGCCAGTTGTTTAACCACCTTAGTCAGATAGGACGATTCGAGTCAAGTAGAACCGAATTCAGTTATAGGCTTAGCTTCCCAGGTTTTAAGCTAAGTCTTGTACGTTGAGATCGTAGTTCGCTATGAGTCTTCATATGTAGAGTACACTACATATGATCAGGGCAATAAGTTAAAATATGTTCATATAGGTTTAAAGAGTTTTGTATAACTAAGAAAGGTTAAGAAAGATTCAAGTATAGTTTCCCAGTAATTATTCTTTGTATGTTTCTGAATTATTAGTTCTCTTTGAAATTTATCAAGCATGCTCATATATTGATTTGCTCTTGTTGATATCTAGAGTATCCTGCCATATTTATTATTGTCAATGATCAATCTTTTTAAAGCTTACTATTGTTATAATTGATATCAGTTGCACAAAAGTATATTTGTAATTATATTAGTGCTTTAGACTGTTTCTTTGAAGTACTCATTCACTGATCGAGTACGCTCACCCCTCTACTCAAAATTTTTAGGGATAACTCGTGGACTGAAGATGTCATTGCATCAGAGTAGATCTTCCACAAGAGTTAAGTCTGAGTATAGTTAAGTTCAGTCAGTCCTTCTCACTCTAGGTCCTTGTAAAGAAATAAGAGAGAGTTGTAAATGATGATGTATAAAATTATTCCTCTTTTAGCAATATATGTGAATCAGCAAGTCTTATGTGCTTAAAAGTATGAGAAACATAATGAATGTTCATACATGCATTTTTTTACTGTTGAAATTAGATTAGAGAAATCAATGTTTAGATTCCCTTGTAAAGTTACTTTATGTGGTTCAATGTGAGAAAACAAAGAGTTTGAAAAAGAAGAAAAAGTTAAGGGTGATCTTTGTATTACATTAAATCCTCAATTTATGCCCTAATATCATGATTAATGGCAATTGTGAGATCGGGGTGTAACAGCTTAGTATCAGAGCTTAGGCTGAGTGGTCAGGGACCATTAAGTTAGTAAGTAAGTTAGTAAGTTAGAGTCATAAGTGTGGCAGATAGGAGATGTTATGATGTTAGCTCTGGGGATTTGAGTATTTGGATATCCTGGCCCGGTATCTGAGTACTTGGATCAACCAATATCAAGCTACTATGTCTATTCTTTCATGTATACCCTAGCCAGGTATACAGTGGAAGGATGGTCTAGAGAGGACCTCTAAAAATATTAGGGTTAGAAACAAGATATGTAACATGAGTTAAGAGCATAAATATAAAATGAGATAGAACTTTCATTTCATATTGTTGTTTTATTGGATATGAATAGAAAATCTATTATATGTTTGAATTCAGATATTCAGTATTTTGAAATATATATGGGTCTTTAAGATTTTTTTTACACTATGTAGTTGTAGCATTTGTTGATTACATTCTTTGTATCAAGTAGACTAGAAATAATCTTTGAATGAGCTTTCCTAAGTGGATAAGTTTTCTTCCACACATTTGAGATGAATAGGAGTTGAGTAATCCTAAGTAGCTCTTGGCTTCAGGACTGCAGGTTCGGCCTGGTCTGGCTGGCAGGATGCATTACTGGGATCTAATGACTCCTATTAGTAACATAACAAGAGTAAATTATGGATAGATTAGATCCAAATTCTAGTATGAATGTATATACTCTAAGATTTTGAAGTATAAGGGAAAGACTGGGATAACTAAGAATCAATTGGAACTGATATCTGAGATCCAACATTGGGGCCTCATATGAGAAACCCTTAATTGGGAATAAAGGAACACAACATAAGGTTCATATTAAGTTTAATTATTAGTATTATATGAATTCTAAATATGAAATATGGATAATATATGAGAAAAGTATGTAAGGGGCCAAGATAGTAAGAATCAATCATGAGGAATGGATTATATAACCGAGTACAATGTTTTTATGTACTCTAAACCAATGTAAGATAGAAGAAAAGAGTTAAGTATACAATAAGTACATAGAAATGAAGAGTATTCAGAAGAGTTAAAGTGAAGAGAACTAGATGAGCATGTAAATCATAAAACTAGGATAAGAAACTTAGTTGAAACAAAGAGAAATGTTGGAAATAATGAGCTTGATTTAGGAATGAGGGTTATGATATAATTGAGAGCATGGAATGTATACCTTTATTAATAAGTTTAATACATTCATCCTTACTGCCTTTGGATTCTAAGTCTCTATATAACAACAAACTAGTTTCTAAAAGAAGAACAAAAGTGTATCTAAATTAATGAATAAGTCATACAAAGGTAGACTATATTCAGGAAGGAAAAACTTGATTGAAAGAGAAATTATGTTTCACCCATGCATGAGTCGTTTGATTTAAAGGATATGTAATGTATTAATCATGAGGTGATACTAGTAGAGAGATTATTGATTTAGAATTTCAACTTCACTTTAGTAGAAGGATAAATGGAAATATATGCAACATGGTATACATGATCATACACATAAAAGAAGCAACATGATCATAAGAGAAAACTAGAAGTTAAATATGACATGTGGAATAGTAGTATATGGTAAGGGGATTATGGAAAGTAAAGAAGGGTTTGAAATAAAATGGAGCAATATAGATTATAAAAGAAAGAGGTTGCAAGATTCAAGAAAGTGCTAATTAGTCAAGTATCCTTGTTGATAATTAATTAAACCTACATATGAGAATGTATTATTGAATGTTTGAAGATAAGAATTCTAAGTCTCAAAATCATCCTCTTTCAGATCTCCCTTAATGAGAGCAATGTGGGAATGAAGTGATAAGAAAATGAATCATATATGATGCATAACCATCGTGGTAGAGACATCTAGTGAATATAATAATGACACACAATATGATGATGAAACCCTAGCAGGGTAATTGAGAATGTAATCTATCTGAATGGCCAAGTAAGAGAGGAAATTCAATAGATAAGATAAAGAAGACTTTAGTAAAACTTGTGAGATTCAAAGTTTGAATTTCAAATTAAGGGAGCAAAGTCACACCACAATAACGTCATGCTACTGATAAGGATCAAACCCTAGAATGTTTAGAGTTGTAGTATTTTAAGGGATGTCACTAGTGATTTGACCTTGAATACTAGCATCTCTATAAAACAAGATCATGAGATTTGCACTATGAGAAGTAAACTAGCACTGATAGTAATCTAGGGTTTAAAGATAGTAATATGAAAGGTAGATAAACAATATGGAAATGATTCAGAATAAAGAGTAAGATATAAATTTGAAATGTAACAAGTGTGTTTTGAACAAAAGGAGAAATACAATATGAGTGAAGTGTGATATGAGATAAATTCTTGCAGTGATAGCAAGAATGATGAATAATCTATTTGTACCTTGTATGTTTCAATTTTAGGAATGTTTAATCTACATGATTAAAATGAGAAGGACAAGTAGCAAAAAGTAAGTAGTAGTGAATGAGGAGAGAGATAAGAGAAAATAATGGCTTTTAGAAATATGTGAATTCGTTTTTCGAAGTATAATTTGTTGAAGGTATATTAAGGGATGTAAATTGGTTCTACATATGATTTCAGTGTACATGTGCAAGCAATATGTTGATTAAAGGTGTCTGATAGTTGTAGTCAGTCATACCAATAATCCATCTTAGTATTGTACAATTGTAGTATGGTGATATGGGTTGAACAATGATGGAACAAATGAAGGGTTACCCTGAATAAGGTAGTCTTACCTATTCACTCATATGAATAGAACGGATGATAATCATAATGTATTGATATGTAACCCTAATGAGGTATAGCTTGTTATACCTAGCTTTAATATAACTAAGTTATAGTAATTGGGTATGAATAGTCCTTGAATGACTAATACAATCATGGAGTACTTTGTTACTATTGTTGAAACCCTAGTATGCTATAACTCGATGGTTACACCTTGAATTATGTGTGGGTTCATACTTGAGAATAATATGGAATGTGATGGTAATGCTTCACCTTATGCATCCATGATGCAATAGGGATGTCATGAGTAGTATTGTAAAATTTCTATTGAATCTAGTCTTCCAACTCAAGATTGTTTTGCTATTTGAGTAGCACAATAGTAAAATTCAAAAGAGCGTGGTGAACTCTCTTTTGTGACTTAGAGGTAACACAGAACAATAGTACATATTGAGTCATATGAATTGAGATATTTGGATCAGATTATCAATTTTGAGGTAACACCTCAAGAGTATGAAAATATTGAAATGGTTGTTTCTCTCTCTATCCTATGATTGATTGTGGCAAAGAGAATTCATTGGATATCATTGGGAATTGTTTCAAACATGTTGTGATTAGAAAAGTAATGAAGGACTTAATGTTGAAAACTATATTCAAGTATGAAATACAAGAATATAATGACATGTAATAAACTTTGAATATACTTTGTTTGTGTATTTATGTTTCGGGGATGAAACTTTTTAAGGGGGTGAGAATTGTAATGACCACATTTGTGCTTAATTGGTAAACTAGGGTTTACCTGAATGATTACATGCTTGGTTAGATTGAACATCATTTAGACTTGATTAATGATAGTAGATCAATTGTGATGTTTCAAACCTAAGAAGAAACTCTAACTATGATTTTAGTTTGAAGAATTAGGGTTTGAGAAATGTAAACCCTAATCGGCAAAAATTAGGGTTTTGATAGTACATGAATATGGAACTTGATCAGGATAGCAACTTAGTAAATGATTTTTCATATTTTCTACAAATTTTGTATTTAATTGAATTTTGGATACGAAATGGATAACTCAATCAGGCATATTAAAGAAAAATGTCAGAATATTTGAGTGTTCTTTGAATGTGGTTCTTGGTCGAACTATATTTCGACCAAAATGCTAACAGAGTGCTTTTTAGTAGTGTAGTGTTTTATTTTTATTTATTTATTGGTAACTCCAAATGATTTGAAATTTTAACTAGAGATCTGAAACACAATTTTAAATAAAATGAAAAAATTTCATAGTTTTTGGATGTTTTTAGACCTTATCAGTAGATGCATTGCGGTAATATTTTTATGACAGAAAATTCAGCTAAAATAAGAGAAAGTATAGTGAGGGGTCAATGTGCAATTGACCCAAGCATCCTAATTGCTCTATATGATCAACCTAACACACAAGGAGATCTCATAATTCGTGATTCAATCCATAGAAATGAAATCCTAGAGAGAGAGGGAGAGTTAGGGTTTGAGAGGAGAAAGTGATGGAGATGCTGACCTAGGGTTTTGCGGTCCGAGGAATGATGAAATCATGTAAGTTTAGCCTCTTTGGATATAGTTTCATGGTGAATATTCTATCACATGTCAAGATTCCATCCCTCCTATGATTTGATCCAAAATGGTGTCAAAACTTCCCCTTTTCTCACTCTTTCTTCATAATCCCTCATTTTTAGGGTTTCTAAGTTGAAAGGAAGAAGAATTGGGTGAATTGCTAGGGATTTGATATGAGATCGAGATTTTCAGGGATGAACTGCGTTTTTAAGGTGTTTTCACACCTTAGGGTGTGTGGGAACTTCCTTTAAATAGTATATTGCACAAAAATTGGTTAAATCATCCATAATCTTTAATTGCTTAGTATGCGACTACAAACCCAGAATTGTCTATTTGATCTAAGTTGTTGCAAAATGATATGAAATGGATTCTTCCTCTATTTGGATGAATTTTAGATGATAAAATCATATTATAAATGTATAAAATTCGTCCTAATGAGAATTCCTTAAGTATTCACAAAGGTTATAAGAGTAAACTGAAATATAGGGAATTTGTCTATGACTGAAATTGTTGTATAATTAAATAGAGAAATTTGTTTGTCTGGATCCCCTTGGTTATGAATAATTGTTTATCTAAATGTGTAGTACATATATGTCAGATACTATCTTGGATTTAATGTGATGTGAATAGTGTTTGCTTGATATCTTCGTAAAGAGGGTGAAGCCCTATATGAGTGGAAAGTTGGAAATTTGTGAATAAATATGGTGAAATCCATTTGAAGTGTTTTTCTTGGCATCATAGACTCTATTTATGCAATGTTATTCTTGATTCATAATATCTCAATGAATGGCCAAGAAAACCCTAATTTAGCTCAATTCAAGGATTTCATACATATGTTGATTGTATATGACTTGAATAAATCATTATGTATTTAGTGTATGTTTATGACATATTAAATCCTTATGAGAGTCATGTGATAAGTGAATGAGGTAAATGAAACCCTAAGGATATTGTGTTCAATGAATCAATTATTTTGATATCAATGTTCTCAATATGAGATGTGATGATGCACAACTCAAGATTTGGGTTGAGGTGCACCCTTTCCAAGAAAGTACAAATAATTTACAGGTGCAAATGACGATTACTTGTATGCCAAGTAATTAACTCTTATTAGTGTATTAAGAAGTTCAATTGCATGATTCTAGTGTATAAAGTATCAAGTGAACATGTATTCTGTTATTTGAGAATTTTAGTCTGTCTGGGGATATAAAATGTTGATTTCTCAATATATTACAGTGTTTTGAGTATATTGCTCTGCCAAGTTTAGAATGATATACATGTTGTGTTATAAACTTCAAATAAATAGACACAGTACCATAAAGATACTCGAGTCAAGTATAAGTAAGGGAAAAGATATAATATAGAAAGAGCTTTCCAAGAATAATAAAATAATAGACATAGGTTCCCTAAACACCGTAGATTCCCTACGGATGTCTGCACTGTAGGGAGGAAACGATCCACCATGGCAGCGACCTGTATACGGGGATCGGATCGCACCCACAAAGCGTGCGGGGAGACGAAGCCCTTGAGGAAGTCTCCTAAGAGAAGATAAGTTACCCAACACGAACCGGAGATCCCGGTGGTAACCCAGAGGTACCCACAGAGCATACCAAGATGAGGCCCAGAGAGCATCTCAGACCCTCTTCCTGTGTACTCATCCTAGAAGGAGAGGTCCAGTTAAAGGCCAGTTGTTTAGCCACCTTAGCTAGATGTGATGGTTCGAGTCAAGAAGACCCGGATTCAGTTCTAGGCTTAGCTTCTCGAGTTTTAAGCTAAGTCTTGTACGGTGAGATCGTAGTTCGCTACGAGTCTTCATATGTAGAGTACACTGCATATGATCAGGGCATAAGCTAAAATATGTTCATACAGGTTTAAAGAGTTTAATATAAGTAAGAAAGGTTAAGAAAGATTCGAGTATAGTTTCCCAGCAATTATTCTTTGTATGTTTCTGAATTATTAGTTCTCTTTGAAATTTATCGAGCATGCTCATATATTGATTTGCCCTTATTAATATCTAGAGTATCCTGCCATATTTATGATTGTCAATGATCAATATCTTTAAAGCTTACTATTGTTATAATTTATATCAGTTGCTCAAAAGTATATTTGTAATTATATTAGTGCTTTAGACTATTTCTTTGAAGTACTCATTCACTGATCAAGTATGCTCACCCCTCTACTCAAAATTTTTAGGGATAACTCATGGACTGAGGATGTCATTGCATCAGAGTAGATCTGCCACAAGAGTTAAGTCTAAGTATAGTTAAGTTTAGTCAGTCCTTGTCACTCTAGATCCTTTTAAATAAATAAGAGAGAGTTGTAAATGATGATGTATAACATTATTCATCTTTTAGCAATATATGCAAATCAGCAAGTCTTATGTGCTTAAAAGTATGAGAAACATAATGAATGTTCATACATGCATTTTTTTACTATTGAAATTAGATTAGAGAAATCAATGTTTAGATTCCCTTATAAAGTTAGTTTATTTGGTTCAATGTGAGAAAACAAAGAGTTTGAAAAAGAAGAAAAAGTTAAGGGTGATATTTATATCACGTTAAATCCTCAATTTATGCCCTAATCTCATGATTAATGGTCATTGTGAGATCGGGGTGTAACAATACCAGTACCCTAGAGACCTTGAGGTAATGACTAAGGATTGTACATACGAGAGATGTTAAGATCCAGAGGTGATGGGAAAAGTCTTCCCATGGGTGTAGACCTGTAATGGAGATGTTCATAGTGAGGAGTCATGTGAAGTATGTTTCAACTTATATTGGAAAGAGTGATGGTGATGTGTGATGAACCATCTCTACTCTTCAAATGGGATGAACTTTGTATTTGGACTGCAGCCAAATGCTTATTTCATCTTGTTATGGGTGTGAGAGATAGGACAAAATGCATACCATCTACTAAAGATAGAGGTGATATGAGTTGAAACCCTTCTATGATGTTTGAGGATTGAAGGAAGTACCAGACCCTTTGGAGAATATATTGGATAGGTGATTTGAAAGCATAAGAAGAACAAGGGTAATATGAGAACGTACCCATCCAGAGTAGTTGGAATCTTTGAGTTATCAGTTTGGGTTTGATAACCGAGATGATAGGAGTAACAACTCGAAGTTCTCTTGATGCAGATAGACCTAAACCCGAGACAAGGATGATGAGTGGAGTATATGAAGGTTTATGTTTTCACCGTCACCTAGCATATAAAAGAATTAATGTGGTAATAGATACTCTTAACCGAGACACAGATCAGGTGTAAAGTTGTATTGTCTAGCCAGTGGAGAGAGCTAAAAGAGGTTGCTAGGTGGACCCTATGACCATTAGAGGACTAGACCTATATGGCTAACATCTAAATACAACCAGACATGTGGGTCAAGTTGGCAGTTGCTCAATTAGCCAGCCCAGAGCTTGATGAGATAAAAGGATCGCTATAAGAATTTCAGATACACCTCCCAGGAAGAGAAGGTGGTAAAACCCACTAATATAGTGTTTTAGGGATTCTGAGGATTCATCATTGAGAAATCATGTCATGCAAGAAGCTCGTGATTTTAAGTACACCATACACCTTGGTACTGCCAAGATGGTTGAGGTGTGTAGTGATACCTTGAAGGCTTGGAATGAAGAAGGATATAGAGGTGCATGTGGCCAGTTGCCATACATGCCAGAGGGTGAAGGCTAAACACCAGTAACTTAGTGGATTTCTATATATAATGAGAAGTCCCTGAGAGGGAATGGGAGTAGATCACCATGGACATTGTGGTGGGACTTTCTGGACCAGGAAAGGTCATGATGCAATATGGGTTATGGTAAATCACCTTACCAAGTCGACACATTCCCTTGCTTAAGAGAGAGCACTACCAGTGTGATAGGTCTGGTGGAACTATATCTATATATATGAGAGAGAGATAGTTCAACTACACAGTGATCTGAGTTCAATATCTTGAGCTGGACCTCCAGTTCACTACCATGTTGTGGAAGTAGGTATGTGAAGAATTCAATACTAGATTAAAGGTTTGTGTAGCATATCACCCCTTGACTGATGAACAGTCAAGAGAGTATGAACCAGACTATAGAGGGTCTGATGAGAGCATGTATGCTCATTTGGGGTGATTCGTGGGAGCAATTCTTGTCCCTAGCAGAGTTTGCTTGTTGTGATAGCCACCATAGCCAGTATCGGGATGTAAGAAGCTTTGTAAGGGAGGTCATGTCGGTCATCGCTTCACTAGGATGATGTCAATGGGAGGACCTTGGGAAGGTCAGAGAGACTACAACGTATGCATATGAAGTCTCTTTGATCGAGCAATGGATGAGAAAGCCCAAGATTGACAGGAGTCGTGTGCTGATGCGAAGTAGACTGGCATGCAGTTCTCTGTGGGTGAATATGTGTTATGAAAACCCGACCCCTCTGAGCTATAGCTAAGAAAGCTGAGTCCCTGATACATGGGTCCATTTGAGATGCATTGGTGGAGTTTCTTATGTTTAGCCTTACCTGTGGGCTCTGATCTCCAAACCATGACATAAACACGATTAAAACTTAGTGGAAGCGAATCGGTAATCAGCGGAAGACAAAAATCATGGGAAATTAAAACTTTTCGAGATAAGAACTTGTATCCATAAAAACTCCTTTCATAAAGAGAGGTAACTGTTTACATCTCAGGATAATTACTTCTTGATTAATTATATACATCAAGATACAAAATCTCAAGATCACATAACACAAGACTCCAAGACCTGAGAGTACAGAGGACACATAGGACTGACTCTAACTACACCACATGGCAGGACAAATCTCCACCTGAGATTACTGCTGCCCCTGGTGCTGCTGCTGCTGAGACTGGTCACCTGTAGGCTGGTTCCTTCGTCTCCGACGTCCACCTAAAAAGTTGAAATCTACGGGGTGAGACAATTATACATAATTGTCCCAGCGAGAGTTATAACTCTTCGCCAGAAGCTTTATTATAACATCAAAGAATATTTTAAACAGTAAAGCCTTCAAAGCATTCTGTAACAGTTGCAGGTATAACAAGATTTCAACCATTTAGGAGATATGGAGAATATAAACACTATTGCAATGTAACATCAATCAACTAACTTGGAGTTATCTCTAACAAGTTATACTATATGGTTGATTATGTTTTACAAACAACATTATGCCCTGTGGAGATGAGGCTTACCACTCATACTCCAACTGATCGTTGAGAAGCCGCATCAGTATCATACATAGGTCATTAAGAGAGCCGGATTCTCATGACCTTCACCTTCCTCAGTCAGTAAGAGGATCACTTGTAGGACATCTCGTGTCTCTACTACTATAGCTCACCAGGGTAAACTGGTCCTTCGCTATTCTAGAGTCACAGTGGCGTTCTGTACTCTCTTCGTCATCAGGAGGTTTCATATTTACCTACCACTGATACGGAAATCTGTGCTTTCTTCGTTATCAGGAGGTTTCATGTTTACCTACCACTGATACGGTATGGAACTATAGTGAAGGATGGATGGATTCCACATCTACATCACTTTCCTACACTAGGATGTAAGGTTCTACACATCCATGTACCCCACATACTCAAAAGTATGTGCTCCAGGAGTTCCCTAAGGAAAACCTGTTTCACCATCACTTAATTTCTGACAATGATGGATCTATGATCAGGGCTCTACATTAGACTTGATTAGTTAGGTACATTCAGTATTCTTTAATAGCATACATTGTTCTTTAAACAATAACAGTAGCATAGCAGCTATAAAAGAAGAATACTAAATGTAACAGGCCTAACTTATATCAATCATCATTTATCATTATCCTCATCACAAGTCATCCCTAAGGCATGACCTTGATGGTATTCATGGCTCTCATAGCCCATTATCAGCATAAGATGTCACTGGAAAGGCATCAGATTACTTTACTTATTCATAAGGCTAACAGCATGCCTTTAATGAATATAGCATCAACATCCATACCTGGATATGATTACCTTCATATCAGAACCTGCATGGTTAATACATCTGATAAAGGTAATGCAATAATAAGGAATGTACTTCCTACTCTTGTCATAAGAGTTAAATCTTTAATTTAAATCAAATAGAGTTTATTGCTCAAAAGCATGCCATTACCCTTGAATTAGGGTTTACTATTCACATTACATGTCATCACCCTTGAATTAGGGTTTACTATTCACATCAAGGTGAATTAAACTCATAACATCATCATGTATGAGTAACATCTTCATTGATGCTCTTAGATTAGTTAAGAGTTCATCATTTATTATAATTAGGATTTCTATGACCTCACACGGGTGGACCATACCCTAGTTATGCTCACTTATGTGCATTGGAGATGCTTTACTTGAGTTTCCACTTAAAATTGGTACTTTCTCTTTCTAGAAGTACTTTCTCTTTCTAGAAGTAATTTCTCTCTCTAGAAGTACTTTCTCTCTCATCATAATGCTAGGTGATGTCAACATCACTCCAAAACAGGTTGGATTGAGTCATCATAGGCTAACATAGCCAAAAGCATCACCATTATGTGATTAGAGTTACTTTCTCTCTCTAGGGTACTTTCTCTCTCTAGAGTACTCTCTCTTTCATCATACTAATGGTTGATGGTAACATTAGAGTAGATCAAGTTGGATAGAGTCATGATGACTAAAAACATCATTCTCATGTAATTAGAGTTTGAATTGAGCAAGGTATAACTCAATTGACCCTTCAGGGGTATATTGGTAATTCACCCCATTGATCATCATCATGGTCAAAACCTTAGTCAATTAACCCCTTACTATCCTAGATTATTATTAGGGTTTGATTTGGGCAACATTGAACCATTTACATCATCAAATGATTGAATGAGGTCAACCTTGAATGATTGAAATCAATCAATGTGGTTGAGATTGGTTGAAAGTGTTGACCGTTTGCCCACTTTGACCCTCCAAGACCGCGAGCCTCTTTCTAGCTCCAAGACCGCGAGCCCCCCCTTAGGCTTCAAGACCGCGAGCCTCTTTAAGGGTTCAAGACCGCGAAGCCTCCCATTGGTTCAAGTTAATGTTGAGACCGCGAAGACCAATTTGAGTTGAGACCGCGAGGGTCATGAAGACTGTTTGCCCTTCTTTGACCTCAGGACCGCGAGGCCCTTCACGGTCTTGAGACCGCGAGCCTCCTCTCGGTCTTGAGACCGTGAGTCCCCTCACGGTCTTGAGACCGTGAGCCCTCTCACGGTCTTGAGACCGCGAGGCTCTCATGGTCTCAGCCGCTTGGTCCTTCAACAAGGCTCAAAGATGCAACCGATAATGTCAACCCATGTTGAAGCCCTCAAATGGTCAAAACTATGTTGACCACTTATGGATTTAGTCAATTAAGATTATGCTTGATCACTTGGTCATTCAATTTACCCATAATGGTTAACCAATTATGGTTGAAATCGATTCAATTAGGGTCTATCAATGTTCACCCATCAACACTCAACAGTGTGCATCAACACAAGGTTGAACCTTTTAATTGAGCTCCAATTGGGCCCAAACTTGGCCCAAACGGTCTTGAGGTCATGTGGGTGGACCCCACATGGTCTTAAGACCGTTTTCCCAATGTTTCATCAAAGTCTAAGGTGATTTGATAGGGGTTGAACCATGATTGAACCACAAAACAGAATTTTGATTAAATTGATAACTTATTTGCAATTGGGTCCTCAATTGGTCAATTTACTCAACCCTAGACCTTCAAACGGTCTTGGGTGATTGTACTCTCGGTCTTGAGACCGTTTGGATGAGTTCCAAACGGTCTTGAGACCGTTTGCCCATCCAATTTTGGATTCTAGTGGAAATTCATCAAGGTTGAACAAATTGAGTTGATGATTATATCAATATTTAATTGCAATGTAAATTGGTGTAAAAGTACCTTCAATTGGTCAACAAATCATGACCCCAGACCTCCAAATGGTCTTGGTTGATTGCCCTCGCGGTCTTGAGACCGTTTGGTGACCCCCAAACGGTCTTGAGACCGTTTAGGTCAATCAACCCTAAAAACCCTAATTAGGTCACCATAATTTCCGTACTGATTTTACCTAGGGTTAGCCCTAGTATTCACCCTTCAACTCTTAGCCCGTTTGGAATTAGACCATAAAACATGGTGAGTTGTTAATTAACATAATTTTGAACAGTAATCTCATACGGTAAACGCTTAGTCAACGACCTTACACGGTCTTGAGACCGTTTTCCCAAAAAGGCAATTTCAGACCGTTTGAAAATCAGTAATTAATTCATTTAAAGTTGTGACTTAAAAAGGTCATATCTCCCGATTCCTTTGGAGTTAGTCTCCCAAATTTTGAGGGTAATTAGCCTATATAATTAGGAACAGATTTCTTATACGGTCCACGCTCGGTCAACGGGGCCAAACGGTCTTGAGACCGTTTGCCCTGTCGCGGTCTCGAGACCGTTTGCTCACCTCGCGGTCTTGAGTCCGAGAGAGCAAACTGTTAGGACCGTTTAAGGAAAAGAAAAGCGGTGGGTTTTTCTTGGAAATCACGCCTTCATCTTCTAGCTCAAGAACAGTACAGATATCCCACGGGTTTGCTTGCAAAATATCAGGGAAAAGTAGGGAAACACTAAGAGCTATCATCAAAACGCATATAAAGATGCACATAGTAAAGCATGGGTTTAGAGTTATAAAACCCGCCTAAAGCTTGCTTCTTGAGCTCCAAGCTTTCAAGCTCCAAGCTCTAATGGCGTCCTTGAGTTCTTACAGGTTGGCCAAGGTGAAAACTCCAAGGAAGGATGAAAAGAGACGGCTAGAAAGATAGGGTTTCGAGAATTAGCCATGAAGCTGACCTTGAATTCGAATTCTAACCATGGAATTAGGCAAGAAGAGGGGTTTAAACCTACCTTGCACCCCTTGTTCGTCCTCCTTAGCTCCAAGGCAGTCCTTGGTCGTCTTTGGTGAAATGAAACAGTAAGGGAACGAAGGGTAAGTTCCCTTGCAACTAAGGGAAGGAGAGCTTATATACATGGGGTAGGATTTTCCACATTAGTTCATAAGTTTCCCTTAATTCCAACTAAGTCCTTCCTTTATTACTTGCTCGTCCCTTCCTCTTTATTCTAAGGAAAAACATTATCTTAAGTTATAGAAAAGAAGGCAAGGAAGAACAATCTAATAATAAAGTTCATACTTAAAGGGATATTGCACATATACCCTGATTATTCAATCACAAAGCCTATTTCTTAACTTGATAACTCAATTGAGGTGAATTCCTCATCATTTCTTCTCTAAATAATGTAAAGAGTCTAAAAAGATACTTTAGATGACATTCTTTACAAATTGCATCCCTTTATTTGGGTAAATTGCATTTTACCCCAAATTAGGGTTTCAAGCCCTGGGATTGCTTCCACAGCTGCACCTTGGTGCTCTAGCTTGGGAAATCCCTCAAACTTTGCCAAAGAGATTCTCATGATGTCTCAACATCAGAGGAACATCTCATCATGTGAAAATTTCAAGCTAACCCTTTCAACTGGGTAAATTGCACATAGGTCCCTATATATCAAAACAATGCTACAACTTTAAATAAAAAGGAGCAAATACTGAAATATACGTTTCTGAGAAACTTAATTACATGATCAGAGTTAATCACAAAGATTTAATTACATATTTAGGAAAAACACCTAGGGTTGACTCATAACCCAGGTCAGGGATGTTACATTACCCCTCAGGATAATATGATGTATGATGTATGATGTGTTCCATGTGTCTGATCTAGATCACTATGTGAGGTACCCGAGCCATGTGTTGGGCATTGAACATATTGAACTCTAAGGGAGGCTAACTTACCCTGAGTCACCTATGAGGGTATGAGATACCAAGGTGAGAGAGAGCTCAGGAGTACAGAATAGAAGATGATAAAGGTTCTTTGGAAGCACCATGGAGAGGATGAAGTCGCATGGGAGCCGATGATGGGCATGGAAAAGTCTTCTTCTGAATTGTTTATATGGGAGCCAATGATGGGCATGGAAAAGTCTTATCTTGAATTGTCTGTATGTTTGGTGGAATTTTGATGGAAAAGTTTCTGTAAGAGGGGAAGGATGTTACAACCCCAATTTTTGGGTTCATATGGTTGGAAATGCAATTTCCCCAATAAATGTATGGTTATGAAATTGTATGATTTATGTGTATTGAATGGATTTCCTTTGCAATATTTCATTTGTGCATGTGATTCCACAGATCACAATATGTTAATGAGTCCAATATGATTGAAAGAAAAAGAAGAAATCAAATAATGCTTTATTAAGAAGGAAATTTGAGATAATAATGAAAATATGAGAAATATGTGGAAAGATGTATGATTGAATCATCATGGATGAGATTTTGAATCCACAAGGTTTCTAATGGTAAAAGGAATCCAAATAAAGAATGTGAAAGAATAGGAGAGAGAAAATATGCCTTTTTAATAGATAACTTTCTTATGAAGAAAAGTCTCTCATATTTTCGAATTTGAGTCCCAAACTTGGCACACAAGTATTTTGAGTCAATATGGACTTTTCTATAAAATTTGATATCAAACAGATAAGCAGTTTGAGAGATATGATTTTTGTAAGTTTTCCTAAAGTGAAAAGGATAACATTAAATGTCACAATTCAATTCTGACTTGTGTTCTTATATGAGGCCTAACAGCTATTGGATCATTGGTCCAATAGTGGCTGCACTTTGTTAAAGATTAGGAAAACAAGAATAGTAAAACATGGGATCAATTCGATATCTCTCTCTCCCTGATCAATAAGAAATCATAAAAATCATATATCAGAGTCCGAGAGAAGAAATCAGATCTAACGATCCCTTGATGAACCTGGTTCGTGAAGAATCATGAGTTTCCCCAACTCACATATCCTTTCCAGTTACCCCCTTTACTTAGTCTATATAAGGGGTAGATTTCCCCTGTGAGATCGGGAATATCTTCACAAGTTTTTATTGAACTCCTGAACCCTATCCTAGCCTTTGATTTTCCTACAAGCGTCGGATCTCCCCCTGTCATTGGTCCAAGCATCACAGGTGACCCGTTCTCCTTTTTTAGGATGCTCCCTAGGGATTGATGCCTTGTTGAATCTAGGGAGGCCAGGCAGAGGTTCTGGCACCGTTTCCCACCACCTAGAGGCCTGGAAGCCAGGAGTCAACCCAAAGTTGACCACAGAGCCACAGGTGGTCGCGAACAGGGGAAGAGGCGGGGTTGAGGGTGATGACCTATAGGTTTGCTTCCCTACCCTAGGCACATGAGGACCCTAAGCTTAGGAGGTGGGGTCACTGGTATAGAGCCGTAGAAGGGGGCTCGATGGGAGGGGCGGCTGTCGGAAGTTATCTGTGGAGATGCTCTGTTCCAGCGTAGGAACAGAGTCCACGCGCGGTTACTTTGCACGGAAAGGGTCATGAAAGAAGTGGGTCATCGGGTTAGAAAGAAGTTAGATCCAAGGAAGAGATTTGTGATCCAAAAAAAAAGAGGGAAAGAAGTCGGTTGATGACATGGCGGCGTTCTATTGGCCCCAAAGGTAATTATCTCACAAATTTCACAACTAATTATTGGAAGCTCAGATGAAAACAAGTTATATATGAAAATTGATTAGGAGGATGCAAGGAATCCATTAAAAATAGTTTTAGAGCCTAAATCTGATCGTAGTTTGAAAAGTACCTAAAGTTGTTATCCTTAATGCTTTTATAACTAAGAAAACCCTTATTTGATGTTCTTTGAAATTGAGAAGATTGATATGGAAGTTCCATGAGCATATTAACATGTTGTTAATAAGAAAGATGTTTTGATGTCTAAATAGAGGATCCATATACTTAATAGGTTAATATAGGGTTTTATATGTTTAATGTGCATTAATGGGCTTAAAAACCCTAATTTAGGTGTTAATGACTTTTGATGAGATATATTTCAAAATCCTTTGGATAAGATGATATTAGGATAATATGAATAAGTGAGTAATTAGGATTTTGCACCTAGAACTGTTGTTTTAGGGTTTTGTGGTTATAAAAGAGGAAAGTTACAAATAGATGTAAAGGAACCCTAATGAAACCCTAATCCAGATTAGCAACCTTAGAAAGGTGTCCCAAGTCAATAAGGAGTTGTTTGGGATGTGATGGTAACAATTAGGTGTTACATATATTTTCAGGATCAAGATTGCTCAATTGGTTGCTTGTCTTGCTTTATTGAATTGGATATCTTGCTTATATTTGGGACTCCATGTCATGTATGTGGTTACGCTTATGACTAATCTCTCTAGTTTTGTGAAGATTTCTGAAGTTTAATCGGTTTCTTAGAAATAACTTCTTGGTTGACTTTTATTTCTTGCAACTATAAAGTGACCATGACTATCACCATAAGTATGTGTGCATGACTAGCTCATATCCTAGTCCTCCTATGTAGCTTTGCTGATGATGAGATGTATGACCTAGTACATGGTCTACCCTTGGGGTAGGATCATTAGGTTATCATGAGTCGATGTGTTGGTCTATCCTTAGGTAGGACCATATGACTACACCGCCCTAGGTCATGGTCTACCTCTAAGGTAGGATCATAGAGATTATTTGAGATCTACAATATGAGAGAGGTAGTATCCTTATCCATTGTAGGGACAGTACAGATGCAAGGATATGTAGGGATTGAGTAGTTATGTTGAATACATAAAGTTTGATTTGTTAAGCAATAATTTGGTTGCATTATGTTGTTATAAATAGATGTAAGTTTTTGGTTCCCCACATACCAGTATAATTCGTTATATTGACCAACGTTTTGTTTGTTGGTGTTTTAGGAATATCTAAAATCAGACAGACAGTAAAGTGGAACTTGTGAAGAATAAAGTTAAATCATAAAGGAGGATTTAGTGAGATAGAACTCTACAGTGGGTAGAAGTTCCAGATTCCTATTTTTTGAAAGGTATGTGAAAAGAAAAAAAATTAACCTATTTCAAGCTTAGTTGTGGTAGAATTTATTAATTATTTTTTATTATTTGCAAAAGCATTGATCCTGATTTGGGATAGCAGCTCTGAATTCTTGGTCTTCCTTTATTGGGGTTTACCGGGAAGCGGGGTCGTTACAATAACCATATTGAGCTAATGTATGTATATATCACCCTAATGTAATCTAATGTTCTCACATTAATTTTAGGCCAATAATGAACACATAAAATATGTCACATGAAGTAATGAAGTAATTAGATAAAATTCTATGAAAATAATCACACATAACTCTTTTGGTGATAATATTAAGTTTTTGAATAAGCAATAGTGATAATAATGAAATAATGTGAAAATAATGACCACAAATATTAAAGGTGACATAACTCAAAAAAAGAAATCCCAAAAGTGGAATTTATGTTAAGAATTGTGTTCCTTGGATACCAATTTCTTTGGGAGTCAAGTTTCACATTATTCACATAATAATAATAATTAATTTAATACAATTTAAAAAGAGAAGATGTGAGTTTTCCTCAAAATATGAAATAAAATATTAAAGGACTCCAAAAGTAGAAACTAATCTTAGATTCATGATATACACATTAAAAATAGCCTTTGGGTGCATTTTCATATAATTTGGATAATCTTTAATATACATGTGATTTAGGAGAGAGAAAATATGTAGAACCTTTAAAATATTAAAAAATTGTACAAATAACTTCAACATATAAAATTAATGGCAAATTAATATCAAAGGTGCTTAATGTGACTTGTGGGTGAAGTTTCATAAAATTTGGAGAATATTATATCCATTAATGCATGAGGAAAGAGAAAATAAGATTTGATTTATTTAACACATTAAAAGTTCCCAAAATGAAAAACTAATTGCATATTTAGATTTCTCATGGCCAAAATAGGTTGGGTGTCAAATTTCATATAATTTGGGACTTGTTTGCACCCTTAATTGAAGAGAGAGAAAAAGGAAAACAATTTCATAGAACTTTATTCGAATCAGAATGGAATTTACATTTAAATGTCTTGGTCACGCACAAGTGGGATTGTTGGATTTGTGATCTAACAGCTTGCATCTTCAACCCGTGACCAAAAAGGAAATAGATTGGTTGTTTTTGGTTCAGAAAAATCTGGATTTCTTCCACGTTTCTTAACCAAATCGCATGATTTCTTCACCATTGTGTTCCATTTAAGTTTCAGCATCTTTTGAGCCTTTAATCCCATGGTTTTATTGTGATTTGGTGAAATGTCCAATTCTTGGACATGAAGCTTCTCGATTGACTTTCCCACCCATTGTCCTATGCATCCTCACCTATAAATATCGTTACCCTCGTCTCTATTCAACCTCCAAAAACTCTCCTCACACATCAATTTCTCCATCAGTCGTGTGTTGTGTCACCAGTGGTCTCATTTCAGCCATAACCTTGTGGCAAGCCTTCCTCTCTCCTCCATGCATCTCTGGCCAAATCAATGGTTTCAGTGAGTTGTTCGCACCTTGTTCTTCATTTAATTGGCTTCGGTTCTTTATTTGACATTTTCTCATGGATTCACCCTATTCTCCCCCGACAAGTTGTTGCTGCCATGCACGGCGCACCAGCGAAGGAGATGGGCTCCTTGTGATTCCTAAAACTTCCCTCTCTTGGTTCTTCTTTGTTTTTCTCACATAAGGTTGTTTTTGTCTTTTTGCACTCTTTTTCTTTGCTTTGGGATAGTCAACCAAGCCACTGACCCAACGATATGACCACCACTAGTTGGGCCATGTCAATGGACCCAGGCCCACTCTCCCTTCTCTTTCTCACTAATCTCTCATGTATCGCTTAGTTGTCTCTTTGCAAAAATCATATCTTTTAATTCACTTGTCCAAAAATTAAAGTAAAATATGTTTTGGAATTGAAAAAAAATGTGATCTTTCAAAAAAAATGGTTCCATAGAATGATTCTCATGTTTCAATGATGTATTTTTGAGGATCTAATTAGTTAATATAAAAAGTCCTAAAATTGGTAACTAGTTCATTTTAACTCCAAATATAACAAATAAATATGTTTTATTGATCAGAAAAGCATAAGGAATCTTTTGGTCTAGGTTTGGATTCCAAAATCTAAGTTTTACTAAAAATGTCTAGAATTAGGGTTTCATTACATTTATATGAATCGCAAACCCTAATACATGTGAATAATTTGTAATTAGGCAAAGTTGGTCTTGGAAACAACTAGATTCATGAAGGTTGTTTCTAGGACTTTGGTTTAAGGTATGTTTGCATCCCTGGTTATTCTTGATCAGAAATTTACCTATTTTCTTCTTTCTCTTGGTCCTATAGACATTATCCTACACATTATCTTGTTCTTTTGGAAATTATGCTTCATGTGAACTATCTTATTTGTTACTGATCTTGTGATCATACCATTATCTGATTTGACATTCTCTTAGTATCTTTTTATGCTTTATTCATGGTGGAACTCTATATGATGACATGTAATGTCTTTTTCACACTTGTGAGGTGGATGTGTATGTTGGTCATTTTTGTGGTGACTACTTTGTAAATCTGACTATACTTTTTACTTACCTCTACATTAAACATGCTATGTGAATCAATAGCACTAGAGTAGTGTAATTGCATTAATTTTTGGGTTATGTTCCCTTATTATATTTTTAGGATGGAGGTGGCCCCATACCTAGGTTTCAAATTTATGAGGTTAGGCCCACTTTATATATATATATATATATATATATATATATATATATATATATATATTTGGGAGTTTGGTTATGGGCCAATATCTATTAGGTTTCAAGTTTATGAAGCTCGACTGACTTTGTTGTAGGTCTATGTTTTTCTCACATGCATGCGGGTTGATGATGATGATTATGGGTTGTGTGCCCTAATCTCATGATATGTGCTTATGTGGCACAACTTTGTTATTTATTTAATGGCAAGTATTCTTTGTTATCATATGTTGGCAATTTACTCCTCGTAATGCCCGCTTGGGTAGTCCCTATCTTTTCTATGGGAAGCCTTTTATATTTGTTGTTTTTTATTCCATATATTTCTCAATTTTCTTTTTATTATGCGCATATCATCCTTTGCTGATGTCTTCTATTTTTCTTCTCTTGTTGGAGTATGCTTCCAACCTAGGTGAAGGACTTGGATGATATGTCATGAAGATTTGGACATAGCTTAAGGAGTTAAAGCTTGGAGACAAAGTTGTTATGGTTTAGACTTCCCTCTATCTTAGATCCTTATGTGTTATCATACATGTAAACCCTATGTGGGAGATTAAAATATACTTTTGTAATCTTGTTGAGGAGTTGAATATAGTCATTATTTTCTTCCACTGCTACACTTTGGTTGTTTTGAATACCATTTAATAAGATTTGAAAATTTTACACCCACTCCAACATATCATTTAGGTGTGTTTGGACTGGAGGCTTTATTCTTCAAATTTTTAGTAGGGAGTGGTCCCCCTATGGGATCCCACTCCTTACAGCATTGTATCAGGGCCCATGGTATTCGGAATCTGACTATTTCAATTTTATCTCCCTAGTTAGAACCCTTGACTTACATAGTCACCCTTTAGGTGAGATGTTTCCCTAGATTTTTCCTAAGTTGTCCATGAGATGATGAATGGTTGATGTTTAGTGAAACCTAATGTGATGAGGATTAGATGATCATACCCTGCCCAAAGGTTTTTGGTGACATAAATCTTTATATGCAATGGGATTTGACTTGAGGATGAAATTAGGTTTTATGGATGAGTATTAAGTAAGATGAGGAGATCTTATTATGGAAATTGTGACTTGGTTCATCGCATTGATTTTGGTACCATCTTATTTTTGTTTCCAATGATCCTTATCAACAAAAATTATTTTAATTATGCAACAATATGTACGAAATTTTTTGGATTTTATCGAAGTTTTCTTAAACTAAGTCACAATGAATATTTTCTAATGTATGGATGGTGAAACCCTAGAATTAGTTAGAATATGATCTAAACCATAGTTTTGGGTATGATGAAGTGACTAGGAATATGTGAAGTTATATAAAGGTGTAGTGTGCCTACCCTTTGTACCCTATGACTTTTTGGATTTTAAGGGTTGATAGGTTAGAGACACAAGGACCTAAAACTCAACCCTTGATGATTCTGACTTGTTAGTTGGATACATGAACAACATAAATCTCTAAAACATTCACAACTAAAAGATGTGTGGGTGGCCCTAAATGTTGTTTAGTTTGACTTGTTAGGTTAAACCTTTTAAGGGGTGGAGAGTAGTTGGTTGTTGATGGTTGGATCAATAGATTTCGAGGATGAAATCCTTTTAAGGGATGGAGTGTTGTAACATACTAGATATTGGACCCTACTATAGAACTTTGACCTTTTGGGTTTAGCCAAACAAGTTTGAGGCTAGATCTAAAAGATGTGAAGTATAACCATAATGAGCTAATGTATGTAAATATCACCCTAATGTAACCTAATGTTCTCACATTAATTTTAGTCCAATAATGAACACACAAAATATGTCACATGAAGTAATGAAGTAATTAGATAAAATTCTGTGCAAATAATCACACATAACTCTTTTGGTGATAATATTAAGTTTTTGAATAAGCAATAGTGATAATAATGAAATAATGTGAAAATATTGACCATAAATATTAAAGGTGACATAACTCATTAAAAGAAATCCCAAAAGTGGAATTTAAGTTAAGACTTGTGTTCCTTGGATCCCAATTTCCTTGGGATTCAAGTTTTACATTATTCACACAATAATAATAATCAATTTAATTCAATTTAAAAAGAGAAGATGTGAGTTTTCCTCAAAATATTAAATGACTCCAAAAGTGGAAACTAATCTTGGGTTTCTAATATACACATTAAAAATATCATTTGGGTGAATTGTCATGTAATTTGGATAATCTTTAATATACATGTGAATTTAGGAGAGAGAAAATATGTAGAACCTTCAAAATATTAAATAATTATACAAACAACTTCAACATGTTAAATTAATGGCAAATTATTATCCAAGGTGCTTAATGTGACTTGTGGGTGAAGTTTCATCAAATTTGGAGAATCTTATAGACATTAATGCATGAGGAAAGAGACAATAAGATTTGATTTATTTAATACATTAAAAGTTTCCAAAAGGAAAAATTAATTACATATTTGGATTCCACATGGAAAAATAAGTTGGGTGTCAAATTTCATATAATTTGGGACTCATTTGCACCCTCAATTGAAGAGAGAGAAAAAGAAAAATAATTGAATGGAACTTTATTCGAATCAGAATGGAATTTACATTTAAATATCTTGGTCACGCGTGAGCGGGACTATTGGATCTACGATCTGATGGCTCATGGTCCTCTTCAACTCGCGACCGAAAAGGAAAGCAGGTTGATTGTTTTTGGTTTGGAAAATCCAAATTTCTTCCCCATTTCTAAACCAAATCGCATGATTTCTTTGCCATTGTGTTCCATTTAAGTTTCCACATCTTTTGAGCCTTTAATCTCATGGTTTTGTCATGATTTGGTGGAATATCCAATTATTGGGCATGAAGCTTCTCAGTCGACTTGCCCACCATTGTCATATGCATCCTCACCTATAAATACCATTACCCTTGTCTTTGTTCAACCTCCAGAAACTCTCCTCACACATCAATTTCTCCATCGGTCACGTGTTGTGCCGTTGGTGGTCTCGTTTGAGCCCTAACCTTATGGCGAGCCTTCCTCTCTCCTTCGTGCATCTCCGGCTAACTTAATGGTTTCGGTGAGTTGTTTGCACTTTGTTCTTCATTTACTTGTCTTCAATTCTTTGTTTGAAGCTTTCTTGTGGATTTTCCCAATTCTCCACCAACGATCTACTACTGCCATGGTGCAGTGAGCCAGCGTAGGAGATGGGCTCCTTGTGATTCCCAAAACTTCCATGTCTTGGTTCTTCTTTGTTTTTCTCGCATAAGGGAGTTTTTGTCTTTTCGCACTCTGGTTTCTTTGCTTTGGGCGAGTCAACCAAGACGCTGACTCGACGATATGGCCTCCTCTAGTTGGGCCATGTCAGCAGACCCAAGCCCATTCTCCCTTCTCTTTCTCGCTAATCTCTCATATATTTCTTAGTTAGCTTTTTCAAATTTTCTGATTGTCTCATTTTGCAAAAATCATATATTTTAATTTACTTGTCCAAAAATTAAAGTAAATTATGTTTTGGAATTGGAAAAATGTGTTCTTTCTACTAAAAATAGTTTCAGAGAATGATTCTCATGTTTTCAATGATGTATTTTTGATGATCTAATAATTAATATAAAAAGTCCTAAAATTGGTAACTAATTTATCTTAACTCCAAATATAACAAATAAATATGTTTATTGATCAGAAAAACATAAGGAATCTTTTGGTCTAGATTTTGAGTCCAAAATTTGAATTTTACTAAAAAGGTCTGGAATTAGGGTTTCGTTACATTTATATGAATCAAAAACCCTAATACATGTGAATAATTTGTAATTAGGCAAAGTTGATCTTGGAAACAACTAGATTCATGAAGGGTGTTTATAGGACTCTGGTTTAAGGTATGTTTGCATACCTTATTATTCTTGATGAGAAATTTACCTATTTTCTTCTTTCTCTTGGTCCTATGGACATTAGCCTACACATTATCTTGTTCTTTTGGAAATTATGCTTCATGTGAAGTATCTTATTTGTTACTGATCTTGTGATCATGTTATTATCTGATTTGACATTCTCTTGGTATCTTCTTATGCTTTATTCATGGTGGGACTCTATATGATGACATGTGATGCCTTTCACCCACTTGTGAAGTGGATGTATATGTTGGTCATTTTTGTGGTGACTGCTTTGTAAATCTGACTATACTTCTACTTACCTCTACATTAAACATGTTATGTGAATCAATAGCACTAGAGTAGTGTAATTGTATTATTTTTTGGTTATGTGCCCATATTATATTTTTGGGATGGAGGTGGCCCCATACCCAGGTTTCAAATTTATGAGGTTTGGCCCACTATATATATATATATATATATATATATATATATATATATATATATATATATATATGGGAGTTTGGTCATGTGCCAATCTCTATCAGGCTTCCAGTTTATGAGGCTTGGCTGACTTTATTGTTATATTGTTCTAAGTCTATGTTTATCTCACATGCATGCAGGTTGTTGATGATGATTATGGGTTGTGTGCCCTAATCTCATGATATGTGCTTATGTGGCACAACTTTTTTGTTTATTTAATGGCAAGTATTCTTTGTTATCATATGTTGGCAATTTATTCCTATTGATGTCCGCTTGGGTAGTCCCTATCTTTTCTATGGTAAGCCTTTTATATTTGTTGTCCTTTATTCCATATATTGCTCAATTTCCTTTTTAGTATGAACATACTATCCTTTGTTGATGTCTTCTATTTTTCTTCTCTTGTTGGGGTATGCTTCCAACCCTAGGTGAAGGACTTGGATGATACGGCATGAAGATTTGGACATAGCTTAAGGAGTTAAAGATTGCAGACAAAGTTGTTATGGTTTACACTTCCCTCTATCTTAGATCCTTATGTGGTATCATACATGTAAACCCTATGTGGGAGATTAACATATACTTTTATAATCTGGTTGAGGAATTGAATATAGTCATTATTTTCTTCTGCTACTACACTTTGGTTGTTTTGAATAACATTAATAAGATGTGAAAATTTTACACCCACACCAACATATCTTTTAGATGTGTTTGGACTGGAGGTTTTATTCTTCAAATTTTTAGTAGGGAATGGTTCCCCTCTGGGATCCCACTCCTTACACTAGCCTTGTGGAGGAGGCCATGTTGGGTATGAACACAAGGGTGACCATGGAGAGCTCAAATAGCATTGAAGTGGTACCCACTAAAGAGAAGATATGGCAAGTGATCAAAGGCATGCATCCCGACAAAGCCCCAGGGCCCGACGGAATGATGTGACTTGCTAAATTACTGAATGGTGGATAGGGTGGAGAAGAATTGATGACATTAATGAAACATCCATCATGTTGGTCCCAAAAAAGAAGAAATCGAGAAGACCTACTGATTTCAGACCTATAAGTTTATGCAACATGCTATACAAATTTATCTATAAACTCCTTGCAAATAGGCTGAAGACCCTGCTTCCCTCTCTCATCTCAGAGAGCCAAAGTGTTTTCATTACCGGTAGACGCATAACTGATAACGCACTCGTGGCGTATGAGATTTTTGATGCTATGAAAAGGAGGAGAGGGAAAGAAGGTTTAATGGCTCTCAAGATGCACATGAGTAAAGTGTACAATAGAGTTGAATGGCCTTTCCTTGAAGCCGTTATGGAGAGAATGGGATTCAGATAGATATGGCAAACAAAAATTATGGAGTGTGTTACTTCTGTCTCACAATCTATTATTATCAATGGGAGTCACAGGGGCAACATCAAACCATAAAGGGGTCTGAGACAAGGGGACCCTATATCCCCCTACCTTTTCATCATGTGTCCAGAAGGTCTATCCTCCCTCATAACAAAGGTTGCTAATGAAGGACTCATTCATGGTATACGTACTAACCTGTGGGCTCCTCAGATCACCCATTTATTTTTTACAGATGATTTTGTGCTCTTTGCTAGATCCAACCTCAACGAAAGCTCGAAAATTGATGACTCTATTAGTGTCTATGAAAGAGCTTTTGGGCAGAAGATCAATTTCAAAAATCCGAGGTTCCATTTAGCAGAAATGTGGGGGAGCAAAAAAAAGTCGACATTTTCGACATGTTGCACATACAAGCTTTCGAGAAGCGTGCCAAGTATCTTGGTCTACCAACAACCATGGGGAGATCTAAGAAGGAGATTTTTAGCCAAATCAAAGATAGAATTTGGGGGAAACTCAAGGGTTGGAAAGAAAAACTCCTATCTAGGGTAGTTAAAGAAGTTCTCCTCAAGGCGGTGGTCCGGGCTATTCTGTCATACATGATGAGTATTTTCAAGATGCTCGAGGGACTCCTAGACGAGATAAACTCCATGATGGCCTGGTTTTGGTGAGGGCCAAATAAGGGGAAAGGAGAATACATTGGATAAGTTGGAAGAAGATGTGCACACCAAAATATAATGGTGGCTTGGGCTTTGGAAACCTTCATGATTTTAATCAAGATCTTCTGGCCAAGCAATCTTGGAAGATTATGAGCAACCCAGATATGTGGGTGGGAAGGGTACTCAAGGCAAGATATTTTAAAAATATCTCCATCTTGGAATCTAACAGATGTTTGATCCTAGATTTACATGGAGGAGTATTTCACAGGGGAGGCCATGTTGTTGGAAGGGCTGTCACGGAGGATTGGGAACGGAAGGTGTGTTAAACCTAGAAGGATGAGTGGATCCCTGGGATTGGGAGAGCCTGTGGTAGAGAAAACTCTATGCAGATGCCAAGTGAAATGGTGGTTGGTCTTATATGTGAAGAGGGCAAGAAATGGGACGGAACCAAGATGGTTAACAAGTTTCTCATAATATTGCTAGAAGGATTGAAGCCACTCGCTGGATAGACAAGGCACAAATGACTAAAGATGTTGGTGGCCTAAAAAGGAGGGGACATTCACGGTGAGATCATCCTATAATCTAGCAGTTCTTGGAAGAGAGCAGATAAGGGGAGGTAGGCCTATGAATGTCCATGATAGCTATTGGAATGACATATGAAAGCTCAAAGGTCCACCAAAACTTAAGCATTTTGTGTGGAGAGCAGTTTCTAACACCCTACCCACTAAGGAGAGACTGAATGCTAGGGGAAAACTCTGACAACCCCCATTTCCCCCTCAGCTCGGACATGGAGGAGACGATCAAGAATGCTACTATTGAGTGGCCCTAGACTAAGAAGGTTTGGGAAAAGCTCAATGTAGTGAAAGAGCTAAGAAACACACCTGAGGGGGGTTTTAAGGAGTGATTCATGTGGTGGTCAAAAAATATATCCACGAAGGAGATGGCTAAAATCTTCTATGGGAGCAGGGTGATCTAGAGAGGCAGGAATGACTTCATCTTTAATAGCAAGAATCCCAATCCATTTAATGTGGTCGCTGGTATGTCTGTTATGATGGAAAATTGTGTTGCCTACAACAACATGGTTCATGGTGATAGTCACAGTCGGACACCTCCCCAACTACATGGACCCTTCCCCGCCTTGGATGGCTGAAGATTAATATTGATGTTGGTTGGACCCATTTCTATGGAGCCTTGTTGGGGGAAGTTATCAGAGACCACAGAGGTAAAATCATCTCCGCGGCATAGAAGAAAGTCAGAGGTCTATGGGACGCTTGTCTTGTAGAAGTTGAGTCTGTCTTGCTGGGAGTTCTCACTGATGCTGCGATTGGGGATGAGTAGGTTTCTATGGAAATGGATTCATTCCAGGTGGCAAAGAAGCTGAAGGAGAAGGACAGTAGCTACAACTACATGGTTAGCACTATTGTAGAAATCCTACAGCAAAGCAGAGCTTTCAGATCTTGAGTTTTGATTATGTTAAGAGAGGCTGCAACTCTCTTGCGCACACTATTGAAAAAGATCTCTGTTTGGGCGATATTCCTATTGTTAGATAGACAAACTTTCCACCGGAGTGGGTAGTTATTATAGTAAATGATATTATAAATGAATGAGAGCAAGGCTTGATATCAAAAAAAATACTAAGATTTCATAATGGAGTTCAATTCTTCAATTTCGGGTCCCAAATGGGATGAACGAATCGAAATGAGGAAAATTTCACTTTGGTGCTCGCATTTCAAATTAATTCAATGAAGTTCAATTGTGAATGGAAATTAAGAAAAAATGATTTTCAATTTGAGAGGATTATGAATAATATATCAAAATTAAATTTTGTACCAAAATTTTGTATGTTACAATCCCACTTTGGAAAAGTTGATCATCCATATTACTTATTTGAAATCTTATGAACTTTTGTGGACATTGAATTGTTCTGTTGAAATGAGTCCTTCGACCGCTCTTGCTACGCTTTCAATATCATATGTGAATTATGACTGGAATGTTGGTCTTGCCACTCTATTTACATATGGTAAATGTTTTACTAGAATAAATGCAATAGTGGTACTCATGTATAATTATACTTATAAAGAGAATGCATATTCCTCCCGAGTTCCTTTAGGCCATGACTCTATGGTGGTATGGCCCTATTTTAATTATATTTATCCTACATTGTTTATGCATGCAAAGTTAAGCTTTATTTGGAAATTGTGAATATTTATTCTGAAAAGTCATTTCTTTTATCTCAAATATTTCTCTCCATAAATAGTATGCCTCAATCTCTTGATTTGACTCTTGTTGAACTTATTTACTTATATATGGCCCCCTTTTCATGAGAATATGCTTCCTATACTCATAACCCAATATATTGTCCAAATCATGTTTATATGCACATATTCAGTGTTCATTGATACATGCCTTTATTTCCTATTGTTCTGGGTGATGTTCCCCTTCCATCCAGGCATAGGTACATTACAAGTCAATGACTTAGGAAGATCACTTACAAGACATGGACTTAAGGATAGTTTGGAATGGATGGGTTTCCCTATTCTATAGTTCTTTCTTGTTATTTGATTTATTAGACTTATACCTTTTTACTTTGATATATCACCTTTGATGGTGAGAAACAATTGTAATTGAACCATCATGTAACTTTATTATAGTTTTGTTTTAGTTTCTTCATCATTACACTGGTTATCATGTACCATTTGAGTGTTTTCCAATCTCACTCTTTACAATATGGTATCAGAGCCTAAGCAGTAGGTGACTTGACCATGTCAAGTTATCTTATATTATTCCCTGATTAGGTAATTAGGTGACCCTTTATAGGTCATTGTTATACCAATCTCCTTGTAGTGGATTAAAAATTAGGTTTTCAATCCCTTCTAAAATTGGTCACTGCATCTCCTCACACTACAGTAGTTGTTGAGACAGAGTACTTGTCAAAACCTTTTTACCGTATCCTATCTATGAAGGTGTAATTATAACTAAATAGGAGTTAACTCTTCTAGAAATATATTCATATCTCCTGCTTCCTAAAAGGGTATCTAAACTACTATTAAGTGCATGTTGACTTAAGCATACATAACTAGATTTAAGCTTAGTTCTCATTTGTCATGGTTAGACATGCCTTGCTTTCAACATGGAGTATTTTAACATACTAATGTATAAAGAAACCTAACTTAGGTTGGATACGATCCCCATGAGCTTGATATGGATCATGCTTAATGTCAGTGGATGAAAACTATTAGTTTCATAAAATATTCTTTAAAATATACCCCTTTGATCTTCATGGTCTAATCAGATTACCTAGTAAATGAGATTGTGGGTAATTGGACTTTGTAGTTTGCCTTATCTTGTGATGACATCATGGCTACAAACGGTCAAGTCAGGAACCCTAATTTCTTCCTATACTGGTCATAAGACCATATGACTCTCAGATGTCTTAAAATGGAGAGGCGTAAATCATAATATGGCTAAAGTGAGGAATAATCGATGTTTTGTTCTAATATGTCTACTTCATGTTGATGGTGTGTAATACAAAGCCCTTTCCCTCCTTCTATGCTATAGTTTAGGGATATGAAGGTGTGCCTTATTAATTGTAGTAACTTTTAGGCTCTTTTACTAGAATAAACAGGTTATAGAATTTTGTGGTATGTTGGAAAATGATTGACTTAGTTCTCAGATTAAATTTGGTTCCATTTTATATTTTCATCACAAAGCTTTTATTGCTAAATATATTTTCATCATTACGTTATATGTACAAAATAAAAGCCTTCTAGATTTTATTGATGGTTTTTGGAACAAAGTCATCACTATAAGAAACTTTGAGTAGTAGAGAAATCCTTTATTAGAGGAACACTTGATTGGAATGATCAACATGATACCCTAGGCCTAAGTTTGGTGTAGAGGGTACAAAAAGAAGGATATATGTGATCTTGTGGGTCTACTCATGTTGTCTCTTGAGATCGTTAGTAAAGTTATAGAGTAATTTTTTAAGGGGTGGAGTCTTGTAGACCTAGGAATGTCACTTAACTTGAGGAATACTAATAATCAATAGTAGTTCCAACTAGTAATACTTGGGCTAACTTATGTTAATTAATGAAAAATAGATGTAGCTACCACCTGACTAGGGGAAATTGGTAAACCTAACTAATGGGGGCCCCATGAATGTTAATGGCGATCATTCCAATAACTTTTAAGGTTATCTTCATTATCTAAAATGGTGACCTTAGTAGGTAAGGGACTATGACTAGGTAAATAAAGAGGAAGTGATGGTGACCATGATAAGAGGATGTATATGTAATCATAATGAATATATCACCATTAAGTAAAAAATATATTTTGGTGAAACCCTAACTCAACACATTGGATAAGAAGACATATGGAATGGGATAGTTTTACCTAGAGAATGGGTAATAAGGTGTTATGGGAGTGTATACCATTATCCACTACATTAAGTGATTTATAAAACCAAATTATTAGTTTGAATATATAACTTAGAGAACCAAGATATGGACATACTGATTTTGGGGACAAAATCCTCTTTAAGGGGTGGAGTGTTGTAACATACCTAAATCTAGGTACATGTCTTATCCTTCCTCTTTACTTATAAGATAATGTTAGGCACACAAAAGTTCATAAGAATTCAAATAAGTAATATGGGCCATACCACCACAGAGTCATGGCCTAAAGGAACCCGGAAGGAATATGTGTGCCCTTGATAAGTATGATTGTACATAAATACCACTATTATAGTTATTCTAGTAAAACATTTACCATACGTAAATAGAGTGGCAAGACCAACATTCCAGTCATAATTCACATATGATATTGAAAGCGTAGCAAGAGGGGTCAAAGGACCCATTTCAACAGAACAATTCAACGTCAACAAAATGATACTGAAGTGATATGAAATTTTGTAGGCAAGCTACTCAAGACATGAGGAATATGAATTTAACATCAACTCATTGAACCCATTTGTGAATTATTCTATCACTTGTTTACTAAGTACCAAATTAAGCCATTCATTTCACCTATTTAATAAATTACTATACAATAATTCAAATTTATCTTTTTCCATCATCGACTATTCCTAGGGCTATTGTAGAGTCTCAATTTGGAGTGAATACTAACTAGTTGATGTATTTGCACTTTCAACCCTATTATTGAATTCAATTGGTTATTTGTTTCTTTTTGGTAGAATAAGTTAGGATTATATGGAGTCAAATAACATCATATAACTATAAGGTTAAATTTTTCTTTTTAAATGGGTCCTTTGACCCCTCTTACTACGCTTTCAATATCATATGTGTATTATGACTGGAATATTGGTCTTGCCACTCTATTTACGTATGGTAAATGTTTCACTAGAATAACTACAATAGTGGTACTTATGTACAATCATACTTATAAAGGGCACGCATATTCCTCCTAGGTTCCTTTAGGCCATGACTCTGTGGTGGTATGGCCCTATTTTAGGTATATTTAGCCTACATTGTTTATGCATGCAAAGTTAAGCTTTATTTGGAAATTGTGAATAGTTATTCTGAAAATTCATTTCTTTTATATCAAATATTTCTCTCCATAAATATTATGCCTCAATCTCTTGATTTGACTCTTGCTAAACTTATTTCCTTATATATGGCCCCCTTTTCATGAGAATATGCTTCCTATACTCATAACCCAATGCATTGTCCAAATGTTGTTTATATGCACATACTCAGTGTTCATTGATGCATGCCTTTGTTTCCTATTGTTCTGGGTGATGTTCCCCTTCCACCAGGTGTAGGTACATTACAAGTCAATGACTCAAGAAGATCACTTATAAGACATGGACTTAAGGATAGATTGGAATGGTTGGGTTTCCCTATTCTATAGTTCTTGCTTGTTATTTGATTTATTAGACTTATACCTTTTTACTTTGATATATCACCTTTGATGGTAATAAACAATTGTAATTGAACCATCATGTAACTTTGTTATAGTTTTGTTTTAGTTGCTTCATCATTACACTGGTTATAATGTACCATTTGAGTGCTTTCCAATCTCACTCTTTACAATATGGTATCAGAGCCTAAGTAGCAGGTGACTTGACCATGTCAAGTTATCTTATATTATTCCCTGATTAGGTAATTAGGTGACCCTTTATAGGTCACTGTTATACCAATCTCCTTGTAGTGGATTAACAATTAGGTTTTCAATCCCTTCTAAAATTGGCCACTACATCTCCTCACACTACATCAGTGTTGAGACACAGTACTTGTCAAAACCTTTTTACCCTATCCTATCTATGAAGGTGTAATTATAACTAAATAGGAGTTAACTCTTCTAGCAATATATTCATATCTCATGCTTCCCAAAAGGGTATCTAGACTACTATTAAGTGCAGGTTGAGTTTACCATACACAACTAGATTTATGCTTAGTTCTCGTTTGTCACAGTTAGACATGCCTTGCTTTCAACATGGAGTATTTTAACATATTAATGCCTAAAGAAACCTAACTTAGGTTGGATACCATCCCCATTGAGCTTGATATGCATCATGCTTAATGTCGGTGGATGAAAACTATTAGTTTCATAAAATATTCTTTATAAATCTACCTCTTTGATCTTCATGGTCTAATCAGATTACCTAGTGAATGAGATTGTGGGTAATTGGTCTTTGTAGTTCACCTTATCTTGTGATGACATCATGGCTACAAACGGTCAAGTCAGGAACCCCAATTTCTTCCTATACTGGTTGGAAGACCATATGACTATCAAATGTCTTAAAATGGAGAGGCTTAAATCATAATATGCCTAAAGTGAGGAATGATTGATGTTTTGTTCTCATAGGTCTACTTGATGTTGATGGTGTGTAATACAAAACCTTTTCCCTCCTTCTATGTTGTAGGTTAGGGATATGAAGGTGTGCATTTTTAATTGTAGTAACTTTTAGGCTTTTTTACTAGAATGAAGAGGTTATAGAATATAGTAGGTGTGTGGTATGTTTAAAAATGATTGACTTAGTTCTCATATTGAATTTGGTGCCATTTTATATTTTCATCACAAAGCTTTTATTGCTAAACTTATTTTCATCATTACATTATATGTACAAAATAAAAGCCTTCTAGATTTTATTGATGGTAAAGTCATCACTATAAGAAACTTTGAGTAGTAGAGAAACCCTTTATTGGAGGAACACTTTATTGGAATGATCAACATGAGACCCTAGGCCTAAGTGTGGTGTGGAGGGTACAAAAAAATGGATATATGTGATCTTGTGGATCTACTCATGTTGTTTCTTGAGATCATTAGTAAAGTTATAGAGTAATTTTTGAAGGGATGGAGTCTTGTAGACTTAGGAATGTCACTTAACTTGAGGAATACTAATAATCAATAGTAGTTCCAACCAGTAATACTTGGGCTAACTTATGTTAATTAATGAAAAATAGATGTAGCTACCACCTAACTAGGGGAAATTGGTAAACCTAACTAATGGGGGTCCCATGAATGTTAATGGTGATCATTCCAATAACTTTTAAGGTTATCTTCATTATCTAAAATGGTGAAATTAGTAGGTAAGCGACTATGACTAGGTAAATAAAGAGGAAGTGATGGTGACCATGATAATATGATGTATATGTAATCATAATGAATATAGCACCATTAAGTAAAAAAAATATTTGGGTGAAACCCTTACTCGACACATTGGATGAGAAGACATATGGAATGGGATAGTTTTACCTAGGGAATGGGTAATAAGGTGTTATGGGAGCGTATACCATTA
This sequence comes from Alisma plantago-aquatica, assembly GCA_963693085.1. Taxonomy (NCBI): domain Eukaryota; kingdom Viridiplantae; phylum Streptophyta; class Magnoliopsida; order Alismatales; family Alismataceae; genus Alisma; species Alisma plantago-aquatica. The sequence continues at coordinate 1,264,673,292 of OY856410.1, read as the reverse complement.
TCCACTACATTAAGTGATATAGAAAACCAAATGATTAGTTTGAAAGTATAACTTAGAGAACCAATATTTGGACAGACTGGTTTTGGGGACAAAATCCTCTTTAAGGGGTGGAGTGTTGTAACATACCTAAATCTAGGTACATGTCTTATCCTTCCTCTTTACTTATAAGATAATGTTAGGCACCTCCTTATAGTTACATGATGTTATTCAACTCCATATAATCCTAACATATTCTATCAAAAAGAAAACAAATAACCAATTGAATTCAATAATAGGGTTGAAAGTGCAAATACATCAACTAGTTAGTATTCACTCTAAATTGAGACTCTACAATCACCCTAGGAATAGTTGATGATGGAAAAAGATAAATATGAATTATTGTATAGTAATTTATTAAATAGGTGAAATAAATGCCTTAATTTGGTACTTAGAAAACAAGCGATAGAATAATTCACAAATGGGTTCAATGGGTTGATCTTAAATTCATATTCCTCATGTTTTGAGTAGCTTGCCTAAAAAATTTCATATCACTTTAGTATCATTTTCTTGCTCAATTGAACTAATCAATAATACATTAATTATCTTAGGTTTAATGGATATGATTAATGTGTCACTTTTATATCCTAAAGTTCATCATTTTTCTTCCCAACCACATAACGTGTCCATGGTATTCCCCTTCCTAACCTCTTTCAAGCACTAACCTAGCACCACCAATGAATGGGGAAGCCAAATGAATGAAGACCTACCTCTTCCTTACCCCTTCTCTTCTCCATCCCCTCCTCTACATTAAACCTATCCACATTGTTATCCTTTTCACCTCCAACCTCCAAGTGTTGTAATGTGTTACTTGTTGCCAACAGTCCCTAAGAGGCATCATCATTCTTCTTTGCCTCATGTCAGTTTTCTCATCCCCCTTCACCATTTGTACCTCTCTTGGGCCTCCTTACTTTCTCATCTTCTCATTCCCAAGAGATCCTTAGCCATCCTTTCCTTCTCTTATCTTCCACCTTCAGTCACAATAGCAAGAAAGATTGTCATCTATTTTACCGCCACATCATCACAAGCAACCACCACACCAGTAGAGTTTCTTTTACCATTAAAATCTAGCCATCCTCCCTCCTCCTTGAACCTATTCACCCTAGGCCTCGTTGTCCCACTCCTTTATCCCTCGCTCCAATTGTCATCACGTGTCATTGCCTATTGTAGATCTTAATGATGGCTCCGGTGGGTGCCAGAAACCACTAAGTTGAACCACCACCGTCAAGGCCACCACCCTGGCCAACTACAATCAAGATGCTACACACAACTCCTCTTGACCATACAGATCTTCCTCTTCCCCCCCCCCAACATTACTATCTCCATTCTCACTCCTACCTTCTCTTGCTATGGTCAATATCTCCATATTCAAACACTACAAACTTATCTGCAATCCTATTTCCTCATCCTCCTTCTCCTGCTCCTCTACCATCTTCTTCCAGCCTCATGTCCCTGTAGATCTGGTGCCACCATTTTTGCATTTTTTTAAGTATATGTTGTCACCACCTGCGTTGGTGGTCACCGATAGCCACATGAACATTTGACGACCCTTCCAAACACCTCACTGCCTCCCTCTTTGTGGGTGCCATGTAGCTTCAACACCGTCAACACTCAATATGACATCCAACTCCTCCATATTTTTGGCATTGTATGTCGTTGCAACAGAGGAAGTGAGAGAGAGAGCGAGAGATATGTTTCTTTCAACCATAGTTCCTTGAGACTCCTCCAGCGGGCATCAGCTACATGTAACTAACCTCAGCACCAACACCACTACACCTCTTCAAGACCTCAACACATCAATGAAGCCTCTACTTTCAAGTCTTCCCCCACTATTGTAAATGTAACATCCCTGACCTGGGTTATGAGTTAACCCTAGGTGTTTTGCCTAAATATGTAATTAAATCTTTGTGATTAACTCTGAGCATGTAATTAAGTTTCTCAGAAACATATATTTCAGTATTTGCTCCTTTTTATTTAAAGTTGTAGCATTGTTTTGATATACAGAGACCTATGTGAAATTTACCCAGTTAAAAGGGTTAGCTTGCAATTTGCACATGATGAGATGTTCCTCTGATGTTGAGACATCATGAGAATCTTTTTGGCAAAAGTATGAGGGATTTCCCAAGCTTGGGCACCAAGGTGCAGCTGTGGAAGCAATCCCGGTGCTTGAAACCCTAATTTGGGATAAAATGCAATTTACCCAAATTAAGGGATTCAATTTGTAAAACATAGCATCTAATGTATCTTTTAGAACTCTTACCATCATTAGAGAAGAAATGATGAGGAAGTCACCTCAATTGAGTTATCAAGTTATGAAATATGCCTTGTGATTGAATAATCAGGGTATATGTGTAATATCTCTTTATGTATGTACCTTATTATTAGATTTTTCTTCTTTGCCTTCTTTTTCTAGACCTTAAGATAAGGTTTGTACTTATAATAAAGAGGAAGGGACGAGCAAGTAATGAAGGAAGGACTTAATTGGAATTATGGGGAAACTTATGGGCCTTTAATGAAACATCACCCAAGTATATGTATACTTCACCTCTCAAGCAAAGGAACTTTTCCTTCGTGCATATCACTGTTTCCTCTTTGCTTGGCCGACTAAGGACTGTCTTGGAGCTCAAGGGGAACGACCAAGGGTGCAAGGTAGGTTTGAACCCCTCTTCTTGCCTAATTCCATGGTTAGAACTCGAATTCAAGGTCAACTTCATGGCTAACTCTTGAAACCCTACCTTTCTAGCCATCTCTTTTCATCCTTCCTTGGAGTTTTCACCTTGGCCAACCTGTGGGAACTCAAGGACGCCATTAGAACTTGGAGCTTGAAAGCTTGGAGCTCAAGGAGCAAGCTTTAGGCGGGTTTTATAACTCTAAACCCATGTTTTACTATGTACATCTCTTATATGCGGTTAGATGATAGCTCTTCATGTTTCCCTACTTTTCCTTGATATTTTGCAAGCAAATCCATGGGATATTCGTACTGTTCTTGAGCTAGGAGATGAAGGCGTGATTTCCAAGAAAAATCCACCGCTTTTCACTTCCTTAAACGGTCTCACCAGTTTGCTCTCTCGGTCTCAAGACCGCGAGGTGAGCAAACGGTCTCTAGACCGCGACAGGGCAAACGGTCTCCAAGACCGTTTGGCCCCGTTGACCGAGCGTGGACCGTATAAGAAATCTGTTCTTAATTATATAGGCTAATCACCCTCAAAATTTGGGAGGCTAACTCCAAAGGAATCGGGAGATATCACCTTTTTAAGTAACAACTTTAATTGAATTTATTCCTGATTTTCAAACGGTCTGAAATTTCATTTTTGGGCAAACGGTCTCAAGACCGTGTAAGGTCGTTGACCAGGCATTGACCGTATGAGATTACTGTTCAAAATAATTTTAATTAACAACTCACCAAGTTTGATGGTCTAATTCCAAACGGGATAAGAGATGAAGGGTGATTACTAGGGCTAACCCTAGATGAAATCAGTACTGAATTATAATAATATAAATTAGGGTTTTTAGGGTTGATTGGCCTAAACGGTCTTAAGACCGTTTGGGGGTCATCCAAACGGTCTCAAGACCGCGAGGGAAATCAACCATGACCGTTTGAAGGTCTGGGGTCAAGAATAGTTGACCAATTGAAGGTACATTTATACCAAATTATATTGCAATTAAATATTGATATGATCATCAACTCAATAGGTCAGACCTTGATGAATTTGCACTAGAATCCAAAATTGGATGGGCAAACGGTCTCAAGACCGTTTGGAACTCATCCAAGGGGTCTCAAGACCGAGAGGACAATCACCCAAGACCGTTTGAAGGTCTAGGGTTAAGCTAATTTGACCAATTGAGGACCTAATTGCAAATAAATTATCAATTTAATCAAAATTCTGTTTTGTGGCTCAATCATGGTTCAACCCCTATCAAATCACATTAGACGTTGATGAAATCTTGGGCAAACGGTCTCAAGACCATGTGGGGACCACCCAAATGACCTCAAGACCGTTTGGGCCAAGTTTGGGCCCAAATGGAGCTCAATTGAAGGGTTCAACCTTCTGTTGAGTCACATTGTTGAGTGTTGATGGGTGAATATTGATAGACCCTAATTGAATCGACTTCAACCCTAATTGGTCAACAATTGAGGGTCAATTGAATGACCAAGTGGTCAAGACAAATCTCAATAGACCCAATTCATAAGTGGTCATCATTGTTTTGACCTTTTGAGGGCTTCAACATCGGTTGACATTATAGGTTGTAACCATTGAATCTTGTTGAAGGTCCAAGCGGCTGAGACCATGTGAGCCTCGCGGTCTCAAGACCGTGAGAGGGCTCGCGGTCTCAAGACCGTGAGGGGGCTCATGGTCTCAAGACCGTGAGAGGGATCGCGGTCTCAAGACAGTGAGGGGGCTCACGGTCTCAAGACTGAGAGGGGGCTCACGGTCTTAAGACCGCGAGGGGCCTCGCGGTCCTGAGGTCAAGGTGAGCAAACGGTCTACATAGCCTTCGCGATCTTGACATCAACTTGAGGCTCGCGGTCTTGGAATGGTTTGAAAGGGCTCGCGGTCTTGGAGTTAGATGAGAGGGCTCGCGGTCTTGAAAAGTCAAAATTGACTAAACGGTCAACACTTTCAAACGATCTCAAACCAATTGGAGATTGATGGTTGAGATCGATCAATGTAATTCAAGGTTGACTTCTTTCAATCAATTGATGATATAAATGGTTCAATGTTGCCCTAATCACACCCTAATGATAACCTAGGATATTAAGGGGTTAATGGACTAAGGTTTTGACCATGATGATGATCAATGGGGTGAATTACCAAAATACCCCTGAAGGGTAAATTAAGTAATACCTTGATCAAATCAAACCCTAATCACATGATGGTGATGTTTTGGGCTATGTTAGCCTATGATGACTTAATCCGACCTGATCTAGAGTGATTTTGACATCACCTAACTTTATGATGAGAGAGAAAGTACTTCTAGAGAGAGAAAGTACTTCTAGAGAGAGAAAGTACCCTTTTCAGGAGAAAACTCAATTAAAGCATCTCCAATGCACAGGAATGAGCATAATTAGGGTATGATCCACCTGTGTGAGATCATAGAAACCCTAATTATGATAAATGATGAACCTTTAACTAATCTAAGAGCATCAATGAAGATGTTACTCATACATGATGATGTTATGAGTTCAATTCACCTTAATGTGAATAGTAAACCCTAATTCAAGGGTGATGACATGTAATGTGAATAGTAAACCCTCATTCAAGGGTAATGGCATGCTTTTGAATATTAAACTCTATTTGATGTGAATTAGAGATTTAACTCTTATGACAAGAGTAGGAAGTATATTCCTTATTTTTGTATTACCTTTATCAGTTGTATTAACCATGCAGGTTCTGATATGAAGGTAATCATATCCAGGTATGGATGTTGATGTTATATTCATTAAAGGCATGTTGTTAGCCTTATGAATAAGTAAAGTAATCTGATGCCTTGTCAGTGGCATCCTATGCTGATAATGGGCTGTGAGAGCCATGAATACCATCAAGGTCATGCCTTAGAGATGACTTGTGATGAGGATAATGAGAAATGATGATTGATATGAGTTAGGCCTGTTACATTTAGTATTCTTCTTTTATAGCTGCTATGCTACTATTATTGTTTGGAGAACAATGTATGTTGTTAAAGAATACTGAATGTACCAAACTAATCAAGTATAATGTAGAGCCCTGATCATAGATCCATCATTGTCAGAGATTAAGTGATGGTGAAATAGGTTTTCCTCAGGGAACTCCTGGAGCACATACTTTTGAGTATGTGGGGTACATGGATGTGTAGAACCTTACATCCTAGTGTAGGAAAGTGATGTAGATGTGTAATCCATCCATCCTTCATTATAATTCCATACCGTATCAGTGGTAGGTAAACATGAAACCTCCTGATGACGAAGAGAGTACAGAACGCCACTGTGACTCTAGAATAGTGAAGGACCAGTTTACCCTGGTGAGCTATAGTAGTAGAGACACGAGATGTCCTACAAGTGATCCTCTTACTGACTGAGGAAGGTGAAGGTCATGAGAATCCGGCTCTCTTAATGACCTATGTATGATACTGATGTGACTTCTCAGCGATCAGTTGGAGTATGAGTGGTATGCCTCATCTCCACAGGGCATAATGTTGTTTGTAAAACATAATCAACCATGTAGTATAACTTGTTAGAGATGACTCCAAGTTAGTTGATCGATGTTACATTGCAATAGTGTTTATATTCTCCATTTCTCCTAAATTGTAGAGATCTTGTTATACCTGCAACTGTTATAGAATACTTTGAAGGCTTTACTGCTTAAGATATTCTTTGATGTTATAATAAAGCTTCTGGCGAAGAGTTATAACTCTCGCTGGGACAATTATGTATAATTGTCTCACCCCGTAGACTTCAACTTTTTAGGTGGACGTCGGAGACGAAGGAACCAGCCTACAGGTGATCAGTCTCAACAGCAGCAGCACCAAGAGCAGCAATAATCTCAGGTGGAGATTTAGTCTGCCATGGGGTGTAGTTAGAGTCAGTCCTATGTGTCCTCTGTACTCTCAGGTCTTGGAGTCTTTTGTTTAGTGATCTTGAGATTTTGTATCTTGATGTATATAATTACTCAAGAAGTAATTATCCTGAGATGTAAACAGTTTATCTCTCTTTATGAAAGAAGTTTTTATGGATCCAAGTTCTTATCTCGAAAAGTTTTAATTTCCCATGATTTTTGTCTTCCGCTGATTACCGATTCGCTTCCGTTAAGTTTTAATCGTGTTTATGTCATGGTTTGGAGATCATAGCCCACAATTAGTGGTATCAGAGCTCTAGGTCAGTTGAGTCTACAGAGGCATAGGACTTAGGACGTCGAGTCTATCTTTAGTACTCCTTCCTTATCTAATAAGAATCTTCTGCTAATTAGGAGAAGAAGATACATAAGAATGTCAGAACATCACGATGAGTACGTGGCAGAGAGTAGTGCTAGTGCACCTCGAGGTGGTGCAAGGGTTCCGAGAATAGAACAACCTTCACCTGAGTCGCAAAGAGAGCCACCCCAGTTCAACCCAGCTGACATGAGTAACCCAGCTGTACAGACGATGTTCGGGCAGTTTATGACTGCCATGACACATATAACTGATAGGATGCCCATTCCTGCACCTAGGGCACCTGTCCAGCCTGAAGCACAAGGTATCGGTAAGACATTCGAACGACTTCGTCGTGTCGGAGCTACCGAGTACTTCGGAACTGCCGACCCTGCAGATGCTGACTTATGGTTGACAGAGTTGGAGAAGGCTTTCAGGATTCTTATGATTCCGGAAGCTGAGAAGGTTAGACATGTTGTCTATCTTCTCAAAGGCAGTGTTGGTCACTGGTGGAACATGGAAGAGCAGAAGAGGCCTGGAGTAGAGTTCTCATGGGAAGAGTTTCGTCGGGAATTTATCAAACGATATTTTCCAAAGACCTTCCTAGATGAGAAGATCTCTCAGTTTGAGAAACTAAGGCAGGGTATGATGAACATTAGCGAATATGAAGCTAAGTTCATGGAGTTGCTGCGGTTCTGTCCGCACATGGCTGCTACGGATGAGGAAAGAATCAGAAGATTCGAGAAGGGTTTGAATTCTGATATGTCAACCCGGTATCTACCTTAGAGAACCGAGAGAGATTCTCTACCTTCGTTGAGTCAGTCCGAAGGATAGAGAGATCTGTGGTTGAGAAAAGACAAACCCATAAAAGATATCCACAGTTCCAGGGTTCTTCATCTAGGGATTCCAAGAAACCTAGATTCTCTGCACCTAACCCTCCACCACCCAGATCGAGTTTTCAAACTCAATGGACACCAAGAAGAGGTAGAGGACGGAGTCAACCGCTTCAAGGGACGCACAGTTCTGCATCAGTGTCAGTTATTGGACCACCCAGACCACAGCAACAGGAGAAGAGTTGCTACAACTGTGGTAAGGTGGGACACTTGATGAAGGATTTTCGTTCTAGGCCTGTCGGTGTGACACAACAACCCCCGAGACATAATCAACAGGGATCTCAGAATAGACAACATCAAGGAGCAGCTCGAGGACGTGGACAAGCGTCTCAAGCTGGATCATCAGCACCACCTCAACACCAGGCGACTGCGAGGTTCTATGCTATGAACCCACCTGAGGCAGTGGTCAATCCACGGGTAGTGGCAGGTCAGATGAAACTTTTATATTCTGATATGTCTACATCCTGTGTTGTATCCGTTCTGATTGATCTGGGTGCTACGCACTCTTTCATCACTCGTGAAGTGATTCGTAACTGCAATGTGACTGTTAGTCATAGAGAAGATAGTTTGTTGTTAGAGACTCCATTGAGTGGGTCTGCCATTTTGCAGGAGGTATGTTCTCCCTGCATCCTCTTCTTTTCTGACCATCGCATTCAAGTGGATCTTATACCACTTGATATGCAGGGATTTGATATAATCCTCGGGATGGATACCTTAGAAAGGTATAGAGTTGTCTTGGATTGTGAGTCCAAGTTGGTTGTGTTTGCTGATGAAAGCAACACATGGATCTTTCAAGGAGAAAGAAAGATTCTGCCCACCTGTCTTGTATCAGCTATGGTTGGTGATAAGCTGTTGAGGCAAGGATGTTATGCATTCTTAGCCCATGTGGTAGATGTTACCAAGGAAAGTTCCAATCCTACTAAAGTTCCTATAGTCAGGGAATTTGAAGATGTGTTTCCTGAAGAACTTCCTGGTATACCACCACCTCGGGAGATTGATTTTGAAATCAATCTGATTCCAGATACGAAACCCATAGCTCAGACTCCGTATAGAATGGCGCCTGCCGAGATGGCAGAACTCAAGAAACAGCTTCAAGAGTTACTTGAGAGAGGTTTTATCCGACCGAGTACTTCACCTTGGGGTGCTCCAGTCTTGTTTGTTAAAAAGAAAGATGGGTCAATGCGGTTGTGCATCGACTACAGACAACTCAATAAAGTAACAATAAAGAATAAGTACCCTCTGCCGAGGATTGATGATCTCTTTGACCAGTTGTGTGGAGCAACAGTCTTTTCAAAAATAGAGTTGAGGTATGGATATCATCAACTCCGTATTAAGGATAGTGACATATCCAAGTCCGCCTTTAGGACAAGATATGGTCACTATGAGTTCACGGTTATGTCGTTTGGACTAACCAATGCACCAGCTGCATTTATGGAACTCATGAATAGAGTTTTTTTACCTTTCCTTGATCAGTGTGTTGTCGTCTTCATAGATGACATTCTGATTTATAGTAAGGATGCTCAGCAGCATGAGAAGCATCTTCGCCAAGCTTTGACCTTGCTAAGAGAACATAAGATGTACGCTAAGTTTAGCAAGTGTGAGTTCTGGCTGCCGGAGGTATCTTTTCTTGGACATGTGATATCCTCCTCGGGAATTTGTGTTGACCCTACAAAGGTAGAATCTGTTCTACAATGGGAACAACTGAAGACACCGACGGAGATTCGAAGTTTCTTGGGGTTAGCTGGCTATTATCGAAGGTTCATTAAGAACTTTAGTTCTATAGCTTTACCTTTGACCAAGTTAACCCGGAAAGATGTTCCTTTTTCTTGGAGTGATAAGTGTCAACAGTCTTTCCAGTTGCTGAAGGAGAGATTGACAAGTGCACCTGTGCTAGTGCTACCTGAACAAGGAAAAGGATATGTAGTCTTCTGTGATGCTTCCAAAAATGGACTAGGATGTGTGTTGATGCAGGATAAACAAGTGATTTCTTTTGCTTCCTGACAGCTTAAGAAACACGAGGAGAATTATCCAACACACGATCTGGAGTTAGCTGATGTGGTTCATGCTTTGAAGATCTGGAGGCATTATCTCTACGGAGAGACATCCCAGATTTTCACAGACCACAAAAACCTTAAGTATATCTTCTCTCAGCATGAGCTCAACATGAGGCAACGTCGCTGGATGGAGTTAATAAAGGACTACGACTGTACAATTGATTACCATCCAGGCAAGGCCAATGTTGTTGCAGATGCCTTGAGTAGGAAATCAGCAACATCAACCATGAATAGAGCACAACTAAACTCTTTAGTATGCGCTAGGAGAGATATTCTTATCTCTTTAAGTCAAGACAATGTACAGTTGAAGGTGTCATTGTTAGCCGGTTTGTTAGCTGAGATGCATGTTAAACCTACCCTAAGGGAGCAGATTAAAGAGGCACAGCTAGGTGATGCTGCAGTTCAACATATAAGATCTGAGTATGGAAATGAGAAGCAAGATGGTTTTCATGACTCAGAAGATCAAGTAGCTTGTTATAATGGAAGGATGATAGTGCCAGATGTGGACAACTTGAGAAAGTTAGTCCTGGAAGAAGCCCATTCTTCCATGTATGCTATGCATCCAGGGAACACCAAGATGTATCGGAATTTGAAAGATCTGTATTGGTGGCCTGGGATGAAGAAGGACATTGCAGAGTTTGTTCTGAGGTGTCCCGTGTGTCAGCAAGTTAAAGCTGAACACCAGAAGCCTGCAGGAACAATGCAACCTTTACCCATACCGCAGTGGAAGTGGGACCATGTGACCACGGACTTTGTTGTTGGCCTACCCAGGATAAGCAAAGGACATGATTCCATTTGGGTAATTGTTGATAGGTTAACTAAGACAGCACATTTCTTACCTGTCAAGACAACCTATTCTGCTGAAAGGTTATCAGAGTTGTATGTTCAAGAGATAGTGCGTTTGCACGGAGTTCCTATCACAATAGTTTCTGACAGAGGTCCTCAGTTTACAAGTCGTTTTTGGGAACAGTTGCACAGAGCCTTAGGCACTAAGCTGAGGTTTAGTACGGCCTTTCATCCGCAGACTGATGGACAGTCGGAAAAGACCATACAGACCTTAGAAGACCTGTTGAGAGCATGTGTTCTCCAGTTCACCGGAAGTTGGGATCTACACCTAAGCTTGATAGAGTTTGCCTATAACAATAGCTATCAGCATAGTATTGATATGGCACCTTATGAAGCCTTATATGGTAGACATTGTAGATCACCCTTGTGTTAGTTTGAGACTGGTGAGCACCAGTTGTTAGGTCCTGACCTGGTGCAGCAAACCACAGAAAAGATTAAAGTAATACAACATAAGATTAAGATTGCTCAAGATAGGCAGAAATCTTATGCTGACAAACGCCGTAGACCTTTAGAGTTCCAGGTTGGAGACAGAGTGTATCTCAAGGTCTCACCTTAGAAAGGGGTCCTTCGTTTTGGAAGGAAAGGGAAGTTAGCTCCTAGATTTATGGGGCCTTATCCAATCATTGAACGGATTGGAAAGGTAGCATATAGACTAGAGCTGCCCCCAGAGTTACAGAGGTTACACCCTGTGTTTCACATTTCTATGTTGAAGAAATGTCACCCAGACACCGAGTCAGTTCTACAACCCATGGAAGTAGAATTGAATGATGATATGTCCTATGAGGAGGGACCAGTGTCAATCCTTGATAAAAGAATTAAAAAGTTAAAGAAGAAAAATATAAGTCTTGTGAAAGTCCTCTCGAATCACCGTGGCGTTGAAGAAGCCACTTGGGAGCTAGAGGATGAGATGAGAAGGAGGTATCCTGCCCTTTTCTCTTGATATGTCTTATCGATTTCGGGGACGAAATCCTTGTAAGGGGTGGATAATTTGTAACATCCCTGACCTGGGTTATGAGTTAACCCTAGGTGTTTTGCCTAAATATGTAATTAAATCTTTGTGATTAACTCTGAGCATGTAATTAAGTTTCTCAGAAACATATATTTCAGTATTTGCTCCTTTTTATTTAAAGTTGTAGCATTGTTTTGATATACAGAGACCTATGTGCAATTTACCCAGTTAAAAGGGTTAGCTTGCAATTTGCACATGATGAGATGTTCCTCTGATGTTGAGACATCATGAGAATCTTTTTGGCAAAAGTATGAGGGATTTCCCAAGCTTGGGCACCAAGGTGCAGCTGTGGAAGCAATCCCGGTGCTTGAAACCCTAATTTGGGATAAAATGCAATTTACCCAAATTAAGGGATTCAATTTGTAAAACATATCATCTAATGTATCTTTTAGAACTCTTACCATCATTAGAGAAGAAATGATGAGGAAGTCACCTCAATTGAGTTATCAAGTTATGAAATATGCCTTGTGATTGAATAATCAGGGTATATGTGCAATATCTCTTTATGTATGTACCTTATTATTAGATTGTTCTTCTTTGCCTTCTTTTTCTAGACCTTAAGATAAGGTTTGTACTTATAATAAAGAGGAAGGGACGAGCAAGTAATGAAGGAAGGACTTAATTGGAATTATGGGGAAACTTATGGGCCAAAATGAAACATCACCCAAGTATATGTATACTTCACCTCTCAAGCAAAGGAACTTTTCCTTCGTGCATATCACTGTTTCCTCTTTGCTTGGCCAACTAAGGACTGTCTTGGAGCTCAAGGGGAACGACCAAGGGTGCAAGGTAGGTTTGAACCCCTCTTCTTGCCTAATTCCATGGTTAGAACTCGAATTCAAGGTCAACTTCATGGCTAACTCTTGAAACCCTACCTTTCTAGCCATCTCTTTTCATCCTTCCTTGGAGTTTTCACCTTGGCCAACCTGTGGGAACTCAAGGACGTCATTAGAGCTTGGAGCTCAAGGAGCAAGCTTTAGGCGGGTTTTATAACTCTAAACCCATGCTTTACTATGTACATCTCTTATATGCGGTTAGATGATAGCTCTTCATGTTTCCCTACTTTTCCCTGCTATTTTGCAAGCAAATCCATGGGATATTCGTACTGTTCTTGAGCTAGGAGATGAAGGCGTGATTTCCAAGAAAAACCCACCGCTTTTCACTTCTTTAAACGGTCTCACCAGTTTGCTCTCTCGGTCTCAAGACCGCGAGGTGAGCAAACGATCTCTAGACCGCGACAGGGCAAACGGTCTCCAAGACCGTTTGGCCCCATTGACCGAGCGTGGACCGTATAAGAAATCTGTTCCTAATTATATAGGCTAATCACCCTCAAACTTTGGGAGGCTAACTCCAAAGGAATCGGGAGATATGACCTTTTTAAGTAACAACTTTAATTGAATTTATTCCTGATTTTCAAACGGTCTGAAATTGCCTGTTTGGGCAAACGGTCTCAAGACCGTGTAAGGTCGTTGACCAGGCGTTGACCGTATGAGATTACTGTTCAAAATAATGTTAATTAATAACTCACCAAGCTTGATGGTCTAATTCCAAACGGGCTAAGAGATGAAGGGTGATTACTAGGGCTAACCCTAGATGAAATCAGTATTGAATTATAATAATATAAATTAGGGTTTTAGGGTTGATTGACCTAAACGGTCTTAAGACTATTTGGGGGTCATCCAAATGGTCTCAAGACCGCGAGGGCAATCAACCATGACCGTTTGAAGGTCTGGGGTCAAGAATAGTTGACCAATTGAAGGTACATTTATACCAAATTATATTGCAATTAAATATTGATATGATCATCAACTCAATAGGTCAGACCTTGATGAATTTGCACTAGAATCCAAAATTGGATGGGCAAACGGTCTCAAGACCGAGAGGACAATCACCCAAGACCGTTTGAAGGTCTAGGGTTAAGCTAATTTGACCAATTGAGGACCTAATTGCAAATAAATTATCAATTTAATCAAAATTCTGTTTTGTGGCTCAATCATGGTTCAACCCCTATAAAATCACATTAGACGTTGATGAAATCTTGGGAAAACGGTCTCAAGACCATGTGGGGACCACCCACATGACCTCAAGACCGTTTGGGCCAAGTTTGGGCCCAAATGGAGCTCAATTGAAGGGTTCAACCTTGTGTTGAGTCACATTGTTGAGTGTTGATGGGTGAACATTGATAGACCCTAATTGAATCGACTTCAACCCTAATTGGTCAACAATTGAGGGTCAATTGAATGACCAAGTGGTCAAGCAAAATCTCAATAGACCCAATTCATAAGTGTTCATCATGGTTTTGACCTTTTGAGGGCTTCAACATCGGTTGACATTATAGGTTGTAACCATTGAATCTTGTTGAAGGTCCAAGCGGCTGAGACCATGTGAGCCTCGCGGTCTCAAGACCGTGAGAGGGCTCGCGGTCTCAAGACCGTGAGGGGGCTCACGGTCTCAAGACCGTGAGATGGCTCACGGTCTCAAGACCATGAGGGGGCTCACGGTCTCAAGACCGAGAGGGGGCTCACGGTCTCAAGACCGCGAGGGGCCTCGCGGTCCTGAGGTCAAGGTGAGCAAACGGTCTACATAGCCTTCGCGATCTTGACATCAACTTGAGGCTCGCGGTCTTGGAATGGTTTGAAAGGGCTCATGGTATTGGAGTTAGATGAGAGGGCTCACGGTCTTGAAAAGTCAAAATTGACTAAACGGTCAACACTTTCAAACGATCTCAAACCAATTGGAGATTGATGGTTGAGATCGATCAATGTAATTCAAGGTTGACTTCTTTCAATCAATTGATGATATAAATGGTTCAATGTTGCCCTAATAACACCCTAATGATAACCTAGGATATTAAGGGGTTAATGTACTAAGGTTTTGACCATGATGATGATCAATGGGGTGAATTACCAAAATACCCCTGAAGGGTAAATTAAGTAATACCTTGATCAAATCAAACCCTAATCACATGATGGTGATGTTTTGGGCTATGTTAGCCTATGATGACTTAATCCGACCTGATCTAGAGTGATGTTGACATCACCTAACTTTATGATGAGAGAGAAAGTACTTCTAGAGAGAGAAAGTACTTCTAGAGAGAGAAAGTACCCTTTTCAGGAGAAAACTCAATTAAAGCATCTCCAATGCACAGTAATGAGCATAATTAGGGTATGATCCACCTGTGTGAGATCATAGAAACCCTAATTATGATAAATGATGAACCTTTAACTAATCTAAGAGCATCAATGAAGATGTTACTCATACATGATGATGTTATGAGTTCAATTCACCTTAATGTGAATAGCAAACCCTAATTCAAGGGTGATGACATGTAATGTGAATAGTAAACCCTAATTCAAGGGTAATGGCATGCTTTTGAATATTAAACTCTATTTGATGTGAATTAGAGATTTAACTCTTATGACAAGAGTAGGAAGTATATTCCTTATTTTTGTATTACCTTTATCAGTTGTATTAACCATGCAGGTTCTGATATGAAGGTAATCATATCCAGGTATGGATGTTGATGTTATATTCATTAAAGGCATGTTGTTAGCCTTATGAATAAGTAAAGTAATCTGATGCCTTGTCAGTGGCATCCTATGCTGATAATGAGCTGTGAGAGCCATGAATACCATCAAGGTCATGCCTTAGAGATGACTTGTGATGAGGATAATGAGAAATGATGATTGATATGAGTTAGGCCTGTTACATTTAGTATTCTTCTTTTATAGCTGCTATGCTACTGTTATTGTTTGGAGAACAATGTATGTTGTTAAAGAATACTGAATGTACCTAACTAATCAAGTATAATGTAGAGCCCTGATCATAGATCCATCATTGTCAGAGATTAAGTGATGGTGAAATAGGTTTTCCTCAGGGAACTCCTGGAGCACATACTTTTGAGTATGTGGGGTACATGGATGTGTAGAACCTTACATCCTAGTGTAGGAAAGTGATGTAGATGTGTAATCCATCCATCCTTCATTAGAATTCCATACCGTATCAGTGGTAGGTAAACATGAAACCTCCTGATGACGAAGAAAGCACAGATATCCGTATCAGTGGTAGGTAAATATGAAACCTCCTGATGACGAAGAGAGTACAGAACGCCACTGTGACTCTAGAATAGCGAAGGACCAGTTTACCCTGGTGAGCTATAGTAGTAGAGACACGAGATGTCCTAAAAGTGATCCTCTTACTGACTGAGGAAGGTGAAGGTCATGAGAATCCGGCTCTCTTAATGACCTATGTATGATACTGATGTGACTTCTCAGCGATCAGTTGGAGTATGAGTGGTATGCCTCATCTCCACAGGGCATAATGTTGTTTGTAAAACATAATCAACCATGTAGTATAACTTGTTAGAGATGACTCCAAGTTAGTTGATCGATGTTACATTGCAATAGTGTTTATATTCTCCATATCTCCTAAATTGTAGAGATCTTGTTATACCTGCAACTGTTATAGAATACTTTGAAGGCTTTACTGCTTAAGATATTCTTTGATGTTATAATAAAGCTTCTGGCGAAGAGTTATAACTCTCGCTAGGACAATTATGTATAATTGTCTCACCCCATAGACTTCAACTTTTTAGGTGGACGTCGGAGACGAAGGAACCAGCCTACAGGTGATCAGTCTCAGCAGCAGCAGCACCAAGAGCAGCAGTAATCTCAGGTGGAGATTTAGTCTGCCATGGGGTGTAGTTAGAGTCAGTCCTATGTGTCCTCTGTACTCTCAGGTCTTGGAGTCTTTTGTTTAGTGATCTTGAGATTTTGTATCTTGATGTATATAATTACTCAAGAAGTAATTATCCTGAGATGTAAATAGTTTATCTCTCTTTATGAAAGAAGTTTTTATGGATCCAAGTTCTTATCGCGAAAAGTTTTAATTTCCCGTGATTTTTGTCTTTCGCTGATTACCGATTCACTTCCGTTAAGTTTTAATCGTGTTTATGTCATGGTTTGGAGATCAGATCCCACAGTAAACATTGTCTTAAACCCTCCACCTTGCTATCCATGTCTATTCCATGCTTTTTGGTTGGAGGTGTTGGGTTTTGTGGAGAAAACATGTGCGGCGGAAGCAATAAAATCCACACAACCCGAAACAGGATCTTGTCAACAACAACATATTTGGAAGGAGTGTTTGTGGGATATACCTTATCGCGGAGCAAGTCCGGAGATGTTCCGCTGCACGATGGTGTGCAACGCTGCTGGCCTACACGGACGGAACTTCTCTCCCATTCGTTAAGCGCGTCGTAGGAAGATCCAGCGGCGTTTCTTTACGGCGGTGATGTACACTGCTCGCAGCGTGTACAGGTGGTCGTCGACGTCCTCCGAACGCAGGCGTCAAGGCATCTTTGTCTCTACTTTGTCCACGCGGATGGACGGAACTCCACGTCACGCTTCCCAAGCCTGCGGGAAGGAGTCGTGTCTCTGCGGCGGCGTGCTAGTAGCACGTTTCTCTCCTTTCTCTCCTAAGGACGATGACGGCTAGGGTTTACGTGTGTGAGCGTAAACTAAAAAGCCTCTATCTATCTTATATAGATATCGGCCGTCCATCCTCCGTTAAACAGGATAGCGAAGGGAAATAGGGTTTCCTAAACCCATCAGTAAACAGAAACGTTGTGTTAATTAAAACGCTCGTGGATTAATTAGAATATTTCGGGATTCATTAATTAACCAAATAATCACATTAATTGATTAATTAATATCTGACTCCATGCAATCGCTTGGGATGGCTTTATGTGCATATACGCCAACAAACTCCCACTTGCACTTAGAGACAGTCACTTCAAAATTATTCTAATCGATTACATAAACATTTTAGTAATCAATGTGATTCAAAGCAATTCCAATCAAATCCACAATTATACTCCTATTCCAACACATCCTATGTGTGTGAACCGGTAGGCTCCAAATTACGTTGGCAGTGATATCCATAATCATATTATGATTTCACAAGCAATGATTGGTATCTAGCAAGACTTCATTGCCACCCAAGTAGTTGGAGAAGTTGGAGAACAACTTAACCTATCATTCATGACTGGTGTTACAGTGATTGCATAGTTCCTTTGTCATTGATATCTGAATTGAACTTGAGTCATGGAATTGTTATCCTTTTCAACGTTCAATCCATGTTCCTTGAACTAGAGAAGACTATCTGAGATATATGTAAGATCAATATCACATATTGACTCACATCAGCATGGCCATGCATTTCTCAGTCTCGCTTATCAAGTGGCTGGAATATCAAACTCCCATAGGAAGGACAAGTTCTATCTACATCACTCACAGTCATCCCCATGTGTCACAGTGCACCCAAGCACCATCTTTATGGAAATCCTTATTCAGGACCACGGTGGATGATGTCAAAATACACCGAACGACATGTGATAAGTGTAGTGACTTCAGGTCTAAGAACCACAATCACCACCATCATTATGAGATGTGACTCTAACTACCAATCACGGTATCCATGTGTCACTCTCAAGGTGGGTCTATTCAATACACTGTTCTCTAACAAGTATCTATGTATTTGGTTTGATATCTCTATATCATGGATAATGAGATTCTTCCATCAACCAACATACATTCTAATCTTATGTGTTATTGATGTCTATGGATATTTCCACAATAAAAACCGATTAGGGACAAAACAAGAATACATACTCTTAACATACATATGATCTCACTATTCAGGTCATCAACCCGAAGACATATGTCATTGAGTATATTATTCTATAGACATCTATAAGTTTTATGGTCATCTCACAATATAAAACACAAACAAATAGATTGGAAACTTGCCTTTATTGATATGATCAATGTAGTATTACAAATCATTTACATAGTATCCCATTACAATCATCGAATGATAGTCTCTATGGCCATACATACCAAGAGATTCCCACTTGCACTTATACCCAATCACTCATGAATCTCAATCCAAGTGATCGAACATGTCTGTCATGTTTCTGCTGTGAAAGTGCTTTTGTGAGCGGGCCAGCCACATTGCTTTCTGTAGGTACTCTGCAAATCTTCACATCTCCTCGTTGTATGATCTCTCGTATGAGATGGAACCATTGTAGAATATGTTTGGAACGTTGGTGTGATCTTGGTTCTTTAGCCTGTGCAATTGCTCCATTGTTGTCGCAAAACAACTCAATTGCATCACTAACGCTTGGAACCACTCCAAGTTCAGAAATGAACTTCTTGATCCATACAGCTTCCTTCACAGCATTAGATGTGGCAATATATTCGGCCTCTATTGTAGAATCTGCAACCGTCTCT
This sequence comes from Alisma plantago-aquatica, assembly GCA_963693085.1. Classification (NCBI taxonomy): domain Eukaryota; kingdom Viridiplantae; phylum Streptophyta; class Magnoliopsida; order Alismatales; family Alismataceae; genus Alisma; species Alisma plantago-aquatica. The sequence continues at coordinate 1,264,654,280 of OY856410.1, read as the reverse complement.
TGCTTGGAACTCTTCCAGCTAAACCTATTTAGCACCTTGTCAATGTATGTGCTTTGGCTTAGGCCTAGAAGCCTTCTAGATCTATCTCTATAGATCTTGATCCCAAGTATATAGGATGCTTCGCCTAAATCCTTCATAGAGAAAGTCTTCCCTAGCCAACCTTTTACATTCTGAAGAGTAGGGATGTCATTTCCCATCAATAGTATGCCATCCACATACAATATGAGAAATATGATTGTGCTCCCACTAACCCTTTTGTAAACACAAGGTTCATCTTCATTTTGACTAAAGCCAAACTTTTTGACTACTTCATCAAAACGTAGATTCCAGCTCTGAGATGCTTGCTTCAATCCATAGATTGACCTTTGTAGCTTACAGACTTTATTGGCTTCCTTTGGATCAATAAAACCCTCAGGTTGTGTCATGTACACATCCTCGAGTAAATTCCCATTAAGGAATGATGTTTTAACATCCATATGCCAAATCTCATAGTCATGATAAGCTGCAATGGCAAGCATGATCCTGATGGATTTAACCATGGCAACTGGTGAGAAGGTCTCATCATAATCAACACCTTGAATTTGACGGAATCCTTTCACAACCAATCTACCTTTATAGGTTTGAACATTTCCATCCATGTCAGTCTTCTTCTTAAAGACCCACTTGCACCCTATGGGTCTTACCCCTTCGGATGGATCCACCAAGGTCCATACCTTGTTGGTGTACATGGATTCCATGTCAGATCTCATGGCTTCGAGCCATTTCTCAAATTATGGTCCCTTAGTAGCTTCTAGATAGGAAGTTGGCTCATCTGCTATGCCCAATTCATCACTATCTTGAGTCACGAGAAATCCAAATCTCTCAGGTTCAAGTCGTGTCCTACTAGACCTACGAGGTTCCTGTGTTACATTTGGAACTTGAAATTTCACAACAACTTGTGAGTCTTCATTTTCCTTATGTACCTCCTCGGGTTCTCTACTTTCTTGTTGGTCTCGAACTTCTTTGAGCTCTACATTCCTCCCACTAATTCCTTTGGAAATAAATTCCTTTTCAAGAAATACAGCAGTCATAGCAACAAACACTTTGTTGTCAGTTGGTGTGTAGAAGTAGTATCCCCGAGTTTCCTTGGGGTATCCAATAAAATAGCATTTTTCTGATTTGGGTCCAAGCTTTTCAGGAAATTTTTTCCTAACATAAGCTTCACATCCCCAAATCTTTAACATAGACAAATTGGGACGATTCCCATTCCATATCTCATACGGTGTCTTTTGAACCAATTTGGAAGGTACACAGTTAAGTGTAAACGCTGTAGTTTCAAGAGCATATCCCCAGAACGATATTGGAAGTTCGGCTGAACTCATCATTGATCGTACCATGTCTAATAATGTACGATTCCTTCTTTCTGACACACCATTATGTTGTGGTGTACCAGGTGGAGTCCATTTTGATACAATACCACGGTCTCTCAGAAGGTCCTCAAACTCTTGGCTTAAGTATTCGCCACCTCGATCTGAACGAAGTGCTTTAATACTCTTACCAAGTTTCTTCTCTACTTCATTCATAAAATTCTTGAACATTTCAAGAGTTTCTGACTTGTGTTTCATAAGATATACATAGCCATACCTACTGAGGTCATCAGTAAAGGTAATGAAGTATTGATAGCCTCCTCTAGCATTTGATCTAAAAGGTCCACATACATCAGTATGTATGAGCCCTAGCAGATCACTAGCTCTCTCACTGTGTCCAGTTAAAGGAGTTTTGGTCATCTTCCCTAATAAACATGCCTCACATGTCTCTAATGATTCAAAATCAAAAGAGTCTAGATAACCATCCTTATGGAGTCTAGATATGTGCTTCTCATTTATGTGCCCAAGACGACAATGCCATAAGATTGTTTTGTTTGAGTTGTCAAGTTTTAACCTTTTAGTATTTACGTTGTATATGCTAGTCTCAAGTTCTAACAAGTAGATACCATAATACATAGGGGCATTGCCATAAAAGATATCATCTTTAGATATAGAAATAATTCCATTCTTAATGTGAAATTCAAATCCACTCTTGTCCATACAAGATACATAAATAATATTTCTATTAATGGCAGGTACATAATAGAAATTCTCTAATTCTATTACAAGGCCCGTAGGCAAAGATAAACTAATAACTACAACTGCGGTGGCAGCAACTCTTGCTCCATTAGAAACCCGCAGCTCGACTTGGCCCTTTCGTAAAGGCTTACTTCTTATCAGATCCTGCATATTAGAACATATGTGAGATCCACATACGGTATCCAGTACCCAGGATGAAGAAGTATTTAAGTTTATCTCAATAACGTATATACCTGAAGTGGAGATCTTTATCCCCTGCTTCTTCTTCCTCAGTTCCTCTAGGTAGAGAGGACAGTTTCTTTTCCAATGTCTAGGCTGGTGACAATGGTGACAACTGTCTTCTTTGGAGATCCCACCTTTAGCTTTGAGCGAGGATGACTTTGGCTTCTTCCCGGCTTTAGAACTTTTCTTAGTCTTGCCTTTGCCTTTTGACTTTCCCTTTGCCTTGTTGATCACCATCACAGACTTGTGCTTATCTTTCTTCATCTGTGCTTCAGCTGTCCTCAACATGCCCAACAATTCTGACAATGGCTTCTCAAAATTGTTCATGTTGTAGTTCATGACAAAATGATTATATGATTCAGGCAACGATTGTAGAATCACATCAGTGGCCAACTCTTGACCTAGGGGAAATCCCAGCTTGGATAGGCTTTCCATGTACCCAATCAAGGTGAGTATATGGGTGCCAACTGAGTCTCCCTCTTTCATCTTGCTTTTGAACAAAGCCTTTGAGACATCATATCTCTCCTGTCTTGCTTGATGTTGATACATGTTCTTGAGATGTGTTACCATATTCTTGACATTCATGTTCTCATGCTTCTCTTGCAACTCATAGTTCATTGAGTACAACATCAGGCACTTGACATCCACGGCATCATCAAGGTGCTTCTTGTAAGCATCATTTTCAGCCTTGGGCGCATTTACGGCGGGCTCCTCTGGCTCTGGTGTTTCAAGTACATAGAGCTTACGCTCATGTGTGAGAACAATTCTCAGCGTCCTAAACTAGTTTTGAAAGTTGGTTCCGGTAAGTTTGTCCTTCTCAAGGACTGATCACAATGAGAACGTGTGAGTGTTGTTTTCCATTTGATTACTACAAAAGAAAAATTTGCATTTAGTCCAAAACATTTTGACTTGTAAAGATTTGATAAATGAGATTAATTAGGCCTTTAATTAATTATGCTCCCACTATTTTATTCAAATTGATAGCCCTCACTATCAACTCGGAAGATTGCAACGCATAACCTTCTAGTGAGCCAAGACCCAAAATAATTGGATCAATGCCCAGCCAACGCCGGCGTCAAAGACCAAATACTAAGGTAGGCAACTTTTGCCAATTGCATCATATGCAACTCTTAGATAGATGATCATGCACAACTCCTTGCCATGATGCATATGTGTTCCTCTAGGTACTTGATCCTATCAAGGTTCCCCAGTTATGTCCAACCCATAAGCCAACACGATGAGTGTGCACCCTGCGGAGGCAGACCCACACACCCACCATCACACTTCCATGAGATAGACAGTGTACCATGCGGAGGCGTGCCCACACATAGTCGATCAAGCTTTTCATGTGTGTTGCTTTATGGAAGGCAACTAAAACTTAATATTATTAATTGAGGGGTTTTATTAATACATATACATATCCAAACACCACATACTTATAGTATGTATCATATACTACTATATCCACAACCACAAACGATAGACATGCAATCACAAACACAAATACATCAGTTATGGCCATACTATTGTAATCCTTTGGAGCAACAAAGGATTATGGTCCACCTATGGTCTTATGCATCTCATGCAACACCTGTGAATCAACCTGTAAGCATGTAATGATCAACAATACAATGAACAACTTCATGGATGCTTCGTGAGGTTGGAACTTCAAGTTGCTTCTTAGAATTGGATCTTCTTGTTGCTTCTCCGTGGACACTCCTTGGAGTTGGATCTTCATGTTGCTTCTTGGAATTGGATCTTCATGGTGCTTCTCCATGGACACTCCTTGGAGTTGGATCTTCAAGTGGCCTCCTTACATCAAGTTTACAAAGACTAAAACTAATCCTATCTCTATTACATCATATGAGTACAAATATAAAAGAAAAGAATTAATTACACTTTGAAATAAGAGATGAGGATCGGCATGCAAGTCGAATACTTTATATAAAGGATCCATATGCAACCATTATACATCCATAGCATTCATAAACAACCATATCCACAAGATAGACATCCACATTCATAAAAGAGGATACTAGGCCATAACCGTGCATGCACTCACCACATAAAATAGATTTTAAAGGCGACGTGTATGCTATCATAGGTATATCTACATATACGTATATACATATTAAAATTGTAGTACTTGTAATGTGGGACATTCCCCATTAAAAAAATTTTGACTCCCACGCAGACAATGCGGGGTACATAGGGGCCGCCCCTCGTGGGGTCTCAGGGGTAGAGCCCCTGAAAGGTCTACAGAATTTTACTTCTGTGCACTTAGGAAAATCAATATTTTCCATAGTCGACCCCGTCCAAAACGTCAAAAACAATAGCCTGCGGAGTATGTGGAATTAGGTTTAGATTTGCACATTAGCAGGTTTAATTTGCATCGTATGCAACATAGAAAACAGTATACAGCGATTCGATCATATCGAAACGAATCCAAATACGTTGTAGATCGATGCTGCTCTGATACCACTATTGGGTTTTGCGGAGAAAACATGCGCGACGGAAGCAATAAAATCCACGCAACCCGAAATAGGATCTCGTCAACAACAACGTATTTGGAAGGAGTGTTTGTGGGATATACCTTATCGCAGAGCAAGTCCGGCGATGTCCCACTGCACGACGGTGTGCAACGCTGCTGGCCTACACAGACGGAACTTCTCTCCCATTCGTCAAGTGCGTCGCAGGAAGATCCGGCGGTGTTTCTTTATGGCGGTGACGTACGCTGCTCGTAGCGTGTACAGGTGGTCGTCGACGTCCTCCAAACGCAGGCGTCAAGGCATCTGCGTCTCTACTTCGTCTACGCGGATGGATGGAACTCAACGTCACGCTTCCCAAGCTGGCGGGAAGGAGTCGTGTCTCTGCGGTAGCATGCTAGCGGCGTGTTTCTCTCCTTTCTCTCCTAAGGACGATGACAGCTAGGGTTTACATGCGCGAGCGTAAATTGAAAAGCCTCTATCTATCTTATATAGATATCGGTCGTCCATCCTCCTTTAAATAGGATACAAAGGGAAATAGGGTTTCCTAAACCCATCAGTAAACAGAAACGTTGCGTTAATTAAAATGATCGTGGATTAATTAGAATATTTTGGAATTCATTAATTAACCAAATAATCAAATTAATTTATTAATTAATATCTGACTCCATGCAATCACTTGGGATGGCTTTATGTGCATATACGCCAACAGGAGGTTCCACTTTCACCTCCACCCATAGACCAAGCCAATAGCTTGATCATTTATGAGTATATTTATACCCATTTTACACGATTTTTACTCACTTTTTAGGGGTTGTTGTGCTCCTATTTCCTAGTTCTAGCTTTATATTCACTTAAATGCAGTTATTGTCCCTTTTCTAAACTTTAATGCATTTTGCGTATATTTTGTGCAGAATCAGCCAAGGTTGTGTTACAACACCCAAATGGATGATTAAGCACTCATGATGCTACACCTCAAGGTAAGGAAGGCCCAAAAGTATTCCTTTTGATCACCTTCCAACCACCTACTCAAGAGAGTGGCTCTGCCATTTGCCCGACTCGAGCCACTCTTTGCTTAGAGTCCTCTCAATTTTGATGTCTTGACATGCACTCCCAACATCCAATCCATTTCGGTTCCCTCCATGTTGGTCATCCAGAGAACCATATGTGAGGTCCAAATTGAGTATCCCATGTGAGTCACCTGTTGGACTGAGTACGGACCATACAATCAGATGCCTTCTACCACAAGCATTTAACATTAGGGTTTTAGAGGGGAGGAATGCATCTATAAAAGGGAACCCTTATCATCCATCAAAAGGGTCTTTGGTCTATGATTAGAAACCACATTGTGCAGCACAAAACCTAGTGAGGAGTGAGGAGGAGGTGGCCACGGTAGGGAGATTGGTGTTCCTACACCATGTGTCATGACCCTCTCCATCGTTCCTACCATCCCTTTGCTATTGTCCATTGCCATGAGTAAGTAGACGCCTTGTTCTAGGGCATGGGGACTAGCTCCAATCACCCATATTTTATCTTAGCTTGTATCTAAACTCAACAATATAGTTGCAAAATAAAGTGTCATTCTACTCAATGCTTTGCTTTGCAAATTGATGACTTGTTTTGAATATATGTTATGGTCATGGATATGCAGGTTGTTGTGAGTGTGATTAGAACACCAGAATGATCTTATTATCCCCCTAAGCTATCAGCAAGGGATAATAAGGTGATTGGACTTATATGTTCCAAGGATGTTCAGTCGTAAGTAAGAGAGTTTGGTTGGTATAGACTGGGAACTTGGGTGTCGAGGATGGTCAGTTCTAAGGTAGTTTATACTAGGTGACGACCTATATCTCGTGAGGGTGCAAAAGCTAAGCCTCAATTTCGCAATGACTATTGGAGAGTTAGATCTTGTTAGGATAATTATGCATGCCTAGGTAGAAAAACTCCATGCCCTAGTGATCTTTATTACTTATTATTTACTTCCTTAATCTTTGTTGCTTTTGGAAACAAATTAGTTTAACCAAATCTTCCAAATACTCAGTGATAAATATTACTCTTAATACTTATGAATCTATATAACTGCTTAAAAAGGTTGTCCTTTGGGTTCGATCCTGAAGTATACTGCAATAAGGCTTCCGCTCGTGTGGAGTGGGAAATTAGTGCATTGCTTTTGGTTAAACCTAAGAGTATTTCTTTTAAGGTTTTTATAGGTGCGACATTTGGAGACACATCAATCATTGAGTATCCTTGAACAGTGTCGACAATGTATAGACAACGCTTCTATAAGTTATTCAAACCTATTGTTATCCTCTCACAAGATAATGCTACCATTAGTATCAACTTCGATCAAGGACAATGGGAGTTCAACTCAAGATCATTTGTAGAACTAATCCCTTGAGGCCATCATAGATGTGAAGATCAACTCAACATCCTACATGTATGAGCTTTTTCATATAGTCTTAATTCTTAGGCAAGTAGTCAATAGTCATGTATTAGATAGGAGTCAATGTTAACCTAGATTAGGGTATACATAAGTAGTAAGATATTGTAAATATTAGTATGTCTATGTACTAATGCAAGGTCAACCAATAACTAGTACATCATTTTCAACCCCTATAATCTCGGTGAATCCTATTTGTCAGAAACTATTTCTAAAGATCCATTAAAGAGAATCTGAGATAATGGCCTATGTATCACACTAACGAGTATAGTAACTTAGTCATTACATATGTATATGATATACTAGTATGTACCTAAATATCCATGCCAATGTCCTTTGTAATATATATGCGTAAATCTCGGTCAACATATTCTGTTGCTTAATTAAACAAATAGTTAATGAATGTGCTATAGATATCAAGCTTGGTATAAACATGATGTTAATCTAAAGTCGCTAAGTACACTAGAGGTAACTATATTAGTATATATATAGTGATGTACATATACATTCATATCCAAAACCCAAGGAAATATTTAACTACGAGGATGGTCAATTGAGAGGTAATATAGACCAACATCTCAATAATGAATTATGACAAAGAAATAACTTGATATTTAAATATGTGACTTTACATGAGAATGAAATGTGTATATAAAAGCTAATCCATCAGTATAATGGCCTCTAAATATATGGTGATATGCATGCGGCCTTAGATAAATGTATATGACAAATATTGTATTGTACGTTAGAATGGATATTCACATGTAATAACAACCACACGAAAATAAATAGATAACTAAGAGATCATATGTTCACTTAATACGATTATAAACCCTTGTATGCGATTAGATGATCAAACTAGGATAATAACATTATGTATAGTTATATTAGGATTGAATACACATGTTCATTGTGGTTTGACTAATATACCTAATGTGTTTTTAGGATGAAAACTTGACTTCGTGGACCAAGGTATATCAATTGAGTTAACCTTAGGTGAAGATCAGGTATGTGCAATCCCTCTTTTATTTTAGGCATTATCGTCACTATGATCTAAATCCCAATATTGAGGCATTTAGTTGGCCACTATCCCTCTTTGGAAACCCAAAGTTGAACATCCGTAATTACTAATTTGAAATATTATGAACATTTATGGACATTCAATTATTCTATTTAAATGGGTTCTTTGACGATTTCTTACTATGATTTCAATAGAAGATGTGAATTGTGACTAGAAGGTTGGTCTTGCCACTCTATTTGTGCATGCTAAGTGTTTAACTAGAATATCTAGAATAGTGGTATCTCTTTACAATCATACTTATAAAGGGTGTGTGTTTCCACCCTTATTTCTTTTAGCTCATGATCCTATGGTGTTATGGCCCTATTTTAGATTTATTTTATCTACATTGTTTATGATTTCAAAGTCATTGTTTATTTGGAACTTGAGAATATTTGTTTTAGCAAGACATTTCTTTTATCTCAAATATTACTCTCCATAAATATTGTGGTCTCAATCTCTTGATTTGACTCTTTCTGGACATATCTACTTATATATGGCCCCTTTTCATGGGAACATCCTTTTTATACTTGTAACACAATATAGTGTCCAAATGTGTTTTATATGCACATACTTAGTGTTTGCTAATACATGCCTTTTTTTCCTATTGTTTTGGAAGATGTTCCCCTTCCACCCGGTTATAGTTACATTAGAAGTTAAGGACTCAGTAAGATCACTTGCAAGACATGGACTTAAGGATGACCTAGAATGGACATGTTGTTCCCTACAATAGGTCTTGCATGTTATTAGATTTATTAGACTTATACCTTTTTACTTTGATATATCACCTTTTATGATGAGAAACAATTGCAATTTAACCATTATGTAACTTTGTTATAGTTTTGTTTTCATTGCTTCATTATTACATGGCTCATTATAATGTACCATTTGAGTGGATCCCCTTTCTGGTCCCACACTTTACACATCCTTACTTCAAAAAAAAAACATTTCCAACATATACATGAAGCATAAACTTATGAAAAAGATGGTCATTCAAGCATATATGTAGAAATATACACAGATACATCATATCAAAGTGATTAGATGATAATTAAGTATGAAATTCATTATTTAACAAGACATGAATGGAGTTATTTTCCAATTCCTAAGAAAGTTTAATCTATTCATCCATGGCTAGATATGGAAGGTACTAGCAATAGAAATAGACATCTTATAAGAAAGAAAGGAACTCTAGTTTATATGAAAAGAAGTAGGATGGAGCTAAAACTCCCTTTAGGAGTCAAGTCTTCATCCTTGCTGGTTGAACACTCTCTTAGGAACCTCTAGTCTGAGATGGAGAGAAGAAGTGGCTAAAGATCTCTAATACAATTGTCCCTGATTAAGGAAGATGGAGAAGGTTCTCTTGAGAAACCAACTTGTCACCCTTCATTTCCTCCAACTGCTTATCATGATGCATAGGTTGGCCTACACATCATGTCATTTGCATTCTATGTTGTTGTAACTTATGTGACTTCAAGTGATACAACATGTTATAGAGCGACATGGTGTGTTAGTCAAACACTATCCTTTGTCGCCAAAGTGTTGTTGGCTTTTGGACATGCCACACTCATATTTCAATGGTACAAATATTTCCCATTTGTGACACTAACATGTGCAATTAGTGTTTGAGATGATCAAGGAACTTAGATAAGATTCAACAATAGAGAATATGCAATTACATGTGTTTAGATCTGTATAGTTCAAGTTGTACCATGTATATGTTTTGTACAAGTGCATTTTGTACAACTTGCTATGAATGATGTAAGAGCAAGTGACGATCAACCCAAACCTATCCTTAACCCTATTCCACACTTATATCAAGCCTTTAGGATAGTTAGGTTTTATTAGAAAATTTACATAAGCCATTTTCCAAAAATATAGTAGTACATTTATAGGGATATTTTTAGTCAAACTTTTTCTTTGATCGAAATTTCTCTCAGTTGAACCATATCTAGACCAAGATATAACTATTGCAAAATCTTACAAAATACTGACTTTGTATCAAACTATACTTCGACCAAGATAGTTTTCAAACAAAACTCTGAACACTTTTCTAGTCATTATAAACCCAACTTTTGATACTCTAATGTCTAGTTTAGCATTTATTTCATCCTAAACACTCCCAAAAGTGTTCTAAACTTTTCCTAAGTAGCTTCTATAAATAGGAGTTTTACGGACACCCAACATACACTTGAGCAACAGTACATGATATCCTACTCCAAGCTCAGAAATTTGTATTGGTATCTTTAGGTTCCCACAAGCTAGTCTAAGCCTTAGCTTAATAGTAGTGTCATACTCCACCAAATATATCCTAGCATAATCCTTTTGGAGAGTCATCATAACTTTTTCATAGAGAGCTTGAACTGTAATCTTATGAAGAGTTGTACTTTCCTTCATCCTCTCTTGTTCATCATGTTGGTTCTTAGTTTTCCTTACTACTTCTAGTGAGAAGGTTTTGAAGAAGTTTCTTGGAGCTACTTCTTGCAAGAAGATTGTGTCTGAGGCACGAAGGTTGATTCAGATCTACACCAAATTGTTAGTCATCCTTGAGCTATAAAATAAGGGTTGTCTTGAGCCACAAAAGACAACGGTAATTTTATTATATTTTGTATCAGTAAGGATTAAAGTACAAGATTAGAAATCTTGGTTGAAAACAACTAGGTAGTGGAGTGATGTCTTTTGAGAGAACCACTCTACATCTTGTATATTGTGTGGTTGTTTTATTATCCAATAACTTGATTCATATTTACATTGCTATATATTCTTAAGCAAGTTGCAGGTAACCTTCCTCTGTGTTTAAAATTAGAAAACTTTATTATTACCTCTATTCACCCCCATTTAGAGAAAAAAAGTGTGACACGGTGTGTAAGTTACCCACATGCTATGTTGCTATCTTGTTGTTGGAGTCAATCATTGTGATGTACATGACGAGTTGGATGGCCAAAATGGTGTGCTATGTTGTTTCTATAACTCTGAACTTTTAAGCATATGGATAGTTGGGGATTGAATTATTGGGTGATAGATGATCATTCTTACCTATTACTATGCCAAAATGTAGTACCTACATCAAACCATGAAATAAGTAAAGATCACATAAAAGTAGAATTCTAGTATGATTAAAAGTGAATTTAGTTACAAATGGGTTGAGAAGTGCATGAATGAGTAGGCAAAAAGGCAATATAAATCATGCACATCATGAAGCCACAAAGGAGGTGAAAATGGACATGGAGAAAGCACACCCCCACCTTTTCTCTAGCTAGGAAATATTTTGAAGGAAATATCTCATAAGGAGGGAATGATGTGGTAACATGGAATTTCAAGAATTTGATGAGTTTTGATGCAATTATCACAAATTTTGTTTGTTTTTTAGATCTTCATATTTTGTGTATTTTTGTTGTAAATAAGTCCACAAAATGTAATTATGCCAAGACAATGTTTTTATATTTCTTATACCACTAATGGCCTAATGATCTCTAATCAAATTAAGAAAGCATAAATGAAATTCTAGAAGTTTCTTACTTGTTTGATGACATGGATAATAAATTAAATAAGTATTCCCTCTTACCTTAAACCCAAAGTTTCAAATATCAAATAAAACCCTTTGAGTATGATTTTCGGTCCAACAATGGATAATGGTCATAGAAAGATAACTTTAACATTTGAAGTGAAAATTGTACTAATATGTGGCTTGGGTAATTAAATTAAGTAATTACTTGAAGGGCAAGAAAATTGTAGTTATCATTCCTATTTTTGTCTCCACTTTTTCATAAGTTGAGATAAGGATAAAATAAATATAACCCAAAATTTTGGTAGCACTAGATGCTTCTAAAGACTGAGGTGATTTTTGTGTGATAATGGTGTATTTATAAAATAGTGGATAAGTAGATTTAAATCAGATTGAAAAATTAAATATCTGAAACTAAGTCATGAGCAGGGCCCAGACTTCATGGCGTGATTTGGCCCCATCACCTATCTTGTGTCAAGAGTCATGTGAGGACCAATTTTGTCACACCAAATTCCACAATTCTTGATAGATCATGAAATATGGACATAACCTGAGTTCAAGCAAATTAAACACCACTCTTAACTTTTTTTATAAACTATATGTTATATTAAAACAACATAAATCATTTTTATAAGAAATAAGACCTCAATTCTTTGATCTAATTGCAAAAATAAAAGAATAGATTAAGTTATCTATACTATCTTTCAATATTACATGATTGTTGGCTTGACTATTAAACACAAACTATGTCATGAAGAAACATGATTATGATTTATTCATACACAACTCTTCGTGCTTCCAATGAAGGCCTTTGAGTGACAAGGACAGACTATCTAAACACTTCTAGCATTTGAGTTGTGGCAATACTTCTAATATACATTTAGATCTCCATAAGCTCAAGTGTACCTAAAAATTTTGCAAGTAGAGTGGTGAGCTACTAGCCTAGTGAATGAGTCATTCCATCTATCTTCATTAATTGTTATTTATCTCTTACAATCATGTTCATCATTAATAAGTATGAGTTTGTATTCCCTGCCAAATATTTCTTATTATCCATTGACTATTATCATGTTGAATGTCTAAATCACTAATATTCCCACTAGTTATTTTTTATGCTTAATGCATACATGTCCTTCATTTCAATTCAAATGACTCATCCAGGGTTCAAACATATTTTTATCAAGATTTTCTATTCTATATACAATTCACATTTATATGACTTATTTAAAAAAATTAGCATTACCTTTGTTCTCCTTTGAAAATTTGTTTCATTTCATCAAAAAGAACTTATTGAGTACATTAGAGTGAAACTAAGTAGTTATCCTATAGTGAATTTGAACCAAAATAGTAGTAAGGATTAATGCATTATAGTTCATAATAGAATTACAAATTCCATGCTCCCTATATATCATGTAACTCTATTTCCTTAATCAAGCTCATCATTTCCATTTGTTTCATCTAAGTTTCTTATTCTAAGTTTATATTTTACATGTTCATCTAGTTTTCTTTACTTTAATTCTTCTAAAATACTCCTCTTATATGTACTTATTATATACTTTACCTACTTGTTTCTTCTTTTCCTAAAGTACATAAATGCATTTTACTTAATTATATGATCCATTCCTCATAATTGGTTCATTCTATATCGTGCTTCTACATATTTTCTCTTATCTTTCCCATATTTCATGTCTAGAGTTTTCTGATCACTAATACATAATCTCAACATAATATCATTCCCTTGTGATTTCCTTACATTTTGCCTTTTTTCCTCACATACTTTACTTTTATGAGGATTTTTAACAATTAATCCATTTATTGTGTCTTTTACTATTCCTTAACTCCTTTCTTATTGACTTCCCATTGTTTTAGCATTGAATGAAATTCCTTAATGAATTATACAATTGAATTCTCTTAATCCATTCTTTGTTCATCATTTCATATGATCCATACTAGTATGTGTATTGAATCAATATTCCTACTTACTTCATTCTCAAAATAAGGTTTTTTATTTGATGCCCAACACTTGGACATGGCTATTAATTCCAAACAATTCTTAGTTATTCTAGTCTCTCCCTTATATTTTAGTATATCCCTTATATTTGTATGTACATCCTCATTACATTGTGTTTACCTCTCCATAGTTTACTCTTATTAGATTTTTAATAGGGATTGTTATATCCTAGTAGTGCATCTTTCTAGTAGGACCAAGTTGCACTTGTAGTTTTGAAGCCAAGATCTATTCAAGATTGACCAACTCCTATTTATCTCAAGCATGTGAAAAGAATATACACTTATGGCAAACTCATTTAAATATAATTTCCAATCTACTTGATGCAAATAATATAAATAATATCTGATATAATTCATAGTGTTCAACAATCTTAGAGAACCATTTATATTTTTGAAAACTGAATATATGGATTCATATAGATAAGAGAATCTCTATTCATCTCAAGTCAAAAAAGTAATATAAAATAAATTTTGTATCAAATTTTATCTTTATGCTCTTATTATTTTATTACTTTCTATTCTTCTAACCTTAATACTTCTAGATTTTCTCTCCAGTCCATTATCCCTTTGCATACCTAACCAGGGCATCTAGATAAGAATAGACAAAGTGGCTTGATACTACTCAACCTAAGTATTTTGATATCGAGCCAGGGTATTCAAATGCTCGTACATCCCAGAGCTATAGGCATATCACCTCCTAACTTTCATACTTATGACTTTTACTTACTAACGAAATGGTCCTCGATGACAATCAAAGCTCTAATACCTAGATATCACATCCAAATTCCATAATCACTAATAGATCATGAAATATGGGCATAACCTGAGTTCAATCAAACTAAAATAACACTCTTACTTTTTCCTATATAAAACTCTATGGTATATGAAACCCACAACATTATCAACTTGTACAAGAACCAAAACCTTTATCATATTTTGACATTACATGATTGTTGGTTTGACTATTAAACACAGACTCTATAATGAAGAAACCTAATTACAACATCACTCATATACAACTCTTTGTACTTCTAATCAAGGACCTAGAGTGACGTGGACCAACTATATGAACATCTCAAGCATCCTATTTGTGGTATAATTTCTAGTATATATTTAGGTCTCTATAAGCTCAAGGTGTACCTAAAAATATTGTCAGTAGAGTTGTGATATACTCACCTAGTGAATGAGTTCTTCTATGAAATATTTTATAGTACTTAAATAAGTGAAATATATATTCTTGAGCAACTAAATTCAAATTAGAAAAATAACGAACTATAAAATAACTAGTCATTCAGAAAAATATAAATGACAAGTTACTCTAGATGACTACAAAGAGTAAATAAATAGTAGAAGATACTTGATTAGTCTCTTATTCCTCTTACTATTCCATGAACCCACATGGAGTGTATCACAACATGTAAAAGTACCACAACAAGATACAAACTCACTATACAAGACTCAGAGTAGAGCCCAAACTCTAAGTCTTCTAACTATATTCCTAGTTTGCAACTAGGCTTGCCATGCTAGCCTCGACAGCTATATGATTTGATTGTATAAGCTTGACTCCTCATCGAAACCTAGGTACTCAGGAAGAGAGTCATAAACAACATGGCTAAAACTATATGCATCAGTGGTTTGACAACAACTGACTCACTGAGTATTAACTAAATTGGGTACCACTGGGATCTCTGGTAAATGTTGGATACCTAATAGTAACTATACTAAACTTACCATCTGGATTTGTGCTTTATGTTGGGTACCATTGGGTATCATTAGAATCTCCAGTTAATGTTGGATACCCATACTCACTCAGTAGATTTTCCACTCTAGGATTAACCCCTTATGTCCTATCGGTACGCTTTGACTTCCTCTCTTGGACATTTCTTGTGGGTAAGCTATTTCCACCATTGGGGTGCATAACTTCAGAAGGAATCTACATTCTTCAGGGCATATAATGTCTAGTTTACACTTTTTAAGTAATTTGGGAGGCCATCTTATTCATTTGACCCTTTCATGGCAAGTAAATTCAAATATGATCTTCTAGCACTAATTAACTCTAAAAAAGAAAACATGGTAGTACTACTACCACTACATAGATCATGGACTAAGAGATCCTTGATATCAACAACAAGGAGAGTACATTCCTTATACCCTTAAGGTTTTTTATATGTATCTTGGTCAACTTGTCGGCTACTGCATTTACTTCTCTACTCATAAACAACATAGACCATCTAGGGTCATCATTTTCTAAATCTTCACCAGCCACATAGTGTATCTAGTGTTGTCTTGAATGTCGCTCTCCAACATTCTTATTGCCACCTGACAATCGGACTCGATTCATACATATTGGCAATGGTTATACTTGGATACATCCATTGCTAGTTTGATACTAGATAGATCTTCCTCCACAACATCAGTGGTTTCTAGATGTTCATAATCTCCACCCATCCATCAACCGAATTCGTCCCTTATCACTATTGCACATGCATTAAAATTGATCTCCACCTCACTATTGCTTGGGAGCCTCCAGCTCCCACCTCTGGCTCATGAATTGATTGAGTCTGTAGTATCCTTGCCTCTGATTGATTGTGAACTTCCTTTGTAATGAACCTCACTTGTTGGTTAATATGGCATTATACATTTTTGAAAACATGTTTGTTTCTACACAGCCAAACTGTGCCAACAAGTCACAAGAAACGTAACAGTAATATCCTCCCTTATCATTGTATGCACTTTAATAAAATTCTTGGCATTTCTAGAGCTAAAAAGCAGACATATCTCTCCCATATAGAATCCCCTTCTAGGTATCCTTAAGATAGGTCAGTCTCAGAAAGCATGGATGGTTGTCTCTTCTTCAAGATCACATCTAGGGCACCTGTTGTAGTGTACCATATGTCTACTGACTTGTTGCTTATTCATGAGAAGAGCTTCATGGATTAAGATTTGGGAGAACATTGTGACTCTCACAGATGCCTTCGCTTCCCAAATATACATCCAGTTCCCTTCGGTATAGATATATTCCCCTTCTCTCAGCTTAGTATAGGTATATTTGGTAGAAAATTGGCCATTCATTGTATGAACCCAAACTATAATAGCATCCCTATGAGATTATGAAGTTACTTATATTCTTTTGATATCCTGCACAATGTGTTGAGGGAGCCACTCCTCAGAAAACTTAGATCCCACTAGCCCTGAAAGTTGAGCAGACTCCCGACAGTGAGGTCCTTAAATTCTTGCGTTAATGCTTTCAAAGTTTGATCCTACATGGATGATCCATCCTTCCACCACATGTTCCCTCATACCTTTATGCTTTGGCCATTCATAGGGATGAGATACAAGTTATCTTCAATAAAAAAGATTCATGTTACTACATCTTGGCCTAGCCTTGACATTGTGTTGTCATTGCCGTTCAAACCCTTCTCACAATGTTGCAACGTTCCAGTGCACCAAGGGGTGTCATATTTGATACTAAGATCTCAAACATACTTATACAATATAGCATGTTTCCACTCACAAATGGTTCTTATTCAAAGACCACCATTGCTTTTGTGGAATGTCACTTTGTCCCATGTGAGTGGGATGAGGGGACGATCTATATAGTCACCTCCCCAAATGAATCTCTTGATCGTACTGTCAATTTATCACATAGTCATAGGGCCATAAATGAGGTTTACATCACATAAGTCAGCATAATAGAGAGGGTAACATTTGCCAAACAAACCCTCCTGCCAGTGAGAGATGTTAGAAAACCAAGCAGTGACCATGTCAGTGAATTTCTCTAGCACTTTGTTGTATGTGTTCCTCATGACTCACTTGTGTATGATTGACGCACATGTGTACTTACCAATATCATTGGTGATCTGGTGTCCATTAATGCTTTTAATCTTCCTCCCCAAGTCTCAGGTCACACTCTTAGAAAAGGAAATCCTTTGTTATAGAGATCAATTGTCCTAAGACTTTCTTAAAAGCCAGAAGTAGTCTTTAATGGTTCTCATTTGTTCAAGACTAGCATATGTGAATAGTCTAAGATTGTATGTGAAACATACATGTGATATTTGTAGTTCTAAAGGACCAATTTTCATGGGTTTTTGGGCTCCTTGATGGAATTTTTGTTGAATCAGTTGGCTCAGGTGTTCCATGCATAAAACAAGAGGTATGGAGACAGAGGGTCTCTCTGCTTGAGTCCCCAACTAGCTTTGAAAGTGTTGGATGTTTTTGCATTCCACACAATGGAATTTTATCCCCTTATGATTGATGCCATTATGTAATCTATAGTGTTCTCAAGTAGTCCAAACGGGGTGATCGTGTCTTCAATGAAATTCTAAGACCTCTAATTGTATGCCTTGTTTAGGTCAATCTTAATCGCGGCCGTTTGAGCACCTTTCTTCCTTTTCATAGTATGCATTTCTTCTTGTACCAATGCTATGTTATCCATGATTCTTCACCCAGGGACAAAACTGCTTTGTGACTTAGACACCCACCGTGCAATGAGATTTTTAAAACTCCCTACTACAAGCTTAGATGTGATCTTTAGAGAAAAGTTATTCAGTGATACATGTTTTAGATGCTTGCACCTCTCAGGCTTAGAAATCATAGATATAGTTGACTCCTTAGTTTCACTATACAATCATGTAATCAACATTTCCCAAATCAACCTTGTACAAAGTTCTTTCCATGGTTTTTTTGTAGCATGTACTATAAACTAAGCTACACTATTGATCATACTAAGAAATAGTGGAATGAAAATAATTAATTTACTAGATACCCTATTCTTAGGGTTTTATTTGTCTCATTCACATTTAAAATGACTAACATATACAAATTTACTACATCACAAACTTTAACTTCTAAGAAGACTATTTCTACTAGCTCACATACAACTAAACATGTATATGAAATCCTTGTATGAAACTAAAATAAGGTTTACATATCACTTGCTAATGTCATGCATCAAGTATAAACTTGTATATATAAAACTATAATATTTAAAAGAATCATTTTTGCTTGCTTTCATTTTGTTTATTAACAAAAGTTCCTATTTTTCACTTGTGTAGGGTTTCACCCTATATACAAAGATATCAAGAAAATACTGATAACTTCAATTTAAATCCATAAATGGCATTTTGTGTTGTTTTAGTAAACATTCATCTAAACAATCGATCAATATATTAAAAAAATGTAAATCACTAATAATTTTTATTAAGTTATATCTCAATTTGGATATATCCAAAAACCCTAGGTTTAGTGTTTTCATGTAAATTCTAAAAAAACTTCTATAACTATACTCTAGATGATTTACATATATTTCAAATATTATTTCATCATTGAAAAATCTCCACATCAAAATATCAACCATTTCCAAATTGTCTTGTAAAGACTTGAAGTAAAAAACATAGTTTAGATGTGCCGTTGTATATAAATGAAAGTAAATATTTTTTAAGTTCAAACCATTTTAGTGCAATCCATTACCCACTCACTCGGGTGTAAACACATTATATCTGTAGCCTAAGAATTGATTTTCTTGAATCTAAATCAAACATCAAGCAATCCACCATCTTCTTCTTCCATCCAACACAAAAACCCTAGGAATAGATAATTGTAGAGAAAAAATGAGAAGAAAGGGTGATTTGATATTATTTTTAACCAAATCAAAGGAGGGATGGAATGTATACATGTGAGACAAGAGCCAGTAAGAAAATCCATCTAAAGAATAACAACTTACTTGATTTCATTGCTCCTAGGAAGATAGAACTCAAGGTGATCATCTCTGGTACTTTTCTCCTTCAAACCCTTACTCTCCCTCTCTCTCTATAATTTTGCATCTCTAAGATGATTAAAAAATTATGAGAGCTAATAGGGTGATAGTTGATTGATATAGATCCACTAAGGTGCTTGAAACAATTATAATAAATTCATGCATTGCATGTTGTATTTCAAAATACTTTTTGTGGGCCTACTTGCCTGATAAGGAATCTTGATTGATGAAAGGTTTTGGGTGATACAAAATGCTCCAATTTTTTTGTAAAATCAGTAAGTTATCTAAAAACAAGTATACAAGCTACAATTACAATTTCATCCCAATTTAATAATCCAATAAATTAATAAAATCAAATATAAGACTATTATATTTCACCTTTTCACCTTGAATGTATAGTTGGCTAAATTAGTGTTGGGTGATTCTCCGTAGACCAACAGACATAAGCAATGTTAATTTTTTTTCTAAAGTTTGCAACAATAATTTATTAGAATTTCAAGAAAAGTTGATGTACACATAAAATATGAAAAGTCATTTACAATACTACTATCCTTGTTACTTAATTTATTTCTCACAATTTCTTATATTCAATTGCAATCATTTTGTAGGCATTTTTAATTGGGTTCATTAATTTGAAAAAAGATACATTAAAATTCTTCTAAAAATCCTAGCACTATTTAAATATGTATATAGATATGTACAAACTATCCATATTGGGTTCTGACATCACACTAAACATTTAAAAATTGAAATTAGAATTTGTAACCCTAAATTAATAATTAAGTCCAGGCATGTTCACAACAAGTTTCGTCCTCGTCCCCACTCTCTCTCCATCCTCAACAAATTCCCTTAAAAGCAGTCTTATTGGATTTGGGAAGTCGATCCAGACTCAACAAGCCCTGATGTGGCCATTGTCTCCTCATGTGGAGATAATGCCTGAATCCCATAAACTCTAGGAGTCTATGTCAAGCTACCAATGTCTTTATTAAACCCCATATTCCATATATAAGGATCCCAATCTACCCCTTGAGACTCTTTCAACACAAACCACTACTCAATTTCCCATGAGAGAACTTGTAAACCATTAGCACTTTCCGTCTTTGTCTCCAGCAATGATGACCTCGTCTCAATGACTATAGCAACTATGACCGCACATTCCGCCTTTGTCTCTAGCGACGATGACCTTGTCTCAATGACTATAGCAACTATGACCAATTGACTTGGCCTGAAGCATCACAAGGAGGCTATAGATGTATCCATACACTAGAGGGAGGCCAGGAACCCTAGATATCCTTCTCCAATCATTGGACCTATGACCTAGAACTCCTCTCTAGATACCAAGATCCGATCCATTGTAGACCCTCAAAGTAGTGGAAATACCTGGACTAACTTCTAAGAAGCTTCTTTGACACCCAAGTCACCTCTAATTGAGGTACTTATTCTCCTTTTGCTGTTGGATTTCTTCTTCATTCCCTAACCCCTAGTTTCCACCATCGGTTATGTATACCTAGAGAGCCAATCATATGATGATTGTGATGGCATATCATGTAAAAATAATTTGATCATTAATAAAAGGCAAGATTCCAATTTATTCTATTTAATTCAGTTATGAGATAATGATGTAACACTATAAATGTCTAGAGAATCATATTACTCGATGATGCATGTAATCAAATTACTAACCTTTTGGATGAGATCATATGGATGTTAAGAGTACATATACATATTCTCATTATGTCCCTGATCGGTTGTTATTGTGGAAGGTTGATAGACAACAATGACACATAATATCAGAGTGTGAGTTGGTTGATGACTAGATCTCATTAGTCATGATATGGGATTTCAAACCAAGCACACAGATACATGTTAGAGAACATTATATCGGACAGACCCATTGTGATACTGACACATGGAAACCATCTTCATGGAAGTTATAGTCAGGTTTCACAGTGATGGTGGTGGGTGTGGTTCTTAGACTTGAAATCATTGCACTCATCACATGTCATTGGGTACACTTTGACATCATCAAACATAGTCCTAAAACATGGGTTTTTATAAAGGTGATGATTGGGTGGCTTTGACACATGGGGATAGACTATGAATGATAGATATGGGATTTTTCCCTCCTACTAGAGTGTGATGTCCTAGGCCTCTTGATTAGCGAGACTGAGAAAAGCATGGCCATGTGCATGTAAGTCAAATCTGGATATTGAGCTTACATATGTCTCAGATAGTCTAGTCTTGGTTCAAGAAACAAGACTGAATAATAATGAGGGTGACTGATCCATGCCTCTAGTTCAATCTAGACAGTAGTGATAAAGGAACTATACAAACACTGCAACACCATAGATCGATTGTAGCTTGAATTTGTTCTCCAACTTTCCATTATTTGGGTAGCATTGATGTGCGGCTAGGCACCGCTCATTGCTTGTGATGTCATAAGTGTTATGAACATTCACTATCAACGTAATATGGGACCTATAGGGTCACACACATAGGTCTTGACCTAGAAGAGGAGTTTAGATCTCAAATGGCAATTGAATTAAGTACTAAAGTGTGCAACAAATAGGCTGACATCACTGCTAAATGCCCATCTCAAGTGTTGAGACAGATGTCTGGAGTGCCAAACAGTCGTATCAAGTGTTGAGACAGGCCTATGGGTGTCAGGCCTTTTTTAAGTTGAATTTGGATAAGGAACAAACCAACCCAACCAAATTGGCTCAACTCGGGTCACTAGACGACCATCTGGGTGAACCAAGATGGCTATCTCGCATGGGTGAGATGGACCAATTCTGTCGGGGAAGGTTCTAGGTGTTTCTCTATTCATTTCGCTTGAGAAATACTTGTTGCATAAGGAAATCAATGTCTAACATTGATGTGAATTGATTCACCAAATTCGTGTACAACTAAAAACTTCAAAATGACCATCTCATAGTGTGAGACGATTGTTTAGGTTTGCCAAATGGATGTTTTAGTTGACGCAGGTTGTGTAATTTCTAGAATGGTTGCAAAAATTTGAGATCTTCCGGTCCTTTCCACTCCCACATATTAATCTTGTATCGGATAGCAATTGGGAACCTTGACCTTGGCCTCTACTATATAGAGAGGGGCATTAGAGGCTTCCCAATGTACAACATAGACAATTGAGAATCAATTGCTCTGACAAATATTATCCTCTATGGTTGTGGTAACCACAAGAGCCCAGACAAGTCCTACTCGACTAGGGAGGGATAGGAAAAGAGAGAAAAACAACTGAGTTCATTGTCGTGTGAGAGCAGGCTGGTGACTAGTACGCAAGCGGAAGGGACAACTCCTTCCTGTCTGGTCCAGTAGGACGACATGAGTTGTAGGCGGTCCTTGTGGACTTCTCTAGAGGTGGGAGGTTGTTTCCTACCGCTTAGGAGGACATCATTAACCATCAGTTTCTGACGAGAGAAGCTATTGTAGAAGACGACGAGCGAGTCTGGTGTCCTAGGAGGAGCAGTCGGACGAGTCTCGGTGCAACCTAGATTCAGAGTTGCGCATCTACAACGACAAGGATTGTTGCTAGACTTGCTCCAAGATCATGTATATCCTCATAAACCATCCTTCATGTCTTATAATAATTGACGTGATCCGTTGGATAAGGGAATATGGTAGATAAAATTTTGTTTCCGATGTCTATCTCGTAGCCAATTTTCCTATAGTGGTATCAAAGCCAACATCAATTTACTATATTATGAGATAATCGATATGATCGGATTTTGGTTTTGTCATTCTATTATTGCATGTGATGTGAATAATATCTTGTCAAATCCAAACACCACCATAATATCAAACTAATATATATGATATGTATGCAATTTACACATATAGCCCTAAAAGTAGTTTTGATGGTGGATGTATAACATGATTATGGCTAATAACCCCTATATTATGTGCATGGTTGTATGGTTGGTTGATCCTCTTATCTTGGTCTATGTACTGAGCCTCTATCTTATTTTCCCAATGTAAAGTTAATTCGTTCATACCCTTACTCCCCTTGAATGTAACTCGAGGTTTCGAAATAATTATGTAAAAGTGGGTTAGTTTACTTTCCTATTATGACAAAGATGAAGGATGGTCTAACGATTGTGATCCAACTGGCTAGAGGACCATGGAGGGACAGAAGGACGGGCCAAACTGACCGCCTGGTGGACCCGACTGACCAGTTGGAGGTGCCAACAAATGGTGGACTGATAGAACCAGACGGACGACCTAACAATCGGCCAAGAGATGAGTCCATCGGTTTAAGAGTTGAACCGATCAACCCAGATTGGCAAGCACAAATCTTCATCAACAATAGGTTTCTGCATGTGATGTAGACGTAGATGACGTAATTCCTTGTGGATCCAAGGGATTATATTAGGCTAGCCATAACCATCGCTTTGGTTTATTATATGTTTTTGTTGTCGGATATAGCATGTATATGATACGTACTATATATATGGTGATTGTATAAAGTATATGTATATATTTATAAATACAAACGCCCTCAATTAAACTATCAAGTCTTAGATGCTTTCCAAAAGTGGCACACATAAAAAGCTTGATCGACTAAGAATAGGTTTCTCCTCCACGGGGTGTGACGTCTATCTCGTGGAAGTGTGATGGTAATGATGTAGGTTTCACCTCCGTGGGGTGCATTATTATCATGTCAGCTTTTGGGTCAAGCTTGACTGGTGATTTTCATAGCATCTGGGCCCAGAGGCCTGCAGATGACTATGGCAAGGGGTTGCGCATATCACCTATCTGAAATGGCATATGATGTAATTGGCAAGAGTTGCCTACCTTGATGGTTGACTGTGTTTGCGGTGTAGATCGGGCCACAATTGAATCATCTTGGATCTTGCCCGCTAGAATATTGCACATTGCAATATTCTGAATTGATATTGAGGGCTATCAATTTGAATCAAATAGTGGGAGCAAATAATAATTAAAGACCTAATTATATCATCAAAATTTTAAAATCAAATCAAATTAAAAAGGGTTTTTGACAAATGCAAATTTTATCTCTGGTAGAATCAAATGGCAAACAAATCATCGTGTTCAGACAAATTAAATGAGATTTATTTCCATAACTGGTTCAGGACCTTGAGAAGTGTTCTGCATGATCCTGAAACACTAGAGACAGTATCCACTCCAAATTCACCTAAGACTGACATGGATTCTTATTTAAATCATGTCAATGACCTTATTCTGGGATGTATGAGTTTTTTTTTTATCAGGTAAAATATTACTATCTCAAAATAGGCGTATAGGTGAGCCTATACAGAACAGAGGGTGAATTAACTACAAAAAACCCCACTGTGTAAAGGTAACTAGGTCTAAACCTTTATAAATATCAGGTTTATCCCTTACATTAACATCAAGTCTACTAGCAAGAGACTCAAAAACTTCAAACTTATCAGTAGACTGTCCCACGTGGATTCTGGTATTCCTCTCAAACCAGATACAATAGATGATGGCATCAACACCCATGCCACCAAACACTCTCATAAAGGAGCTCCTATTAGTTCTCTACCTTGTCCACTTTAGTCCATCTTCCAAACAATTGGGAGGGTAACCACCCCAACCATTTTTGAGGGACCATCTGCACCAAATGTACAAGGAAAATCTACACTGAAAGAAGAGTTGTACATGTGTTTCAGCTGCGTCACCACAAAGCACACATTTAGGGTCGACATTAAGACCCCAAGCTGCTAGTCTATCGGACGTAGGGAGACGGCCAAGAACGTCCCTATATAAGGTGCACCCCCATTTCAACAACTGACCTTTGTTCCATATGATTTTGGCCCAAGGCACAGGCGGACCGCATATCTTAAGCTCCCAAGGCTTGGCAACCAAGAAGTCCCAACCTCCACAACCTCTCAATCGGTAAGCATATTTCACATCATGCCACCTCTCCAGCATTCTTTTCCACACCACGGAGCTGATGCCCTCAGCCACTGTGTCCAAGGAGCAGCCATATCTTTCCTTCATCCACACCGTCCAAATAGAATCATGTTGGGTGATAAATCTGTGAATCTATTGAGAAGTAGCAATCCCAGCCAAACAGATCGGATCAGCCACTCCCAAGCCACCTTGAGCCCGATATTTATTAATAATATCCCAAGCAATCCCATGCGTCTTCCCACCCCACAGGAATCTACTCGTAAAGCTTCTTAATTTATTCAATATGAACTCGGGAAGCTCAGCCTGTCTGCACCAGAACCTGGTCTTGGCACCCAAAACCAAATTACACAAGACTAATCTTGTAACATCCCTGACATGGGTTATGCTTTAACCCTAGGTGTTTTAATAAAAAAATATGATTATATGCTTAATCTTATCTTGTCAAAAGTAATTAGGGCTCATGAGGAACTTATGTTTTAATTTTGGTCATGTTTGAACAATGTTGAAGCAATGTTTGCTTATTTTGGACTAAAGTGCAAATTACCCAAGTTAAGGGGCTAACTTACAAATGTTACATAATAATATGTTCCTCTGATGTTGAGACATCATAAGAATGAATATGATGTAGTGGTATGGTTTCCACAAGCCTGGACACCAAGATAGAGCTTGATTGGACAATGTCTGTGCATTAAAACCTAGTTTTAGTGTAAAGTGCAATTTACCCAAAACCTAAGGTTCAATATGCAAATTACCGATATTTAGAGCAAATAAAATGAGAGGGGAGCCTCATTTGAATTAAGTTGGAGGAGAGAGAATCTTGATATTAAAATAATCAAGATTTAAGCCTAATTGGAACCCTAATTCAATTTAATGCAAAAAAATATAAATAAAATAATTGAAGGGGCCTTCAACCAAAATTAATATGGTTGGATTCATATGTGAGTGGAAATCCTTAAGCCTTGTAAAGGCATGAGAATATCCTAAGGAGGTGAAATTCCACTCACCATTATTATAAGAAAAAGAATTTCCACTCAAAAATGGATATTCTTATTATAAGGGTTAAGGTGCTTAATTTCCTTTCCCTTTATTCTTGGATAATGGAAGGGATCTAGGTGGGGATAGAGATGAATTTGCATACAAGAAACCAAGGGGGAGAGGGTGGCAACAATTTTGCAATTAAAAGAATTTTATAAAGTATTTTCTCTCTCATCAATTTTCTTATAAAAGTACCCTTTCCAAGCCCAAACAAAGACTTTTTCGACCCCACTTCTTCTCCTTGCTTGGAAACAGACCAAGGGAGCTATAGAGGACTAGGAGGACAACCTCCAACCTGTTGGTAAGGTTCTTGACCCTTTTTACCTTGGTTCCATGGTGGAAATTGAGAATAAACCATTCATTTCTTCTTATTTCGATCTCCTCTTCAACCCTAGCTAATCTTTTCAACCAAAAGCTTGAGGACGAGCCTAGGGGGAGTTGCAAAATCTTCATCCACCATTGTTTCCGTTAGCTTGGAGCTTTGGAATTCAATTGGAGGGGGGTTTTATAACTTGAACCCTTAATATTGTTATTTCAATCAATTCCTTATCACTTGATGATCCTTTTTACATTCCCGAAATTTATTGTGGTTGATTGATGCAATCACCATGGAAACCATATCAGGTTTCATGAGTTCAGAGCTTGAAGATGATAATCACTCACCTGTCCAAAATATACAAGGCAAATGGTTTACTTTTGTTGCTCAAATGGTTTCCCAAACCGTTTGGGAGCAAACGGTTTCAAAACGTTTAGAAGCAAATGGTTTCACCAAACCGCATGAGACCAAATGGTTTCAAACCGTTTGGTGGTGTTGACCAGGGTTGACCATTTGGAGATCTATTGAAAATGATCTAGGTTAATGACCCATCAATTATGATTGATTAGTTCCAATTGGTTCATGAGTTGAAGGTCCATCAATCACCAAAACCCTAATCGGGTTAAGTGCTGATTTGTAATTTGATTAAGTTGGAAACTTGGTTTGATTGACCCAAACGGTTTCAAAACCATTTGGGGATCACCCAAACGGTCTCAAGACCGTTTGGGGGTCACCCAAGACCGTTTGGAGGTCTAGTGTTGAGTATGGTTAAGTGTTTGAAGATCCAAAGATATGGTATGAACCCTAATCTGCTAAGTGCTCATTTTGCAAGTGATTGAGATGATGTTTTGGGTTGATTGACCTAAATGGTTTCAAAACCATTTGGGGATCACCCAAACGGTCCCAAGACCGTTTGGTGATCACCCAAGACCGTTTTTAGGTCTAGGGTTAAGTATGGTTGAGCAATTGAATGTCCAAAGATATTAAGTTGATGTACAATCAATTGTTGTTTTGGTGACCAATCCTAGGATCCAAACCTTAATTGAATGACATGGTTAATGATGATGTGATGGGAAAACGGTCTCAAGACCATTTGGAGGTCATCCAAACGATCCCAAGACCATTTGGGGGTCACCCAAGACCGTTTGGAGGTCTAGGGTTGACTATGGTTAGGTGTTTGAAGATCAAAAGATACTAAGTTGAAGTGCAATCAAATGTTGGTTTGGTGATCAATCCAATGATCCAAACCCTAATTGGATGACTTGGATTTGAGTGATTAGATGGGCAAATGGTCTCAAGACCGTTTGGAGGTCATCCAAACGACCTCAAGACCGTTTGGGGTCAGGTCATGTTCATTTGGATGATGGTCCAATAGTTTTAAAGTAACTAGTTACGCATTGATTAATGTTGAAGGATCATCGATTCTAAACCCTAATCCAAATGATTCAAACCCTAATTGATGATAAATTGAGGGTAAATGAGGGTCAAATCAGTTGAAGGATGACCTATTTAACTCAATCAAAGTATGGTGATAGGTTCAATTGATGATTGGTTACATGAATACAATGGTTGATGGAATCAACATTGAGAACCCTAAACCGATTGCAGTAGTTTAGACCATCTTTGGTCCATGCAGTTTTGAGGAGGTTTGGACCAAACGGTCTCAAGACCGTTTGGGACCAAACGATCCCAAACCGGTTGAGTTCATGCAGTTTCAAAAAGGTACTTTAGCAAACGATCTTGAAGGTCACCTTTACCAAACGGTTTCAAACCATTTGAA
Source organism: Alisma plantago-aquatica (assembly GCA_963693085.1). Classification (NCBI taxonomy): domain Eukaryota; kingdom Viridiplantae; phylum Streptophyta; class Magnoliopsida; order Alismatales; family Alismataceae; genus Alisma; species Alisma plantago-aquatica. The sequence goes on along the minus strand of OY856410.1, from coordinate 1,264,625,656 downwards.
CTTTGAAAGACCAAGACCGTTTGAGGCCCAAGTAATCAAAATTGTTGAGGATCAATATGGTTAATCCACTTGGATACCTATTAAAGATCCAATTGGTCAATTCATTCAGATACCTCATGTAATAGAGATCCAAAGTGATTGAATCTCTTGAGAATTAAGATGATGATTGATCCATTATTCCAATGATGATTATTAAGGTTAGGTACAAAGGTTGAAACCCTAAAAGTACCTAGATGATCAATAACTTTAGATTAATTAATCCTAAAAGGTTATGAGAGTAATGTCTTAGCATGTTATGTTAACCATAGTTGTATGTACTTGATTAAAGGGTTGATGTGACCTAATCAAGTTGGGAGGATGATAGAAAGGAATTCATACATGAGTATTGATCATGTGATGATTAGGTTATGATCCTTAATAAAGAGATCATGAAACCCTAATCCAAAAGGTTAATGAATCTTAACCCTAGTTTAGGGTAACATAATGTAAAACCCCAATTATGGGAATAAAGAGTGAAACCCTAATTGGGATGAGTATCTCCAATTGATAGGAAAGAAGAAACCCTAATTGAGGGTGATGCCATGAGAAACCCTAATTGATGGTGATGTCATGAGAGACCCTAGTTAAGGGTGATGCCATGAGAAATCCAAATTGAGGGTGATGTCATGAGAAACCCTAGTTGGGATGAATAGTAAGTGAAACCTCAAAGCCCTAATAAAGGGTAAAGGTAGGCGAAATTCTAAATGGAGTTATAATATTTAAAGCCCTAACCTTGTGCAATATGATGACAAACCAGAACCCTGATAATAAAATAGAGGGTGAAACCTTATAAAGGTGAAATACCTTAAAGGATTGAGTATAGGCAACCTTATTGTAGGCAATGCTTTAACCTAAAATGAGTCCATACCATTAAAGGTAGTTGGACCATTCTTGTGTGTGACCTATGCACTTCATGATGAGAATGATAGGTCAATGGATGAAAGTATTAAGATGGGAAGTTCCTTAATACAAGATAAGCTGATAACTCAAGGAAGATAGAGGTGATGAGGAAAGTGATATACCTTGATGCATTTCAAATCCAATCTATTTGAGTAAGAAACATATAAAGTGTGTTATGTAAATTGTTATAATAAAATGTAATGAGTTTGATATACCTTGACAAGCATAGGCTAATATACCTTGAGAATAAGGGTAAGCCAAACTAATGAGTATGATGTAATCATACCATGATAAGGATGAGGAATAAACTCATACCTTGTACTGAGAATCATTTAATGATAAATGTTAAGAGTAACGAACATGCCTGAATTTTAAAGATGTGTAATGGCCTTATGAGCCATATGGTTAGATGTTGCCTAGTGAGAGGTGACAAGGTGTTTTATGAGCCTTATGAGCTATGAGGATGGTTGTTGCCTAGTGAGAGGTAACAAAATGTTTTAAAGGTTACACATGATTGACATAGTTCAATACCTGGAATAATATCATAGGATTGATATAGTTCAATACCTGGAATAATGTCACAGGATTGACATAGTTCAATACTTGGAATGATAACACAGGATTGGTAATAATCCAATACCTGGAATAATAACACAAGATTGGTTAAATCCCAATACCTGGAATAATGTCACAGGATTGACTTAGTTTAATACCTGGAATAATAACACAGGATTGGTTAAATCCCAATACCTGGAATAATGTCACAGGATTGACATAGTTCAATACCTGGAATAATAACACAGGATTGGTTAAATCCCAATACCTGGAATAATGTCACAGGATTGACATAGTTTAATACCTGGAATGGTAACACAGGATTGGTAATAACCCAATACCTAGAATTATAACACAGGATTGGTAATAACCCAATACCTGGAATAGTTGCACAGGATTGGCATAGTTCAATACCTGGAATGGTTATACAAGATTGACATAGTTCAATACTTGGAATGGTTGCACAAGATTGACATAGTTCAATACTTGGAATGGTTATACAGGATTGACATAGTTCAATACTTGGAATGGATACACAGGAATAATATAAGTCTAATGCGTGTACTAGTTGCACAGGATTGATGTAATCCAATGCCTAGAATATTTATATAGGATTGGTATAGACCAATGCCTGAATATGACATGATGATGTACACTCTCATGTCCAATATAACCAAAATCTGTTTATCAGATTGGCTAAGGCCAATAAGTTGAAACATGAATGTCTCATGGGTGACATATCAAAATAATGAGTGTCACAAGAGAAGTTTGACATGATGGTATAATATGAAGGATAAATGATATACATGTTCTTCCTATTCCTTATCAAGAGAATAGTTGATCTATTATTCTATCATAAATAGTTACAATGCTTTAAGATGAGAATGCTTTAAACTGCTTATCCTCTGCCCAGTTTTATATCCTTCACTGCAATAATAATGTTTTGGCAGAGAGATATATCTCCCGCTGGGACAATTTATAATTGTCTCACCCCCGTGGGATCCAATGTTTTTAGGTGGATGTGGACAAGGAGGTAGGAAAACTTTAGCAGAGAAAGAATAGTAGCAGCATCGAGGACAGCAGTAATATCTCAGGTGGAGATACTTCCTGTCTAGTCTTATAGTTAGAAAGTCCTATGTGTCGTCTCTGTACTCTCAGGTCCTCAGAGTCAGTAGTCAGTATTTTATTGAAACGATCTAAGATTTTGGCTTGATTCCTCGAGGTTTTATGTTGTCTGTATATAATTTTGAATAGGACAGCTGATGTTGTAATCCTCAAGAAGAGATAGTCCAAGTTGTGTACTTATGGAATAGAATGTAAATATTATACTTTGGTTCTTGATGAAAAAGATTTCCTATGTAGGGATCTCTTTGCAAAAAGATTTAATTTTTAGTGATTTTCCGTAATCCGTTGCAATTGATTCACTTCCGCTTAGTTAATCTCACGTTTTGTAAGTTGGATGCCACAGTTTAGTGGTATCAGAGCTCTAGGTTCGCTGAGTCTACAAAGACATAGGACTAAGGTATTGAGTCTGTTCTAAGTGTACTTCAGTGTATCTTATAGTGTCTTCTGCTTATGTAGAGGAAGATATATAACTTAAAGATGTCTGAAGGACATGAAGAATATGTTGCTGAGAGCAATGTTGCTGCACCAGTGGGAGGTACAAGGGATCAGGCAAGGGAGGAACCAGTGCCTAAAAATCCTCATGTTGATGAAATCATGAGAGGAAACCCAGATGTTCATAATCGTTTTGGGAAACTCATGACTACGATGAGGTATATAGCAGACCAGATGCCAGCACCGGCACCTAGGACACTAGTTTCCAATGAGGGATATGGGTCTGGTAAGACCTTTGAATGACTACGTCATGTAGGAGCCATAGAATATGCTGGAACATATGACCCAGCAGATGTTGATCTCTGGCTCACTGAGTTAGAAAAGGCCTTTAAGATCCTTAGTATCCCAGAGGCTGACAAAGTTAAACATGTGGTGTACCTTTTGAAAGGTAGTGTTGGACACTGGTGGGCTATAGAAGAAATAAAGAGGAATAATGAAGAGGTTGGATGGGAGGAATTCCATCAAGAATTCATCAATAAGTATTTTCCAAAGACTTATTTAGATGAAAAGATCTCACAGTTTGAGAAAATACGACAGGGAGCCATGTCAATAAGTGAATATGAGGTTAAGTTCATGGAACTTTTATGATTTTGCCCCCAGATGGCTGCTACTGAGGAGGAAAAGATTCGACATTTTGAGAAAGGATTGAATGCTGAGATGTCCATTTCAGCATCTGCCCTAGAAAGTAGAGAGAGGTTTGCCACATTTGTGGAGTCTATACAGAGGATAGAAAGATCTACGATAAAGAAACATGAGACAAACCTCAAAAGAAAGTCTACACAGTCATAGGGACTAATGAGTAGTGGCAGTAGACAACCAAAATCTTCACCAATCCAACCACAATATAGTACACCTATGCAGGGATCATCAAGTTGGGGTCGAGCTTGTCATAAATGTGGACAGCTAGGACATTTTAGACAAATAATGTCCAAGGAGAAACAGTGAAATGACCCAACAGTCAAGGCATAATCTGTAAAACCCACAAGGACCTCAGTCCAGTGGAGCATATGATAGAGGACAAAGACAAGTGTCATAGTTTAGTCCATCTACTTCTGGTAGTAAAGGATAAAGGCAATAACAAATAACAACTAAGTCCATGTTCTGGGTTAGATAAGATGCTAGTTATCTTGTAAAAGGTAGAGTTGTCAAGATAGAACTTTCTATTTTGAGTTACCTTCTGTTTCCTACTATAAGAAAAGTAATTGTTGTTTAGTTCATCTGTATAATCCTATAAGGATATGAGTAAGAGATAGTAGTATGAAATTTGTGTTCAGTTTAATATTCTTTTATATGTTTTAGAGTTTATCTTTCTCCATTAAGAAAGGTAAGAGATGAAAAAGGAACTCAGAAGAAACCTGAGATATTAAATATACTAAATCTAAAGAGATGAAAAACATAAAATAAAGTAAGTGCATACTACTTGATCTCAGTATTTATATACCTTGGCCAGGTATACAACTATTGATGACAAAGTGAGTATGGAGACTCTTAGATTGTTATCTTTTTGATTGCCCTGATCAAGCAGTCATTCTGATACAATCTAATGAGTATCATGAAATAAGAAGTATGGAATGAATAAATGTGTCCTGTCCTAAGCATAAGAAAGAGAAATCTGAGATAACCTCAGATGAGCATGTTTGTATGAGGAATTAAAAGTATACTCCTCATAAGATAAGAATGAAAATAAGGGAGATGAATCTTATCCAATAAAGTTGTAAGTATTATAAAGATCATTTCCATGATGTGGGAATGGAAAATGTGATGAGATACTAAGATGATCATAAACATGTTAGATAATAATAAAGAAAGAATAATTTTATGTGATCATCCTTATAGATTCATGAGCTTAGGGCAAGGAACTTAGGATAAGATGAAGAGTAAATGGTTCATGAATAGTTGAAAACACAGGAATAAATACGAGGAATATGAATCCTTGTTTTCTTTCCTTTCAGAGACATGGCAATCAAGTGGGTCTTAGGACACTTGATGTGCATAAGATTAAAAAAATGTTCATGTGATGGATACTTAGAAAAGTATCAGTTTACCTTGGACTTGGGTTCCAAAGAAAAGATATATGTAACAAATAAAGTCCTCAAGATGAAAGGAAGATAAATATGTGATAACATGTGATAGGTACCGAGGTAAGGAATCTTGGTATCCAAAGATATATCAGATAATTCATGTTGACTACTTGGAATGGTCAACCATGAAATCAAATTAAATATGTAAAATAATATGAACATCACATGTTAGGGGTTTATGTTTTTCATAAACATAACAATTGAAGATATCCTTGAGAAAAGTTCTTGGTTGATATGTAACTGATAATGCATCACTTAGCACTTACAATCACTAACATGGTTAATCCTAGAGTTTAAACCTTTTTTTACTTTCGGTTTTAAGGGTAGTATAGAAGGGTCGATCCCACAGGATAACTTTTTAAGATTGTTTCTTGTTATCCCAATTGTTTTGAAGAACTATTTTATTATTTTTTTTGTATTTTTTTAGATTTGGAACGGAAAGTAAAAGTCGAGTTTGGGGTTGGTGATTAACACTAAGGAATGAAATGCAAGAATGAAAATGCACTTACAAGAATAAAAATGCACAAGGAAATTTTAAGATTATTGTTAGCACAAGAAAAACTATATGAATGAAAATACTAGGAATTAAAGAAAGCCAAAGTATGTGGTGATTAAATCAAGAGATGGAGATCGAGGCGTTAGGGGTTTTCACCACCTTAGTCAAGGCAAAATAAAATAATCCTTAAAAATGACGGATTCGATGAAGGCAAGTGAATTAATAAAAATCCACTAAAGATAGACTCCACATGAGCCCATTGGTCCTGGTGCTCATGCTTATTAGTTCATCATCCTAAAAGAAGAAGATCCACAGTCATTTCAAAACTCCTATGTGATTGAGTTTGTTGTTCTAAATCCGAACTTCCACGGTCATATCCATCCGGATTAACTTTTGATCAAATCAATTAATTACTTTGATAGATCAATTAGTTATCAAACCCAAACGCCATCTAGAATCATTTTATAGGAAAAGTCAATAAAGCCATGGCTAAGGGATTATTCCCCTTGCCTCGATAGAAAACTACTCACTCATGGAGATGGGGGAGACGGAGGAAGAAAGTATTGAAGCCATAGTCTAGCCCAAAATCAGGAGGTTAATCCTTATGATAGAGACAATAAATGGCTTAGTTCTTAGTTCCTTGCTCCAGAATTAAAGAACAGAGAAACGAATATTAAGACTAAAGTGGAATGAAGAGACAAGAACCAAGTATGAAAGAACAATGCTTGAAATAAAATCTACTTTATTGCATAATAAGAAGATGATTACAAGAATAAATGCTTCAGAATCTCATACAAAGAGAAATCCAAGATGCCCAAAGAGTAGGAAGTGTCCCTCCTTTTATAGGAGGAGGGGGTATACACTAGGTTTAGGGAAAAAGAAATGGCCGCCGGCGGCTGCTAACTTTCTAGATCTAATCAATAGAGGAAACAATTGATTGCTTCGCATTCCTTTTGCATTAATTTCCCACAACAGCAATTTCGAGCGTATTTTTGGGATAGTTAAAAATTCGTAAGCGGTCTAAAATATATTTTTCCTGTAGATAATTGAATTATCTTTCCAACGCATACTTGCACAATAAATTCCGCCTTGGGATGTGAGAGTTATACCAATTTTGGTGAAAGGTATATAATGAAATCAGACTTTGTGGGAAAATGTAAGGCTACTTTCACTGATTAATTGCGCAGCCAAATAAACACCAAAATTGCCGCAAAATATGTCTTTTTTGTTGCCAATAAAATTCTATTTTCATTCCATACTTTATCTTGAAATTCTGCCTTTAGACGCAAAAGATATGGCTATTTTGGTGACGGGTATCTCAGGCACTGTGGGAATATTTGAAAAGCCTCTTATCTTCATCTTTTATTTTCTCGATTTAATTACTTAGATAATTCCTGAAAATTAAGAAAAATATCATAATAATTCAGGAAAAGTATATCAAGAAGATGAAAGTGCTGTTTATTTTTGAATTAGCTAAAGTTAACAAAAAAGTCCTAATTAATTATTCTAAATGAAGCAAAAATAAGAGATGAATATGCATTCATCAGTAACCTCTTCTTATGGTAAGAGAATGCACAACTAATGAGAGAGTTAGTGCAAGTAATAAGGAAAGATTGTGTTGTGTCATCAGGTAAGGTGACACAATTAAAGCATAAAAAGACTTATAGTCCCAAGTGGATGACAGAATATAATGGTGAATGTTGTATGAGAAAGGTTGAATTAATTAACGAACATGGGAGTATATGTTCTATGTGAATCATTCCATGATAAACTTGTATGGAATAACTTTATATTGATCAAAACTCTATGGTGTCTCCATAATAATGAGGTTTTATGTGAGTACGTGATGATATGATGCATGAATAATAGCTGTTTTCCTTTATCTGGTATTTCGGGGACGAAATCATTATGAGGGTGGATAATTTGTAACATCCCTGACCTGGGTTATGCTTTAACCCTAGGTGTTTTAATAAAACAAAGATGATTATATTCTTAATATTATATTGTGAAAAATAATTAGGGCTCATGAGGAACTTATGCTTCAATTTTGGTCATGTTTGAACAATGTTGAAGCAATGTTTGCTTATTTTGGACTAAAGTGCAAATTACCCAAGTTAAGGGGCTAACTTACAAATGTTACATAATAATATGTTCCTATGATTTTGATACATCATAATAATGAATATGATGTAGTTTTATGGTTTCCACAAGCCTGGACACCAAGATAGAGCTTGATTGGACAATGTTTGTGCATTAAAACCTAGTTTTGGTGTAAAGTGCAATTTACCCAAAACCTAAGGTTCAATATACAAATTACCACTTCAATAAGGTCCCTAATGTTTCTTGATATCATTTAGAGCAAAGAAAATGAGAGGGGAGCCTCATTTGAATTAAGTTGGAGGAGAGAGAATCTTGATATTAAAATAATCAAGATTTAAGCCTAATTGGAACCCTAATTCAATTAAATGCAAAAAATATATATAAATAAAATAATTGAAGGGGCCTTCAACCGAAATTAATATGGTTGGATTCAGATGTGCGTGGACATCCTTAAGACTTGTAAAGGCACGAGCATATCCTAAGGAGGTGAAATTCCACTCACCATTATTATAAGAAAAAGAATTTCCACTCAAAAATGGATATTCTTATTATAAGGGTTAAGGTGCTTAATTTCTTTTCCCTTTATTCTTGGATAATGGAAGGGATCTCGGTGGGTATAGATATTACTTTTCATACAAGAAACCAAGTGGGAGAGGGTGGCAATAATTTTGGAATTAAAAGACTTTTATAAAGTATTTTCTCTCTCATCAATTTTCTTATAAAAGTACCCTTTCCAAGCCCAAACAAAGGTTTTTTCGACCCCACTTCTTCTCCTTGCTTGGAAACCGACCAAGGGAGCTAGGGAGGACTAGGAGGACGACCTCCAACCTTTTGGTAAGGTTCTTGACCCTTTTTACCTTGGTTCCACGGTGGAAATTGAGAATAAACCATTGATTTCTTCTTATTTCGATCTCCTCTTCAACCCTAGCTAATCTTTTCAACCAAAAGCTTGAGGACGAGCCTAGGGGGAGTTGCAAAAGCTTCATACACCATTGTTTCCTTGATCTTGTAGCTTTGGAATTCAATTGGAGGAGGGTTTTATAACTTGAACCCTTAATATTGTTATTTCAATCAATTCTTTATCACTTGATGATCCTTTTTACATTCCCAAAATTTATTTTGGTTGATTGATGAAATCACCATGGAAACCATATCAGGTTTTGTGATTTCAGAGCTTGAAGATGATAATAACACACCTCTCCAAAATATCCAAGGCAAATGGTTAACTTTTGTTGCTCAAACGGTTTCCCAAACCATTTGGGAGCAAACGGTTTCAAACTGTTTAGAAGCAAACGGTTTCACCAAACTGCATGAGACCAAATGGTTTCAGACCATTTGGTGGTGTTGACCAGGGTTGACCGTTTGGAGATCTGTTGAAAATGATCTAGGTTAATGACCCATCAATTATGATTGATTAGTTCCAATTGGTTCATGAGTTGAAGGCCCATCAATCACCAAAACCCTAATCGGGTTAAGTGTTGATTTGTAATTTGATTAAGTTGGAAACTTGGGTTGATTGACCCAAACGGTTTCAAAACCGTTTGGGGATCACCCAAACGGTCTCAAGACCATTTGGGGGTCACCCAAGACCATTTGGAGGTCTATGGTTGAGTATGTTTAAGTGTTTGAAGATCCAAAGATATGGTATGAACCCTAATCGACTAAGTGCTAATTTTGCAAGTGATTGAGATGATGTTTTGGGTTGATTGACCCAAATGGTTTCAAAACCATTTGGGGATCACCCAAACGGTCCCAACACCATTTGGTGATAATTCAAGACCTTTTGTAGGTCTAGGGTTAAGTATGGTTGAGAAATTGAAGGTCCAAATATATTAAGTTGATGTACAATCAATTGTTGTTTTGGTGACCAATCCTAGGATCCAAACCTTAATTGAATGGCATGGTTAATGATGATGTGATGGGAAAACGGTCTCAAGACCATTTGGAGGTCATACAAACGATCCCAAGACCGTTTGGGGGTCACCCAAGACCGTTTGGAGATCTAGGGTTGACTATGGTTAGGTGTTTGAAGATCTAAAGATATTAAGTTGAAGTACAATCAAATGTTGGTTTGGTGATCAATCCAATGATCCAAACCCTAATTGGATGACTTGGATTTGAGTGATGAGATGGGAAAACGGTCTCAAGACCGTTTGGATGTCATCCAAACAACCTCAGGACCGTTTGGGGTCAGGTCATGTTCAATTTTGATGATGGTCCAATAGTTTTAAAGTAACTAGTTACGCATTGATTAATGTTGAAGGATCATCAATTCTAAACCCTAATCCAATTGATTCAAACCCTAATTGATGACCAATTGAGGGTCAAATGAGGGTCAAATCAGTTGAAGTATGACCTATTTAACTCAATCAAAGTATGGTGATAGGTCCAATTGATGATTGGTTACATGAATACAGTGGTTGATGGAATCAACATTGAGAACACTAAAGTGATTGGAGTAGTTGAGACCATCTTTGGTCCATGCAGTTTTGAGGAGGTTTGGACCAAACGGTCTCAAGATCGTTTGAATCCAAATGGTCTCAAGACCATTTGGGACCAAACGGTCTCAAGACCGTTTGGGACCAAACGATCCCAAATCGGTTGAGTTCATGCGGTTTCAAAAAGGTACTTTAGCAAACGATCTTGAAGGTCACCTTTACCAAACGGTTTCAAACCATTTGAACTTTGAAAGACCAAGACCGTTTGAGGCCCAAGTAATCAAAATTGTTGAGGATCAATATGGTTAATCCACTTGGATACCTATTAAAGATCCAATTGGTCAATTCATTTGGATACCTCATGCAATAGATGTCCAAAGTGATTGAATCTCTTGAGAATTAAGATGATGATTGATCCATTGTTCCAATGATGATTATTAAGGTTAGGTACAAAGGTTGAAACCCTAAAAGTACCTAGATGATCAATACCTTTATATTAATTAACCATAAAAGGTTATGAGAGTAATGTCTTAGCACGCTATGTTAACCATAGTTGTATGTACTTGATTAAAGGGTTGATGTGACCTAATCAAGTTGGGAGGATGATAGAAAGGAATTCATACATGAGTATTGATCATGTGATGATTAGGTTATGATCCTTAATAAAGAGATCATGAAACCCTAATCCAGAAGGTTAATGAATCTTAACCCTAGTTCAGGGTAACATAATGTAAAACCCCAATTATGGGAATAAAGAGTGAAACCCTAATTGGGATGAGTATCTCCAATTCATAGGAAAGGAGAAACCCTAATTGAGGGTGATGCCATGAGAAACCCTAATTGATGGTGATGCCATGAGAGATGCTAGTTAAGGGTGATTCCATGAGAAACCCAAATTGAGGGTGATGTCATGAGAAACCCTAGTTGGGATGAATAGTAAGTGAAACCCCAAAGCCCTAATAAAGGGTAAAGGTAGGTGAAATTCTAAATGGAGTTATAATATTTAAAGCCCTAACCTTGTGTAATATGATGAAAAACCAGAACCCTGATAATAAAATAGAGGGTGAAACCTTATAAAGGTGAAATACCTTAAAGGATTGAGTATAGGCAACCTTATTGTAGGCAATGCTTTAACCTAAAATGAGTCCATACCATTAAAGGTAGTTGGACCATTCTTGTGTCTGACCTATGCACTTCATGATGAGAGTGATAAGTCAATGGATGAAAGTATTAAGATGGGAAGGGCCTTAATACAAGATAATCTGATAACACAATGAAGATAGAGGTGATGAGGAAAGTGATATACCTTGATGCATTTCAAATCCAATCTATTTGAGTAAGAAACATATAAAGTGTGTTATGTAAATTGTTATAATAAAATGTAATGAGTTTGATATACCTTGACAAGCATAGGCTAATATACCTTGAGAATAAGGTTAAGCCAAACTAATGAGTATGATGTAATCATACCATGATAAGGATGAGGAATGAACTCATACCTTATACTGAGAATCATTTAATGATAAATGCTAAGAGTAACGAACATGCCTGAATTCTAAAGATGTGTAATGGCCTTATGAAACATATGGTTAGATGTTTCCTAGTGAGAGGTGACAAGGTGTTTTATGGGCCTTATGAGCTATGAGGATGGTTGTTGCCTAGTGATAGGTAAAAAAATGTTTTAAAGGTTACACAGGATTGACATGGTTCAATACCTGGAATAATATCACAGGATTGATATAGTTCAATACCTAGAATAATGTCACAGGATTGACATAGTTCAATACTTGGAATGATAACACAGGATTGGTAATAATCCAATACCTGGAATAATAACACAGGATTGGTTAAATCCCAATATCTGGGATAATGTCACAGGATTGACATAGTTCAATACCTGGAATAATAACACAGGATTGGTTAAATCCCAATACCTGGAATAATGTCACAGGATTGACATAGTTCAATACCTGGAATAATAACACAGGATTGGTTAAATCCCAATACCTGGAATAATGTCACAGGATTGACATAGTTCAATACCTGGAATGGTAACACAGGATTGGTAATAACCCAATACCTGGAATAATAACACAGGATTGGTAATAACCCAATACCTGGAATAGTTGCACAGGATTGGCATAGTTCAATACCTAGAATGGTTATACAAGATTGACATAGTTCAATACTTGGATGGTTGCACAAGATTGACATAGTTCAATACTTGGAATGGTTATAGAGGATTGACATAGTTCAATACTTGGAATGGATACACAAGAATAATATAAGTCTAATGCTTGTACTAGTTGCACGGGATTGATGTAATCCAATGCCTAGAATATTTATATAGGATTGGTATAGACCAATGCCTAAATATGACATGATGATGTACACTCTCATGTCCAATAAACCAAAATATGTTTATCAGATTGGCTAAGGCCAATAAGTTGAAACATGAATGTCTCATGGGTGACATATCAAAATAATGAGTGTCACAAGAGAAGTTCGGCATGATGGTATAATATGAAGGATAAATGATATACATGTTCTTCCTATTCCTTATCAAGAGAATAGTTGATCTATTGTTCTATCATAAATAGTTACAATGCTTTAAGGTGAGAATGCTTTAAACTGCTTATCCTCTGCCCAGTTTTATATCCTTCACTGCAATAATAATGTTTTGGCAGAGAGCTATATCTCCCGCTGGGACAATTTATAATTGTCTCACCCCCGTGGGATCCAATGTTTTTAGGTGGATGTGGACAAGGAGGCAGGAAAACTTTAGTAGAGAAAGAACAGCAGCAGCATCGAGGACAACAGTAATATCTCAGGTGGAGATACTGCCTGTCTAGTCTTATAGTTAGAAAGTCCTATGTGTCATCTTTGTACTCTCAGGTCCTCAGAGTCAGTAGTCAGTATTTTATTGAAACGATCTGATATTTTGGCATGATGCCTCGAGGTTTTATGTTGTCTGTATATAATGTTGAATAGGACAGCTGATGTTGTAATCCTCAAGAAGAGATAGTACAAGTTGTGTACTTATGGAACAGAATGTAAATATTATACTTCGGTTCTTTATGAAAAAGATTTCCTATGTAGGGATCTCTTTGCAAAAAGTTTTAATTTTTAGTGATTTTCCGTAATCCGCTGCAATTGATTCATTTCTGCTTAGTTAATCTCGCATTTTGTAAGTTGGATGCCACAAATCTCCCTACCATAGAAATGTGTAGGCCAGCCCACTTGTCGATCATGGCTCTCAACTCATCCACCAAACTACCATAGTCTTTGCCTCAGCCTTTACCACCAGATATAGGGACACCCAGGTACTTAGCAGGAAAAACCCCCCTCATAATACTTGCTACTTCCTTCGTTCTCCCCCGCCTCGAGTCACGCGATCTTGAAAAGAAGACTTTAGATTTTACATCATTAATATACAACCCAGTGAGGCGTCCGAAACTAGTGAGGATCATTCTGACTTGTCTTAGGTACTTGCAATGATCAGTTGTGAAAACCATCACGTCATCAGCGAACACAAGATGTGAGATGACTGGGGTATTCTTCACCTTGAACACCTTCAATCTCCCCTCACACACGACTGTAGAAATAGTGGAGGAAAAAACCTCCATCATAAGCACAAAAAGCATGGGAGATAAGGGGTCACCCTATCTCAAACCATTGGAAGCAGAAAACAAACCATGAGGGACCCCATTTACTAACACCGAGAAAGAGGTGGCTTCAACACACTAAATCATAAGCTTGATCCATCTTCTCAAAAACCCCAAAGCTTCCATAATACCCCACAACGCTGCCCACTCCACGAGGTCGTAGGCCTTAGTAATATATAATTTGAAGCAAGCCTTTCTGTTGGAGTTCTTAACACCAAAAAGGTTCAAGAACTCAACAGCAAGTAGAGCTTTGTCCGCAATATCCCTACCTTGAACAAAGGCCAGTTGGTTGGGGGAGACTACCTTGGATAGAATTTTCTTAAGGCGCCTAGAAAGCAGCTTAGCAAATATCTTGTACAGCACTGAGCAGCACGCTATAGGTCGGCATCTTCATCTAGGGTCTAGCATCCTCATCCCTAAATGTTGGTGCTTTGGGATCCTCCGGGGTAAGCATAGGAGCAAGGTTAGGTCTGGGGACGATAGGATTGGAAACCGTCGCAGCCCAGCCCCTACCCACTGTGACGTCGGTTGCCGGATCACCCCAAGCACCAGGGCCCGAGGACGAGGTAGACAGAACCACCCCATCCCCAGCGGCGGCCGCCATGAGAAACCCTCTCATAGAAACGGAGCTTCACGCATAGCCCAGCGGCCCTCGTCCTGCTCCTAGCCACGATCCACGACAGAAGCGACCAGGGGGGTACCGCCGATGAAGCCCAGCTATTGTGAGGGCAGCAGGGGGAGGGAAAGTGAGGTGGAGAGGGGAAGCGGGGATCTAGGGAAGCGGGGATCTAGAGAGAAGTCGAAGCTCACTCTCTAGAGAGAGGAGGAGGAGAGAAAAAAGTTAAAGGTATAATGTCTCTAAGGCGCTATTTAAGTGCAAACTGACAGAGGGATATCCAGTAGAGCCCCATGTGCTTAATATGATTAGGCATATGGAGCATCTTGAGAAACTTGGATTTCCTTTGGGTCAAGAGTTGGTATGGATATGATTTTACAATCATTGCCTAAATCATATAACGGTTGATTAAGTGTTATCACTAGAGCAACATGGTTGGACCGCTATCAGAGTTGCTTGACGTCTTGATACATGTTGAAGCACAAATGAAGATAGACAAATCCATGATGGTGGTCAACGGAGTTGAGTCCAAGGACAAATGCAAAGCCAAAAAGCATTTTGTGGGTAATTTAAAGTCCAAATCTTTTGCACTTAAAGTAAGGAGAAGGATAAGGGAACCCAGGAAGATGTATCAAGGGATAGAGATCTCTACTTCTGGGGTATATGTTGAGATTTACTTCACTACTTCTTCATTATGGGTACTTGATACCGGATGTGGATCATACATTTGCTCAAATGTGAAGGATTTGAATAGAAAGTAGACCTTTAGAGAAAGGTGATGTTGAACTGCATGTTTCTAATGATGCAAGAGTTGCGGCCAATGCAGTTAGAACCTATGACTTAACTCTACCAAGTGGGTTTGTAATAGAGTTAGAGAACTACTGTTACGTACATGTCATTAATAGGAATATCATATATGTATCTTGTTTGGACAAGAAAGGATTTGAATTTCTTATAAAGAATGGAAGATGTTCTATTAGTAAAGATGGGATATTTTATGGCAGTGCCCCAATGTCTTATGGTCTATACTTGATAAATCCAGAGACAAGTGTATATAATGTGAACACCAATAGGCAAAAACTCAATGACTCAAACAAAACATACCTTTGGCATTGTCGTCTAGGGTACATAAATGAGAACTACGTATCTAGAATCCATAAAGATGGTTATCTAAACTCTTTTGATTTTGAATCATTAGAGACATGTGAATCTTGTTTATTGGGAAATATGGCTAAGACCCCTTTCACTGGTAACAATGAGAGGTCTAGTGGTCTATTAGGACTCATACATACTGATGTATGTGTACCTTTTAGAACAACCACTAGATGTGGGTATCAGTACTTCATTATCTTCACTAATGACTTCAGTAGGTATGGCTATGTTTACTTGATTAAACATAAGTCAGAAATTCTTGAAAAGTTCAAGGAGATTATGAATGCAGTATAGAACCAACTTGGTAAAAGTATTAAGGCACTTCAATCTGATCAAGGTGGAGAATACTTGAACCAAGAGTTTGAGGACCTTCTTAGAGCCCATGGGATTGTGGACTCCACCCGGAACACCTGAGCATAATGGTGTATTAGAAAGAAGGAATCACACATTACTAGATATGGTGCGATCAATGATGAGTTTAGTTGAGCTTCCGACTACCTTCTGGGGGCATGCTCTACAAACCACCGCATTCACACTAAACTGAGTACCATATAAGTCAGTTCAAAAGACACCATATGAGATATGGAACGGGAAGAGTCCTAATATGTCTTTTATGAGGATTTGGGGTTGCGAAGCTTATGTCAAGAAAATGTTTCCTAAAAAGCTTGGACCAAGATCTGATAAATGTTATTTTGTTGGATATCCTAAAGAAACAAAAGGATATTACTTTTATTCCCAATCTGACAGCAAAGTGTTTGTTGCCAGGGATGCTACATTCCTTGAGGTGGACTTCATTTCCAAAGGAATCAGTGGGAGAAAAGTGGAACTTGAAGAGTTTTGAGACCAACAAGGAAACATTGAACCAATAGATGAACTAGAGGAACAAAGAGGTTCACAAGATGTTGTGGAATCTAAAATTCCTCAAGTAATACAAGAACCTCAAAGATCTAATAGGACACACCTTGAACTTGAGAGATGTGGATATCTTGTGACTCAGGAAGGTAGTGAATTGGTCATAGATGATGAGCAATTACTTACAAAGATGCTATTGAGGGACCAGAGTCTGATTTGGCTTGAGGCCATGAGATCTGAGATGGAATCCATGTATACCAACAAAGTATGGACTTTGTTGGATCCACATGAAGGGGTAAAACCCATAGGGTGCAAGTGGGTCTTCAATAAGAAGACTGACATGGATGGAAAAGTTCAAACCTATAAGGACATATTGGTTGCAAAGGGTTTCAAACAAGTTCAAGATGTTGACTATGATTAAACCTTTTCTCCGGTGTCCATGGTTAAGTCCATCAGGATCATGCTTTCTATTGCATCTTATCATGACTATGAGATTTGGCAAATGTATGTTAAAACCGCATTACTTAACGGGAATCTTTTGGAGGATGTGTACATGACACAACCTGAGGAGTTTATAGATCTGAAGTTTGCCAATAGAGTATGTAAGCTACAAAGGTTAATCTATGGATTGAAGCAAGCATCTCGGAGTTGGAATCTTCATTTTGATGAGACATTCAAAGGGTTTGGCTTTGCTCAAAATGAAGATGAACCTTGTGTGTACAAGAAGGTTAGTGGGAGCATAATGACATTCCTCATATTGCATGTAGATAACGTACTATTTGTAACATCCCTGACATGGGTTATGCTTTAACCCTAGGTGTTTTGATTAATAAAGATAATTATATGCTTAATCTTATCTTGTGAAAAGTAATTAGGGCTCAAGAGGAACTTATATTTCAATTTTAGTCCTTTTTTAATAATGTTGAAACATTCTTTTGCTTGTTTTGGACTAAAATGCAAATTACCCAAGATGAGGGGTTAAATTGCAAATGTTACATGATAAGATGTTCCTCATGTGTTGAAGCATCATGAGAATGAATATGATTCAGAGGTATGTCTTGTGGTAGCCTGAGTACCAAGAAAGAGTTGATAAAGTAATGTTTGTACATTAAAACCTAGTTTTGGTGTAATGTGCAATTTACCCAAAACCCAAGGTTCAATATGCAAATGATCAATTCAATAAGGTCCCTAATGTATCTTGGCATCATGTTGAGGCAAGAAAATTAGAGGGGCGCCTTATTAGAATTATTTTTGAGGAGAGAGAATCTTGATATTAAAATAATCAAGATTTAAGCATAATTGGAACTTTACTTCCATTTAATGCAAAAATAAATAAAATAATTGAAGGGCCTTCAACCAAAAACGAGATGGTTGAATTTGATCAAGTGTGAACACCTTTTTGCCTTTTCTAAGCCACGAAAATATCCAAGGGAAGTGGATAACTCACTCACCTTATTATAAGGAAAAGAAATATCCACTCACTTATGGATATTAGTATAATATGATTTGAGGTGCTTAATTTGCTTTTCTATAAATCATGGATAATTGATAGGAATAAGAGGAAAACAATATGGACTCGGATCCAAGGAGTTTATGGGGAATAGGCGGCACTATTTTTGGTATTAAATGAATTTTGATAAGGCATTTTCTCTCTCCTTGAATTTCTTATAAAAAGACCCTTTACAAGACAAAACAAAGGCTTTTCCGTTTCCACTTCTTTACCTTGCTTAGAAAACGACCAAAGGAGCTTTGGAGGATCATGAGGACGACTCCCAACCTGTTGGTAAGCTTATTGACCTCCTTTCACCTTGAATCCATGGTGAAAATTGAAAATCAATGCATGAATTCTTCTTATCTTGATCCCCTCTTCAATTCTAACCATTCCTTTTCACTCAAAGCTTGAGGACGAGCCTTGGAATAGTGAAAGGATTTTCATCCACCATTGTTGACGTGAACTTGAATCTTTGGAGCTCAATTGGAGGTGGGTTTTATAACTTGAACCTTGAATATTGTTATTGCATTCAATTCCTTATCAATTGTTGATGTTTTCTTCATCCTCGGAATTGTATTTGGTTGATTGATGCAATCATCATGAAAATCATAGAAACCTTCATGGGTTTGGAGATTTATTATGATGACATCATCATAAGCACACACCTCCCCAAATATCTCTTGCAAACGGTTTCAACAAAATGGTCCAAATGATTTCACCAAACCGTTTGGAGACCAAATGGTTTCCAAACCGTTTGGAGACTTGAACCCCATACCATTTAGAGGAGTTGACCATTTGGATGGGTTGACCGTTTGAGGTCTGAACCCTAGTATGTGTTGGATGATGATCCAATGGCTCCAATTGATTAATTCAACTTATGGACAAACCTTCAAATAGAAACCCTAATAGGCTAAGTGCTGATTTTGCAATTGATTAAGTTGATGTTTTGGGTTGATTGACCCAAACGATTTCAAAACCATTTGGGAATCACCCAAATGGTCTCAAGACCGTTTGGAGGTCAACCAAGACCGTTTTGAGTTCTAGGGTTGAGTATGGTTAAGTATTTTAACACTCAAAGATATTAAATTGCATTACAATCAATAGCTTAAGTGATGATTGATTCAATGATGCAAACGTTAAGTGAATGGCATAGATTTCAATGATGGTTTGAGGAAAACGGTCTCAA
The DNA here is from genome assembly GCA_963693085.1 of Alisma plantago-aquatica. Taxonomy (NCBI): domain Eukaryota; kingdom Viridiplantae; phylum Streptophyta; class Magnoliopsida; order Alismatales; family Alismataceae; genus Alisma; species Alisma plantago-aquatica. Next base: position 1,264,606,467 of record OY856410.1, on the reverse strand, counting down.
GACCATTTGGAGATCATCCAAACAACCTCAAGACCGTTTGGGGGTCATTCAAGACCGTTTGAGGTCAGGTCATATCATGTAATGATGATGGTTCACTAATTTCAATTGAATTGGTTTCACAATGTCAACCGTTGATGGTTCCTCAATTTCAAAACCCTAAGTGATGGTTTCTTGATTATAAACCCTAGTTCAATTGGTTTCAAAACCTTAATTGAAGGTCCAATTGAAGGGTGATTCAGTGGTTCAATTGAAGAATAAATTAGTGGTCCAATTGATAGTTGGTTCATGGATTGAAACCCTAAATTGACTAAGTGTTGAAGACCCTTTTTGGTCCATTCAGTTTTGAGAGGGTTTGGACCAAACGGTCTTCAAAATGTTTGAGTCCAAATGGTATCAAGACCGTTTGGGACCAAACGGTCTCAAACCGTTTGGAGACCCAAGTCCATTCAGTTTCAAGATGTGTTGTCTAAATGGTTTCAAGAACTAACTTTGATAAACGATTTCAAACCGTTTGAACTTAATTAGTCAAGACTGTTTGAGGTCTAAGTGACCAAGACCGTTTGGAGTCTAAGTGACCAAGACTTTTTTAGGTTCAAATTGGTTAAACCATTTGGACACCTAATATGATCAAAGGTCAGTTAGCTACTTGATTGATAATGATGTAGACTAAAGGTGATCATAATGGTTAACCCTAACTGTGTGTACTTAAATGAAGAGTTGACCTAGATCAATCTTGGAGTACTTTACATCCTAGAGAGGATGAGAGAGAGAGAATGAGAGATATGAATGCTTACATAATAAGCCCTAATTCTCTCATTATGAATAAATATGTAATCAGGGTTTGATCCATAACAATGAGATCATGAAATCCTCATTGAAAAGATTGATGTACCTTGATCCTAATTTAGGGCAAGGCTATGTGAACCCCTAATTTAGGGTAAAACTGAGTGAAACCATAATCTAGGGTGATGATGTAACCCTAACTTGGTGTAACAATGTAAGAAACCATAATTTGATGGGAAATGTACATCCTAACCCTAATTTGGGTAATGAGGTATGAGAAACCCTACTTGGATGTGAATGGTAAACCTTAATCCCTAAAAGGGGGTAAAGGTGCATGAAACCCTAATATAGGGTAGTGCTACTAATGCTATGTGAAGCCCTATTAGTGGGTGATGTGTTGTGAAATCTTAATTTCACATAATACTAGGTGAAACCCTGGTATAGAAGAATGATTATGTGAATCTCTAATGAAGAGCAATACTATGTGAAATCCATATAATGTATGGAAAATGCTATGTGAATCCCCAAATTATAAATATGGAGAATCCTATTCCTAATAATGGAATAGTGATTAATGTATTGACAAATGTAATACCTAGATGGGTTGATAATGGATATCCTTACAATAATAATTCCTAATTCAAGGATAAGTCCATATCATTGGCAATGGTTGTATATTCTAAATAGGTGGCTTATGACCAATACATTACATGATGAATGTGATGAATTGGTGCATAATGGATTAGGATGGGGAATACCCTAATACAATCTAAGTGGATGAACTCAAGTAAGATGAAGGTGTTGAGGGAAGTGATACATCAAGATATGATTGATATCATATCCAACACCCTAATACTGGTATACCTTGATGTGTTATATGTCCAATATAATTGGATGAGTGAAACATGAGTTGTGTCATGTCAATTGTTACATTGAGATGTAATGTACGTTAATAAGTGTAGGCTAACATGCCTTATGAAAAGATTAATCCAAACCAATAAACTATGATTCAATTATATTCTAATAAAGATGAGAGAGAAACTCATACTTTGTGATTGATACTTCATTTAATGATGAATAATGAGAATAAATAAGCACGATTGAATACTTATGATATCCATATTGATTCTTAGCTATGTGAAGTAATGAAATAGGACTTGGTCATTAATATTATGATCTTAAGAACCTATATGGTTACTATGTGAAACCCAAATATAGGGTAATGCTATGTGTAACCCAAATACATGGTAATTCTATGTGAAACCCTAATACAGGGTAATGCTATGTGAAACCCTAATACATAGTAATACTATGTGAAAGCCAAATACAGGGTAATGTTATGTGAAGTCTTAACACAGTAATCCTATGTGAAGCTCAAATACAGATTGATGAGTTATGAACATAATAAGAAAATCCTTGTTTGCATGGTACTGATATATAATTGTTATCATGAGTACTAATCATGCAAGTATGTTGATATGATGAGTATAGCCAGGTGTGGGCTATGATGCATTGTATACTGAAAATGTTTCATAGGCCTTATAAGCCTTCATATGCTGTATTACTTAGTAAGAAGTAATCTGAAAACTTATGAGCCTTGTGTGCCATATGATGTTTTAATTATTGAAATTGGTTATGGGCTTCATAATCCATATCATACCTTGTTGCCTATTAAGAAGCAATAAGAGGTGATTTGAGCTTTGTGAACTATGTGGAATGCTTTGTGTAGTAAGAATAATAATGTCCTTGGTCAGATGACCTGAAGGTATTAAGTTACCTAATAAGTGGTAACAAGTATTCTATGATGAGTTAAGGATTCAAATACCCATATTCTATAATCTTGATGATGACTGGTTAAGAAATGGAAATGTACTAGATGAGATGAGGGATTAAGATCCCAATACTTTGTGAAAAGAGTATGGCTACAGGCCATGACTCCACAATGACAATGTCAGGCATTAGATATATGATCTAAGCCTGAAGAGAGTTTATGTTGTGGTAATGACTTTATAGTGAATAAATGTTATACATGTTCTTCATATTCCTTAATTGATAAATGACATGTTGCTCTATCAAGTTATAGCTACAATGCTATAGATAAGAATAATGTTCTAATATGTTAGACAATGAAATAATTGTTGTTAAACAATTATGATTCCTCTGTCCAGGTTTATCCTATTAAATTGCAATAATAATGTTTTTGGTGGAGAGTTATATCTCTCGCTGGGGAAATTTTACAATTGTCTCACCCTCGTGGGAATCACATTTTTTTAGATGGACGCGTACGAGGAGGCAGGAATCGTTTAGTAGGGGAAGGACTGCAGCAGCAGCAGCAAGGACAGTAGTGAATTCTCAGGTAGAGACACTGGTTGTTATGCCTTGTATAGATGTATATAGAGTCCTATGTGTCGTCTCTATACTCTCAGGTCCTCATAATAGTAGTTAGTACTTTTGAGATTTTAGCTCAGTGCCCCGAGATTTTATACTGCTTGTGTTTAGCTTAATAGGGCAGTTGATGCTTGTAATTCACATAAAGAGATGATACAGAACATGTACCTTTAAACTAGAATGCAAATGTGTTACTTTGGTTCTATGTGAGAAAGTTTTCCTTTGATGGATCTCTTGGTAAAAAGGTTTTAATTTTTAGTGATTTTCAGTAATCCGTTGCTTAGTGAACGCTTCCGCATTAGTTAATAACGTTTTATTCGAACGATGCGTCACAATTTAGTGGTATCATATCCCTAGGTTTGCTGAGTCTACAGAGACATAGGACTAAGGTTGTTGAGTCTGTTCTAAGTGTCTTCCAGTTTATCTGATAGTATCTTCTGCTCACATAGGAGAAGAAGAACTTGAAGATGTCTGGACCACATGAAGAACATGTTTCTAAGAGCAGTGTTGCTGCACTAGGAAGAGGTGCAAGAGACCAGAATAGGGAAGGGCATGTACCTAAACAGCCACCGATTGACCCAGTTGTGATAGAAAACCCAGCCCTCCATGCTCTATTTGACAAATTCCTAACAACCATGACACACATGGCAGACAGGATGCCACTACCTACACCTAGGGCACCAGCCCATTATGAGGGATATGGAGCCGGTAAGACTTTTGAGAGGCTTCTTCGGGTTGGAGCCATAGATTATGCTGGTACATCCGATCCAGCAGATGCTAATTTGTGGTTGACAGAGCTAGAGAAGGCTTTCAGGATCCTTGATATTCCTGAAGCTAAAAAGGTAAGACATGCTATATACCTCCTAAAAGGGAGTGCTGGTCATTGGTGGATGATAGAAGAAGATAAGAGACCAGATGAAGAGATTGTATGGGAGGTATTCCGCCGAGAGTTCGTCAGTAGATACTTCCCTAAGATGTATCTAGATGAGAAGATCTCTCAATTTGAGAGGATCAGACAAGGACAGATGAACGTTAGTGAATATGAAGCTAAGTTCATGGAGTTGTTGCGGTTTTGTCCGCAAATGGAAGCTAGTGATGAGGAAAGAATTCAGAGTTTTGAGAAGGGATTGAACGTTGAACTAACCACCCCTGTGTCTGCTTTAGAAAACAGGGAGAGGTTTGCCACCTTTGTGGAGTCGGTAAGGAGGATAGAGAGGTCTGAAATGGAGAAACAACAGACCAGTGGCAAGAAGGTGTACACTCAGTCTCAAGGACAAAGATTTGAAAGTTTTAAGAAGCCAAGATTTTCTACATTGGTAGCACCCTCGAGATTCCATACCCAGACGCAATGGATGTCAAGTAGGGGTAGGGATCATAGTAATGCTCCAAGTAGAGCCCCCAACATAGCATCAACATCGGTGACTGGATCTCACAGACATTTTGCGCCCAGGATCTGTTACCAATGTAGACAACCGGGACATCTGGTAAAGGATTGTCCAAATGGGAATTCAATGATGACTCAACCCCAGGGGCAGAGTCAGCAAGGCTCACAAAGGAGGCAGTTTTCTAGTAACAATAGAGGACGTGGACAGACGTTCCAGGCAGGTCATATGAAATATTCTCGTTTTGATATTTCATTTCATGATTCTATGTGTTAAAAATAAGTAGTGGTTTTGAGTTTCCTCTAACTAGTCCTATAAGGACACAAGGAATATGAGAATTCACATTCTACTAAGTATTCTTTAAAAATGCTTTTATAATCTCACTTATCTATGTGATAAAAGATGAGATATAGAAGTGATGCTAGAAGAAAAATCCAGAAATGAAAAATCATGTGTGTATAATGATATGAAAAATAAGGAACATGATAGTAAATAAAGTTCATACTACCTAATCTCAATACTTGTATACCCTGTCCATGTATATGATTATTGGAGATAAGGCAAGTATGGAACTCTTAGATTGTTATCTTTCTGATTACTCTGATCAAGTAGTCATTCTGAAACAATCTAGAGAGTATAATGAAATTAAATAGGAAGAGCAAAGTGAACTTTCATAAATAAATTGCTTAGTGAACTTTCTGAGTGAACTTTCTCAAATAAATTACTTAGTGAACTTTCCCAAATAAATTTCTTCGTGAACTTTCTCAGTGAACTTTCCCAAATAAATTGCTTAGTGAACTTTCTCAGTGAACTACTTAGTGAACTTTCTCGATGAACTTTCCCAAATAAATTGCTTAGTGAACTTTCTTAGTGACTACTTAGTGAACTTTCCCAAATAAATTGCTTAGTGAACTTTCTCAGTGAACTACTGAGTGAACTTTCTCAGTGAACTTTCCCAAATAAAAGAAATACTTTGTGCGTGTATTTTTTTTAGAGGTATTAGTAGAGAAATGAATATGATAAGGATTAGATGTGTTCTCAATATATATAATAAATACCAAAGTAAGATATTTATGTTGTTTACCTACATTAGCCAACTGTGAAATCAATCTTGTTACCTAAAAATAATATGGACATCATATGTTAGGGGTTTATGCTCTGTATAAACATAAACATTGACAAGGTTGAAATAATGAAAGGAACTTTGTGTGGATTAAAGATCTATGGTATCTCCATGAAATTAAGATGTTATGTGGAGATTTGAGGGTATGATAAATGAATAAATTTGTCCCTCCTTTTTCCTGGGATTTTGGGGACGAAATCCTTGTTAGGGGTTTATAACTTGTAACACCCCTAACATGGGTTATGCTTTAACCCTAGGTGTTTTGATTAAGAAAGATAATTATATGCTTAATCTTATCTTGTGAAAAGTAATTAGGGCTCAAGAGGAACTTATATTTCAATTTTCGTCTTTTTTTAATAATGTTGAAACATTGTTTTGCTTGTTTTGGACTAAAATGCAAATTACCCAAGTTGAGGGGTTAAATTGCAAATGTTACATGATAAGATGTTCCTCATGTGTTGAAGCATCATGAGAATGAATATGATGTAGAGGTATGGCTTGTGGTAGCCTGAGTACCAAGAAAGAGCTGATAAAGTAATGTTTGTACATTAAAACCTAGTTTTGGTGTAATGTGCAATTTACCAAAAACCCAAGGTTCAATATGCAAATTACCAATTCAATAAGATCCCTAATGTATCTTGGCATCATTTTGAGTCAAGAAAATGAGAGGGGCGCCTTATTAGAATCATTTTGGAGTAGAGAGAATCTTGATATTAAAATAATCAAGATTTAAGCATAATTGGAAGTTTACTTCCATTTAATGCAAAAATAAATAAAATACTTGAAGGGCCTTCAACCAAAAACAAGATGGTTGAATTTTCTCAAATTTTAACACCTTTGTGCCTTTGCTAAGCCACAAAAATATCCAAGGGAATTGGATAACTCGCTCACCTTATTATAAGGAAAAGAAATATCCACTCACTTATGGATATTAGTATAATATGATTTGAGGTGCTTAATTTTCTTTTCTTTAAATCATGGATAATTGAGTGGAATAAGAGGAAAACAATATGGCATCAGATCCAAGGAGTGGAGGTGGAAGAGGCAGCACTATTTTTGGGATTAAATGAAGTTTTATAAGGCATTTTCTCTCTCCTTGAATTTCTTATAAAAAGACCCTTTACAAGCCAAAACAAAGGCTTTTCCATTTCCACTTCTTTACCTTGCTTGGAAAACGACCAAAGGAGCTTTGGAGGATCAGGAGGACGACTCCCAACCTGTTGGTAAGCTTCTTGACCTCCTTTCACCTTGAATCCATGGTGAAAATCGAAAATAAATGCATGAATTCTTCTTATCTTGATCCCCTCTTCAATTCTAACCATTCCTTTTCAATCAAAGCTTGAGGACGAGCCTTGTAATAGTGAAAGGAGTTGCATTCACCATCGTTGACGTGAGATTGAAGCTTTGGAGATCAATTGGAGGTGGGTTTTATAACTTGAACCTTTAATATTGTTATTGCATTCAATTCCTTATCCATTGTTGATGTTTTCTTCATCCTCAGAATTGTATTTGGTTGATTGACGCAATCATCATGAAAATCACAGTAAACTTCATGATTTTGGAGCTTGATGATGATGACATCATCATAAGCACACACCTCCCCAAATATCTCTTGCAAACGGTTTCAACAAAATGGTCCAAACGGTTTCACCAAACTGTTTGGAGACCAAATAGTTTCCAAACCGTTTGGAGACTTGAACCCCAAACCATTTAGAGGAGTTGACCATTTGGATGGGTTGACCATTTGAGGTCTGAACCCTAGTATGTTTTGGATGATGATCCAATGGCTCCAATTGATTAATTCAACTTATGGACAAACCTTCAAATAGAAACCCTAATCGGCTAATTGTAGATTTTGCAATTGATTAAGTTGATGTTTTGGGTTGATTGACCGAAACAGATTCAAAACCATTTGGGAATCACCCAAACGGTCTCAAGACCGTTTGGAGGACAACCAAGACCATTTGGAGGTCTAGGATTGAGTATGGTTAAGTATTTGAAGACCCAAAGATATTAAATTGCATTACAATCAATAGCTTAAGTGATGATTGATTCAATGATGTAAACCCTAAGTGAATGGCATAGATTTCAATGATGGTTTGAGTCAAACAGTCTCAAGACCGTTTGGAGATCATCCAAATGACCTCAAGACCGTTTGGGGGTCATTCAAGACCGTTTGAGGTCAGGTCATATCATGTAATGATGATGGTTCACTAATTTCAATTGAATTGGTTTCACAATGTCAACCGTTGATGGTTCCTCAATTTCAAAACCCTAAGTGATGGTTTCTTGATTATAAACCCTAGTTCAATTGGATTCAAAACCTTAATTGAAGGTCCAATGGAATGGTGATTCAGTGGTTCAATTGAAGAATAAATTAGTGGTCCAATTGATAGTTGGTTCATGGATTGAAACCCTAAATTGACTAAGTGTTGAAGACCCTTTTTGGTTCATTCGGTTTTGAGAGGGTTTGGACCAGACGGTCTTCAGACCGTTTGAGTCCAAATGGTCTCAAACCATTTGGAGACCCAAGTCCATTCAGTTTCAAGATGTGTTGTCTAAACCGTTTCAAGAACTAATTTTGATAAACGGTTTCAAACCGTTTGAACTCAATTAGTCAAGACCGTTTGAGGTCTAAGTGACCAAGACTGTTTGGGGTCTAAGTGACCAAGACTTTTTAAGGTTCAAATTGGTTAAAATATTTGTACACCTAATATGATCAAAGGTCAGTTAGCTACTTGATTGATAATGATGTAGACTAAAGGTGATCATAATGGTTAACCCTAATTGTGTGTACTTAAATGAAGAGCTGACCTAGATCAATCTTGGAGTACTTTACATCCTATAGAGGATGAGAGAGATGAATGCTTACATAATAAGCCCTAATTCACTCATTATGAATAAATATGTAATCAGGGTTTGATCCATAACAATGAGATCATGAAATCCTCATTGAAAAGATTAATGTACCTTGATCCTAATTTAGGGCAAGGCTATGTGAACCCCCTAATTTAGGGTAAAACTGAGTGAAACCATAATCTAGGGTGATGATGTAACCCTAACTTCGTGTAACAATGTAAGAAACCCTAATTTGATGGGAAATGTACATTCTAACCCTAATTTGGGTAATGAGGTATGAGAAACCCTACTTGGATGTGAATGGTAAACCTTAATCCCTAAAAGGGGGTAAAGGTGCATGAAACCCTAATATAGGGTAGTGCTACTAATGCTATGTGAAGCCCTATCAGTGGGTGATGTGTTGTGAAATCTTAATTTCACATAATACTAGGTGAAACCCTGGTATAGAAGAATGATTATGTGAATCTCTAATGAAGAGCAATACTATGTGAAATCCATATAATGTATGGAAAATGCTATGTGAATCCTCAAATTATAAATATGGAGAATCCTATTCCTAATAATGGAATAGTGATTAATGTATTGACAAATGTAATACCTAGATGGGTTGATAATGGATATCCTTACAATAATAATTCCTAATTCAAGGATAAGTCCATATCATTGGCAATGGTTGTATATTCTAAACAGGTGGCTTATGACCAATACATTACATGATGAATGTGATGAACTGGTGCATAAAGTATTAGGATGGGGAATACCCTAATACAAGATAAGTGGATGAACTCAAGTAAGATGAAGGTGTTGAGGGAAGTGATACATCAAGATATGATTGATATCATATCCAACACCCCAATACTGGTATACCTTGATGTGTTATAAGTCCAATATAATTGGATGAGTGACACACGAGTTGTGTCATGTCAATTGTTACATTGAGATGTAATGTACTTTAATAAGTGTAGGCTAACATGCCTTATGAAAAGATTAATCCAAACCAATAAACTATGATTCAATTATATTCTGATAAAGATGAGAGAGAAACTCATACTTTGTGATTGATACTTCATTTAATGATGAATGATGAGAATAAATAAGCATGATTGAATACTTATGATATCCATATTGATTCTTAGCTATGTGAAGCAATGAAATAGGACTTGATCATTAATATTATGATCTTGAGAACCTATATGGTTACTATGTGAAACCAAAATACAGAGTAATGCTATGCGAAACCCAAATACAAGGTAATGCTATGTGAAACCCTAATACATGGTAATGCTATGTGAAACCCTAATACAGAGTAATACTATGTGAAACCCAAATACAGGGTAATGCTATGTGAAGTCTTAACACATAGTAATCCTTTGTGAAGCTCAAATACAGATTGATGAGTTATGAACATAATAAGAAAACCCTTGTATTGCATGGTAATGATATATAATTATTATCATGAGTACTAATCATGCAAGTATGTTGAGATGATGAGTATAGCTAGGTATGGGCTATGATGCATTGTATACTGAAAATGTTTCATAGGCCTTATAAGCCTTCATATGCTTTATTGCTTAGTAAGAAGTAATCTAAAAACTTATGAGCCCTATGTGCCATATGATGTTTTAATTATTGAAATTGGTTATGGGATTCATAAGCCATAACATGCCTTGTTACCTATTAAGAAGCAACAAGAGGTGATATGAGTTTTGTGAACTATGTGGAATGCTTTGTGTAGTAAGAATCATAATGTCCTTGGTCAGATGAGCTGAAGGTATTAAGTTACCTAATAAGTGGTAACAAGTATTCTATGATGAGTTAAGGATTCAAATACTCATATTCTATAATCTTGATGATGAACTGGTTAAGAAATGGAAATGTACTTGATGAGATGAGGGATTAAGATCCCAATACTTTGTGAAAAGAGTATGGCTACATGCCATGACTCCAAAATGACAATGCCAGGCATTAGATATATGATCTAAACCTGAAGAGAGTTTATGCTATGGTAATGACTTTATAGCTAATAAATGTTATACATGTTCTTCATATTCCTTAATGGATAAATGACATGTTGCTCTATCAAGTTATAGATACAATGCTATAGATAAGAATAATGTTCTAATCTATTAGACAATGAAATAATTGTTGTTAAACAATTATGATTCCTCTGTCCAGGTTTATCCTATTAAATTGCAATAATAATGTTTCTGGCAGAGAGTTATATCTCTCATTGGGGCAATTTTACAATTGTCTCACCCCCGTGGGAATCACATTTTTTTAGATGGATGTGGACGAGGAGGCAGGAATCCTTCAGTAGAGGAAGGACAACAGCAGCAGCAGCAAGGATAGTAGTGAATTCTTGGGTGGAGACACTGGTTGGTATGCCTTGTATAGATTTATATAGAGTCCTATTTGTCGTCTCTGTACTCTCAGGTCCCCGGTGTAGTAGTTAGTACTTTCGAGATTTTGGCTCAGTGCCCCGAGATTTTATACTGCCTGTGTTTAGCTTAATAGGGCAGCTGATTCTTATAATTCACAGAAAGAGATGATACATAACATGTACCTTTAAACCAGAATGCAAATGTGTTACTTTGGTTATATGTGAGAAAGTTTTCCTTTTATGGATCTCTTGGTAAAAAGGTTTTAATTTTTAGTGATTTTCGGTAACTCGCTGCTTAGTGAACACTTCCGCATTAGTTAATAACGATTTATTCGAACGATGTGTCACACTATTGATGGGGAATGGCATCCCTACTTTACAAAGTTAAAGAAATGGCTTGAAAATACATTCTCTATGAAAGACTAGGGAGAAGCATCCTACATCTTGGGGATAAAGATCTATAGAGATAGATCCAAAAGGCTTCTTGGGATGAGTCAGAGCACATACATTGACAAAGTGTTGAAGCAGTTCAGCATGGAGAACTTAAAGAGAGGAAGTGTGCCATCGTTGCATGGAGTGACCATATCTAAGAGTCAATGTCCCACTTCTTGTGAAGAAAGAAATGCATGAGTGAGATTCCATATGCCTTAACAATTGGATCAATCATGTATGCAATGTTGTGCACCCGTCCAGACGTTTCATATGCTTTGAGCATGATGAGCAGATATCAGTTAGATCCATGTGATGCTCACTAGACATCCATTAAGAACATCCTCAAGTACTTGAAAAGGACTAAGGATTAGTTCTTGGTCTACAGTGGAGAGGAAGAGTTGGTTGTAAAGGGTTACACCAATGCAATCTTCCAGACTGATCAAGATGATTACAAATCGCAACCAGGATTCATGTTTTGCCTAAATAATGGAACTGTAAGCTGGAAGAGTTCCAAGCAAGAGACAGTTGTCGATTCTACAACAGAGGATGATATATTGTTGCATTGAGTGCAACAAAGGAGGATGTATGGATAAAAAAGTTCATCACAGAAGTTGGGGTTGTTCCAAGCATCAGAAACATAATTGAGCTATATTGTGACAACAATGGAGCTATTGCACAAGCTAAGGAACCCAAATCGCATAGGCTCTCAAAGCATATACAAAGGTAGTTCCATCTCATACGAGAGATTATGTAGTGAGGGGATGTAAAGATTTGCAAAGTTCCAACTGAGAGCAATGTTTTTGATCCCTTGACAAAGGCAATTTCATAGCAAAAGCATTATGGTCATGTTAGGTCACTGGGAAAAAGATTCGTGGGTGATTGTCTCTAAGTGCAAGTGGGAGTCTGTTGGTTATGTATTCCCAAAGAGCCAATCATATGATGATTGTGATGGCATATCATGTAAAAATGATTTGATTATTAATAAAAGGCAAGCTTCCAATTTATTCTATTTAATTCGATTATGAGATAATGATGTAACATTATAAATGTCTAGAGAATCATATTACTCGATGACGTATGTAATCAAGTTACTAAATTTGTTGATGAGATCGTACAAATGTTTAGAGTACATATACATATTCTCATTATGTCCCTGATCAGTTTTTATTGGACACATAATATCAGAGTGTGAGTTGGTTGATGACTAGATCTCATTAGTCATGATATGGGATATCAAACCAAGCACATAGATACATGTTAGAGAACAGTGTATCCTACAAACCCACCGTGAGACTAACACATGGAAGCCATCTTCATGGAAGTCATAGTCAGGTCTCACAGTGATGGTGGTAGTTGTGGTTCTTAGACCTGAAATCATTGCACTCATTACATGTCGTTGGGTACACTTTGACATCATCAAACACAATCCTAGAACATGGGTTGTTATATTGATGATGATTGGGTGTCTTTGACACATTTGGATAGACTGTAAATGATAGATATGGGATTTGTCCCTCCTACTGGTATGTGATGTCCTAGGCCTCTTGATTAGTGAGACTGAGAAAAGCATGGCCATGTGCATGTGAGTCAATATGTGATATTGAGATTACATATATCTCAGATAGTCTGCTCTTAGTTCAAGAAACAAGATTGAATAATAATGAGGTGACTGATCCATGCCTCTAGTTCAATCTGGACATCAGTGACAAAGGAACTATACAAACACTACAACACCATACATAAATTGTAGGTTGAAGTTGTTCTCCAACTTTCCATTTACTTGGGTAGCATTGATGTGTGACTAGGCACTGCTCATTGCTTGTGATGTCATAAGTGTTATGGACATTCACTACCAACATAATATGGGACCTATAGGGTCACAGACATAGGTCTTGACCTAAAAGAGGAGTTCATATATCAAATGGCAATTGAATTAAGTACTAAAGTATTTAGGTATTTGATTCATGCAACAAATATGCTGACAGCACTGCTAAACGCCCATCTCAAGTGTTAAGGCGGTCATCTAGAGTGCCAAACGGTCATCTCAAGTGTTGAGACATGCGTCTAGGTGTCAGGCTTGTTGTAAGTTGAATTTGGACAAGGAACGAACCGACCCAACCAAACTAGCATGAATTGGGTTATCATATGACCGTCTAGGTGAACCGAGACAATTGTCTCACATGTGTGAGATGGTCTAGTTTGATCGGGGAAGGTTCTAGATGTTTCCCTATTAGTTTCACTTGAGAAATACTTGTTGTACAAGGAAATCAATGCTTAACATTGATAGGAATTGATTTGCCAAATTCATGTACAATTGGAAACTATGAAATGATCGTCTCACAGTGCGATACGACCGTCTGGGTTTGCCAATCAGCTGTTTTGGCTGATGCAGGTTGCAGAATTTCCAGAATTGTTGTGAAATTTTGAGATCTTCCTGTCCTTTCCACTCCCACATATTAATCATGCATCGAATAGCAACTGGGAACCTTGACACTGGCCTCTACTATATATAGAGGGGTACTGGGGGCTTCCTAGAACACAACACAGATAATTGAGTACATGTTTCTCTGACAAACGTTGTCCTCTCTGGTTGTGGTAACCAAGAGAGCCCAGGTAAGCCCTACCCGACTAGGGAGATGGCCAAATGGAGAGAAACAACTAAGTTCATTGTTGTGGGAGAGTAGGCTGGTGACTAGTACGCCAGCAAGAGGAAAAACTCCTTCCTATCTGATCCAGTAGGATGACATGAGTTCTAGGCGGTCTGTGTAGACTTCTCTAGACGTAGGAGGCCGTTGTATGTTGTTTATAAGGAGATTGTCAACCAACAGTCCGTGATGAGAGGATCTACTGCAGAAGACGATGTGGGAGTCTGGTTGTAACATCCCTGACCTAGGTTATGCCTTAACCCTAGAAGTTTGGCTTAAGTAATTCTTTTAGATTCTTGTCCTTATCTTTTTAAAAGTAATTAAGACTAAAGGAGAGCTTATGTTTCAATTTTGGTCCTATTTGAATAATGTTGAAACAATATTTTACCTTTTTGGACTAAAGTGTTAAGGGGTTACCTTGCAAATGTTACATGAAAGATGTTCCTCAAGTGTTATAGCATCATAATAATGAGAATGATGCTGAGGTATGGCTTCCACAAGCCTAAGTTCCAAGAAGGAGCTTGTTTCAATAATGGTTGTGCATTAAATAACTAGTTTTGGTGTAATTAGCAAATTAACCAAAATCTAGGGTTGGATATGTAAAATACCACTTTAAGAATGTCCCTATTGTTTCTTGGTATCATTTATAGAAAAGAAAGGGGCGTCATGTTTGAACTACTTTTGAGGAGAGCTAATCTTGATAATAAAATAATCAAGATTTAAGCATAATTGAAACCCTAATTTATTTTGTAGCAAAAATAAATATATTAATTGAAGTGCCCATAAACTAAAAAGGTTGTGGTTGAAATCCTATAGTAAAAGGACGTCCAAATGCCTTGAGTGGCATCAAAATATCCTAAGTAGGTGAAGAAACCCACTCACATTTGTTAATTAAAAAGTAATGTCCACTAAAAATGGATAATAGTATTATATTAATTAAGGTGCTTAAGTGGTTGCTTTTAATTCAAGGATAAACGAAAGTAAATTGAGAGTAAGGAGGATGGCTTCAAAGGCAAGGAAGGGAGGGGGCATGTGTCATGAAAGTGGATGAATTTTCTCCTACTTTCTCTCTCCTAGAAAATCAATTACATATACTCCATTTTCTCCTTACTTGAAAGGCTATTTTGCAAACCACTTTCTTTCCTTGTTTTGGCTGATGACCAAGGAGCTTAGGAGCAGGAGGAAAACGTTCTCCAAGCTAAAGGTAAGCTCCATGATCATCTTTAACCTTGAATTAATGGTTGAAATCGGATTTCAACATTGATTTTTTTCTCTCTTCCAACCAATGCTCAACCTTGGCCATATTTTGCATCCAAAAAGTTGGAAACGAACCTTGGATAGTTGAAGGAGATTCTTTCACCATTAGAGACGTGAATCTTGAAGATTTGAAGCTACTTTGAAGGCGGGTTATATAACTTGAACCCATCAATGTTGTTATTGATTTCAATTTCTCATCATATGTTGATCTTTATTTTCTTCTTGATTAATTGTTGAATTAATCATATATATGGCAGTAGAATTTGGAGGTATGAAGCTTGATGATGATGACATCATCTTAGCACACACCTCAAGAAAATCAGAAGAAAACAGTTTCAGTTTTGGTTGGTCAAACGGTTTCAAACTGTTAGAGACCAAATAGTTTCAAACCGTTTGGTGACCAATCAGTTTCAAAACTGATAGAGGTCAAATGGTTTCAAACCATTAGAGACCAAACAGTTTCAATGGATTCAAGGATCAATTGGTCTCATGACCTAATAACTTCAAACAATCAAACTCAATTGATTTCAGAACCCTATCAATTGATTTCAAAACCCTAGATCAATTGATGACAAAACCCTAATTTAGGTTCAATCGGTTTCAAATCTGATTTGACGGTCCCAAACTATTTGAGGACCAAACGGTTTCAAACCGTTTGAGGATCTAATGGTCTTCAAACTATTTGATGAGCCAGAGGTCAAGACCGTTTGAGGATCTAACAGTCTTCAAACTGTTTGATGAATAAGAGTCCAAGACCGTTTGAAGGTTTGGTCCAAGACCGTTTGAAGGTTTGGTTCAAGACCGTTTGAAGGTCAAGTGACCTCAAGACCGTTTGAAGGTCAAGTGACCTCAAGACCGTTTGAAGGTCATATGACCTCAAGACCATTTTAAGGTCAAGTGACCTCAAGACCCTTTGAAGGTCACGTGACCTCAAGACCGTTTGAAGGTCAAGTGACCTCAAGACCATTTGAAGTTCAAGTGACTTCAAGACCATTTGAAGATTCAATTGGTCTAAACCATTTGAAGGTACAATTGATTCAAACCATGTAAGTACTAATAACCTCATAATGGTTGAAGAGTATTTTAAGGTTGATTTCAATGATGGTACATCTAAAGTACTTAGGTGATTAGTATAATTAGAGTGATTATCACTTGATGTCTATGAAAGTAATAAATTCAATACACTATGATAAGCATAGGTGTATGTACTTAGTGAAAGGTTGAGTCAACTAAATAAGGTATGATGGAGATGTGTGTTCCTAAGTACATGGAATAATGATAAGTATGATTTCATACTTAAATAATGCTATGTGCTCCAAGATATGTGGAAGCACTGATTTAAGGTTTGGATTAATGAGGGAATCATAAAACCCTAATCAATGGAGAATGGGAAACCCTAACCCTAATTTTGGGCTATGGGTTGAGAAACCCTAATTTCAGGTAATGGGATGTGAAACCCTAATGAAAGGTGATGTTATGTGAAACCCTAATATAGGGTAATGTTATGTGAAATCCCTAATGTAGGGTGATGTTATGTGAAACCTTAATATGGGGTGATGTTATGTGAAACCCTAATTGATAAAGATGTAAGATCCTAACCCTTATGAGTGAATAGTGATTTTATCTTTGTATTGCATAATGTTGATATGTAATTGATATGGTTGTTATCAAGTATACTAACCATGCAGGTATCATGAGATGATGAGCATAACCAGGTATGAGCTATGATGTTAATGGGCCTTGTGAACCATTATTTTATTTGTTGCCTAGTCAGAGGTGACAAGAAGTTGTTTATGCCTGGTGAACTATGTGAGATGCTTGTGTAACAAGTATCATGAATACCTTGGTCAGATGACTGGGAGGTAAAAGTTACCTGATAAGTGGTAACCTTGTTCAGTGATGAACTAAGGGTTTGAATACCCAGATTCAGTAAATATGATGATGATATGGTTGAGGGATGTGAATTCCCAGTAATGAGATAAGTGATTGAGATCCTAATGTTCTATAAAGTTTTGAAAAGCACTTGATAGAAGTATTACATGTTTCCTTATAGAATTTGTCATAATAATTCCTATTTGAAAACTTGACTGATGCTAAAATAATATGGTGATGTACTTAATTAATCAAGTGAAATATTATCATGTAGAGCCCTGGCCATAGATCCATCATTGTCGGTAGTTGGTGATGGTGAAATAGGTTTTCCTGTGGGAACTTCTGGAATGCATATTTTTGAATATGCGGGGGTAATGGGCAAATATATATCCTTACGCCTCATAGGAATGACTGCGGGCCATGTCCTATGCACATTAATGGTTATGGACCATATCCCAATAAGAGTATGGCTATGTGCCATGACTCCACAATACCATGCATTGGATACGGGCCATATCCTGAAGAGAGTATATGATACATGCTATAACTCTATGGCAAAGTTGCCAGTATACCCTGGAAAGATATTTAGCAGAGACACGAGATGTCCTGCGTGTGGTCTCGTACTGATTGAGACAGATGAGGTGATGGAGTCCGGCTCTTCCATTGACCTATGTATGGAACCGATGCTTTATGTAATCGTGGTCGGTTAGAGCATGAACGGTATACTTCATCTCCTCAGGGCATAAGTATGATTGTAAAATGTAATCAGCCGTGTAGCGTATTTGCTTAAGAATGAAATACGGAAATCATTGGTTGATGTTACATTGCTTATTGTATCCTAAAGTGGATAAATATTATACATGTTCTTCATATTCCTTATTAAAATGAATAGATGATCTACTGCTTTATCAATTATTATTGTCATACTTTAAGAGATGATATTGCTCTATTCTGCTAAATAATGATTAAATCCTGCTAATTTCATAAAGATTCCTCTGTTCAGTTTATTACTATTTATCTGCAATAATAATGTTTCTGGCGGAGAGTTATATTTCTCGCTGGGACAAATTTCATTTGTCTCACCCCTGTGGGATCCAACCTTTTTAGGTGGACGAGGACGAGGAGGTAGAAACCAAACACCATGGGAAGGACAGCAGCATCAGGGATAGCAGTATCATCCCAGGTGGAGATACTGACTGTCGTGTCTTATAGATAAGAGTCCTATGTGTCATCTCTATACTCTCAGGTCCTAGGAGATAGTATTCAGTGTCTTATGATCGATCTGAGATTTTGGCTTGAATGCCTCAAGGTTTTGTGTTGCTTATGTATAGTTTTGGCAAAGCAATTGTTGTAAATATATTCCTCGAGATGAGATGGTACATGGTATGTACAATGTAAATCAGAATGTATATATTACTTTGGTTCTTGTTATAAGAATTTCCTGAAAATGGATCTCTTTGCAAATGGTTTTAATTTTTAGTGATTTTCAGTAATCCGCTGCTAATGTTTTCTTCTGCATTCATTATTATCTGATGTTTGGTATCTATCATCACACTGGTGTCCAAGTAGGAGCAGTCAGATGAGTCTCAGTGCAACTGAGATTCAGAGTTGCACATCTACAACCATGAGGATTATCGCTGGACTTGCTCCATGACCATGTATATCCTCATAAACCATTCCTTTCTTATAGTAATTGACGTGATCCTTTGGATAAGGGAATATGGTAGATAAATTTTTTATTTCTACTGCCTATGTCGTAGCCATATTTCCCTACAGCCACATCTAGTAATCTCACTGTGAGCTAAAGGGCTCACTAAAATCAAGGTCCTAGCAGACTCAACCCAACCTTTGGTCGTGATTGCCCAAGAAAGTAATCTAGAGCCAACCTTAGAGTTGACTCTATGGCTTGTTGCTCATACATGAGACATTGAGAAGACAAACCTTGAGAGGAAATTACTCCCTTACCCCGATATCTGAGACTGAGCTAGGTCACTACAAATGGTAAAGGGTAAATTACCCTGAGTTTAACATCCGACAAAGTCTCACCCCTACTTGGTTGACGTGGCAGGTTGTGATTGGTCCTTCAAAAAAATTGTAGAAATTCTAGTAAATCAACCATAGCTTCGAAAATAGACAATATATATACCACATTTGATCAAAAATGTATGTAGAATATGAAAATAAAGGTTTTGTGACGCAACTTAGTATCAAATTATAAAATTATGCAATGATGCATATATGTACGATGATGACTATATGAAAACCATAATTTTTTAAGAAGTAATGATATGTATCCTTCTCAATAAGATTTCATTTAGATTTGATATTATCTTATTTAATAATGTTGAAATTTGATGATGGGTTAAATATAGGGTTCCATGTGATGTCTAATTAGGGTTTCCTTTCTAAGGACCCACTATGGGTAAGACTTAGGGTTTTGGAGTACAAACATAATCTAATCATAATTTGGCTCTGCATAAGAACCCTAGGGTCAGGACTACACCTAATCCACATTATTTGAATACAAGGTGACACCTTAGTGTTATGGAATAATTTGAGATTGATTGATCAGGCTAAGTCTTGAGTGGAGCTAAACGTGATTGCTTGGATTCTTATTACTTGGGAAAACACATCTAATTGAAAAAATACATGGTTATTTTATGAAGAGTCGACTATATATGCTTTCAATGATTTTTAGATTTCTTATAATTGTTCACATACCTAAATTGTTGGATGTTTATTTCATTTCTAGTTCAATTATAAAGGCATATGCATATCACATACACACATATTTATTTTTCATACCCAACACATACTCTTTAAAGGTAGTTTAAGGAGATCAATACTTACAAGAACTAAGGGAAAGTCATTGAGTAAATGACTTAAACTCCAATGATGATATTGTGACTAAACCCAATGGTAAATAGTCACCATGGAAGCTAATGCTGGATAGAAACCCCAGATTCCATGGATGGAACAAGGGAACTGGCACCCCTAAGAGATTGGAACAAACATCAGTTAGAGATTTAGAAATTAAATACAAAGTCTGACCATTGTTAATAATTGTTTCATATTCTTGATATATTGTTATCGGTAGATGCACATCTTTTTGTATACACCCATGTACTTAATATAGACATATGTTGACCACATTTTGTTGGTCGACATTTCAGGGTAGCTGCATTGTTTTAAATCCTAAAGATATGGGCATACAAAAGATGGTAACAAAATATCATAAGGCTAAACATAGATGGAGGATTAGTTATCTGTTATTTTTTATTTCTATATAAAAATTTCACTTTGACACATTATGTAACTCCTTCAAGCATATTATCTCATTTTTTTATCAAAGAAAGTTTATGAATGAAATTATTGAATATTATTGGTTATTTGTTAAATCTTGATCTTTGAAAATCGAGTGTTAATCCTTGCCTTCTTGGTCTAACTTAGGAAAAACATGGGGAGGAGTTCATTACAATAGCACAAATTATTCATTACATATATTTAATAAAATATGTAAATTTTATTGAAATGATCTGGGGAATACACAAATTAGTAAATTGATTGAGCTTTTGAGGAAGAAATCAGCCAATAATTTCCTCTATAAAAATCAAAATAATGTTTGGATTTGTTTCACAATATCAATTTATCATATTAGTAACGAATTTACTTGTATACCTTATAGTCCATTTCGTCAAGGGATACCAAATTCTTTAGGTGAGTGGTTATGTCCCTCTTGATCTATCTAACAATGTTGAAAGCTTAATCCTACTGGACGAAAGACAAATGAGCTTGTTTCTTGCATTTCTAGGATGTTGAGTGATCAATTGGGAAATTTTGGAGTGGAATACCTCATGTATTAGATTCATTCTTAGTTACTTATCATCATTTAGTTCACAATCTATAAATCAGAACCTCTAAAAGATAATGGCAAAGAAAGTACATTGTTTTATGCTATAATATCCTAACTAGTCTCAATATATAAAATGTTTGTGAACTTGGTGGACATGTATAGAAGGTAGTTCAGATTGCATAAATATGGATGAAATATGATTTCTTTGTTGTTATTAGTGAATCCATAGTGAACCTATATATATATTCTGAATAAGAGTCAGTGAAGAATGAAGATATCCATGCTAAGCCTGATGTTGAGAAATTGACTCAAAAGAGTCGATACTATGGTGCATGTTTGTAATTAATGGACAAATTGGATTCAAATGGATACTAGTGTTTCTTTGTGTTGTGAATATTTTGGAAAAATACTAATACACCCTAATGAGATTAGTTGTTAATGAGATGCTTATGATATATACAAGTACGGTTAGGCATGGGCAGTTGAGGAGGCTAGCATGGGAAAATCCAATGCACCCTGACCATCAGAAGAGTATCACAAGAAGTCATAGACGGTTCTCGTAAGGACCCAGACCTTTGTTTTGGGCTTACCCTGTTTGTTTTGCCTAAACCTTGTGCTTGGTTACTTGCTAATCACCTTTAGTGATGATTAGGGTTTGCTTGTGCTCAGTTGAGAGCAAGAGGTGCTACTTGCAAAATAACCTAAGATAGGGTTGGAGAGCAAGTTTGTCACCTTGAGAGATGTCTTTCTCTCTCTTTGCTTCCTCTAGGGTTGAGAGGAAGGTTTGGGCTCATGCCTTGAGTTGCCTTGGTCTTGGTTGAGCTCTTCTGGGCCTTGTTTTCCCTTGTTTGGGACTTGCCTTGCTTGGTTGAACCTTGTATCGGAAAAGGATGCTTGCGTCGGCCTTGCTTTGTGTTGCCTATGGTGGTGTGTCGGCCAAGGGAGGTGGTGTGTCAGCCTTTGACCTTGTCTGACCCCCTTTCTTTGGTTGTGTCACCCTAGCTTGGACATGTGGTCGATCCTTGGTTGAGTTGTGGCATGGCATGTGCATGTGTTTTGCAAGGTGGTAAATCGGATGGACAAGTGTCCCTTGGTAAGGTGACACCTTTCCTTGGTTTAACCTTGACCCTCATATATATATGCCTTGCCTTTCTCTTCCTTAGGATCCCTTTTAGCTCTTTGTTGCTCCTCTCTTCCTTGGTGCACGATACATATTCCCTTTGGTGTGTTTGGTGGTCGAGACAGCTTGGTCGAGCAAGTTGGTGGCCGATCCCCTTCTTGGAGTCTTCTTCTTATTCTTCCTCTAACTTGGTGGCCGAACCCTAGGTGGTCTTGCTTTAGGTGGCCGAAGTGGTGAGCTTGGAGATAGGAGCTTGAAGCTTGGAGCTTTAGAGCTTGAGGAGTTTGCTTAAGGCGGGTTACATAACTTCTAATCCTAGCTATACTACCTTCTCTATGTTGCATGTTTCATATATGATGATGATCGGCCATTGCATGTTATGTTTCTTGCTCTAGTATATGTTGTTGATCTTATGGATATAATGAGCATGATGTTGTTGTTGTTGTTGATGGTTTATGTGCCTTTACACCTAGTTGGTCGAACCATGGTTTAGGGTTCCTTGTTGAGAAACACCCCTTCCTCTCCTTAGTCTAGAGAGGTGAGTTTGAGCTCTAGTGATGTAGGCAATACCCCTCTCTCATTTAAGTTGAGAGGTGAGCTTATATTCTAGTTGCTTGGGTGACACTCTCCTCTCACCATGGATTTGAGAGGTGAGCTTTTGGATGGATGATGACCTATGTTGAGGTGGATCCTTGTAGTTGCCCAATTTGTGATAGAGGTTGTGCAAAACCCCTCTCTCTTGGTTGTTGAGAGGTGAGTCGATCTTCTTGATCAATTAGGGTTTGGTGTCCTTGTGCTTGAGGTTGAAGATGACCATGATTGGTTGTGCCTTGCAAGATATGCCTTGGAGTAATGCTGCCCGATAACCTTCTTGTCTTGGGTTGTAACCTTGGTCGTTACACCTTGTTGGGTTTGGTTGATGCTCGATATGGTTCCCTTGGTCGACACTTAGTGGAGATGGAGTTTGGGCATTATACCCTCTTGCCTTGTGTTGATCTTGGCTGATATGCTTTGTTGAGCCTTGGTGGCTTGATGCCGGGTATGCCTTGGCTGAGATGACCCTTGTCTTGGATGTGCTTTGACCGATATGATGTCTAATAGTTTTCCTTGTGTTGGGTAATATGAAGTATTCTTGTTATGCCTGATATGATGGTTGTATAGAAAACTCTAGATGGTGCCTTAGTGGTGGCCGATATGAGTAGCTTGACCTAGAGGGATGATAGGTATGTGTCGGACGTGGGGTTGTGTTGCCCGATGCAACCCTAGTGGAGTTGGTAGAGATGTTGCCAGCTGGTCCATGCACTATATGGCACCTTGGGAAATAGGGTGCCCTGGTCGATATGAAGGACTCTTGGATGATATGGAGAAGGTTAGACGATGGGGGGGCTTGGGCACTATGCCTTTGTCTGGTATGGTCTTTGTTGATGGTTAGCCGATAGAGAAACTGTAACCCTAACCCTGATCTTTGTGCACAATAGGCTTTTGGCCGATAGCATCTGCTGATGCACGGTACACTCTGCCCGACACTGTGGGCTCTGATCTCCAAACCACGATATAAACACGATTTAAACTTAGAGGAAGCGATTCGATTAGCACCGGAATACCAAAAATCAGCAGAAATTAAAACTTTTTGAGATAAAGCATTGAAACCATAAAACTTCCTTCATAAAAGGAGATAAACTGTTTACATCTCAGATAATTACTTCTTGAGTAATTATATACAACATGATACAAAATCTCAAGAACTCATAACCAAAATCTCAGACCAAAAGACTCCAAGACCTGAGAGTACAGAGGACACATAGGACTGACTCTAACTACACCACATGGCAGGCTAAATCTCCACCTGAGATTTTACTGTTGCCCCTGGTGCTGCTGCTGCTGGGACTGGTCACCTGTAGACATGTTCCTCCGTCCTCGACGTCCACCTAAAAAGTTGAAGTCTACGGGGTGAGACAATTTTACATAATTGTCCCAGCAAGAGTTATAACTCTCCGCCAAAAGCTTTATTATAGCACCTCAAGTAATAACTTAAGCAGTAAAAGCTTCACAGTATTCAACATCAGATATAATAGTAAGCATGAGTTCAACAGTTATTAAATATGAAGACATTTGCACTATACATTGTAACATGAAACAATCAACTCGTAGTTATCTCTAACAGGTATACTACGCTGTGGATTATGTTTTTCAAACATTACTTTTATGCCCTGTGGAGATGAAGTTTACCACTCATCCTCCAACCAATCACTGTTAAGTGCCTTGGCATCATACTAGGTCATCGAAAGAGCCGGATTCTCATGACCTTCACCTTCCTCAGTCAGTAAGAGGATTACTTGTAGGACATCTCTTGCCTCTACTATAATAGCTTACCAGGGTAATCTGGTCCTTCGCTATTTTAGAGTTACAGTGGCATTCTGTACTCTCTTCGTCATCAGGAGATTTCATGTTTATCTTCCACTGATACAGATATCTGTGCTTTCTTCGTCATCAGGAGGTTTCATGTTTACCATTCACTGATACGGTATAGTATTGTAGTGAAGGATTGATGGATTACACATCTACATCAAACACCTACACTAGGATGTAAGGTTCTACACATCCATATACCCCACATACTCAAAAGTATGTGATCCAGGAGTTCCCTTAGGAAAACCTGTTTCACCATCATTTGATCTCTGACAATGATGGATCTATGATCAGGGCTCTACATTACACTTGATTAGTTAGGTACATTCAGTATTCTTTTAACATCATACATTGTTCTTCAAACAATAACATTAGCATAACAGCTATGAAAGGAGAATACTAAATGTAACAAGCCTAACTCTCATCAATCATCATTTCTCAATACATTCATCACAAGTCATCTCTAAAGCATGACCTTGATGGTATTTATGGTTCTCACAACCCATTTAATTCATAGGTTGCCATTGACAAGGCATCAAGATATTTTACTATTCATAAAGCTAACAACATGCTTTCAATGAATATAGCATCATCATCCATACCTGGATATGATCACCTTCATATCAGAACCTGCAAGGTTAATTCAACTGATAAAAGCAATTCAAATCAAGAATTATACTTTCCACTCTTGCCATAAGAGCTAAGTTCCCTGATTCTCATCAATTAGGGTTTACTATTCACATTACATGTC
This sequence comes from Alisma plantago-aquatica, assembly GCA_963693085.1. Taxonomy (NCBI): domain Eukaryota; kingdom Viridiplantae; phylum Streptophyta; class Magnoliopsida; order Alismatales; family Alismataceae; genus Alisma; species Alisma plantago-aquatica. The sequence continues at coordinate 1,264,581,213 of OY856410.1, read as the reverse complement.
ATCACCCTAGAATTAGGGTTTACTATTCACCTCATGGTGAATTTAACTCATAACATCATCAAGTATGAGAAACATCATCATTAGAGCTCCTAGATAAGATTAAGATTCACTAAACATCATAATTAGGGTTTCCATGATCTCACATAGGTGGATCATACCTTAATCATGCACATTCATGTGAATTGAAGGTACTTTACTTAAGTTTCCATTATAAAAGGGTACTTTCTCTCTCTTATGATACTTTCTCTCTCCTCTTACTAGTAGATGGTGATAATACCACTCTAGATCAGGTTGGGTTAAGTCCTCATTGATTAGCATAAGCCAAAACATCATTAACATGTGATTAGGGTTTTATTAGAAAAAGGTATTACTCAATTAAACCCCTCAAGGGTATTTTGGTAATTTACCTCATGATCACCATCATGGGTCAATTCATTAATCACTTAGTCCCTTAATGTTCTAAATTACCATTAGGGTTTAGATTAGATCATCATTGAACCAATTGCAACTTCAAGTGATTAAGTATAAATAACCTTGAAAACCTCCAAACGGTTTCAACCTTCAACCACCAAAAGGTTTGAAACTGTTTGGGTGTGTTGACCATTTGCTAGGTTTAACTTCAAGACCGTATGCCCTCAAGGTCGTTTGCCCAAACCATTTGGGTGCGTTGACCGTATGCTAGGTTTGACTTTCCAAACCGTTTGAGCTTATATGGTTTGAAACCGTTTGATCAACTTGTCTTGAGATCGATTGGTCCAAACGACCTTGAGATCATTTGAGCCCAAACGGTCTTGAGACCGTTTGGTCCAAATGGGCTCAAACCGTTTGGACCTCCAACATGGTTCAAAAGTTACAAATGTTTATGATTAAGTATGTTGAAGCCCTCAATTGGCCAAAGCCATGTTAACCACTTATAAATTGAGTCAATTAGGATGAGCCTCAATCAATTGGACACCAAATTAACCCTCAATTGAAAGCCAATTAGGGTTAAGTCCATCTCAATTAGAGTTTCAAATCGGATGGTCATCAATATTCAACAATGTGAATCAATTCAAGGTTGAACCTATCAATTGACCTCCAATTGGGCCCAAACTTGGCCCAAACGGTCTTGGGATCGTTTGGATAACCTCCAAACGGTCTTGAAACCGTTTTCCCAAGAATTCATCAAAATGTAAGTTGATTTGATAGGGGTTGAACCTTAATTAAGTCATAAATCAGCAATTTAATTATTTCAACAACCCACTATAATTGGGCCCTCAATTGATCAAATTACCTTAACCCTAGACCTCCAAACGGTCTTGGGTTGACACCAAACGGTCTTGAGACCGTTTTTATGAGTTCCAAATGGTCTTGAGACCGTTTGCCCATCCATCCTTTGGACTTTAGTGAAAACTCATCAAGGTTTGATCTATTGAGTTGATCATCACATCAATACTTAATTGCAATATGATTTGGTACCTTTGGACCTTCAATTGGTCAACTATACTTGGCCCCATACCTCTAAACGGTCTTGCGTGATCCCCAAACGGTCTTGAGACCGTTTGGATGATTCCCCAAACGGTCTTGAGACCGTTTGGGCTAATCAACCCAAAAACACTAATTAACTCATTGGAAATTCAGCACTGATTTCAATTAGGGTTTGCCCTATTAATCATCCTTCAACTCATGACTCGTTTGGAGTTAATCCATAAAATTTGGTGAGTCGTTAACTAACATCATTATGAACAGTAATCCCAAACGGTCAACGTTTGGTCAACCATCTTAAACGGTCTTGAGACCGTTTTCCCAAAAAGGGAAAATTAAACAGATTGAAAATCAGAACTTAATTCAATTGGATTTGCTAATTGATTTGCTTATATCTCACGATTCCTTTGGAGTTAACCCCTCAAATTTTGTGGGTGATTAACCTACATAATTATAAACAAGATTCCCATACGGTCTTTGCTTGGTCAACGCGACCAAACGGTCTTGAAGACCGTTTCCCTTCATACGACCCTGAAACCGTTTTCCCACCAAACGGTTGTGTAAACCGTATGGGCAATTGGTTAGGACCGTTTAGTAAAGTGGAAATCCGTGGATAAGCATAGGAATTAACGCCCTTATCTTCTACCTCAAGAACAGCAGCAGTTCTTCACGATTTTACTTGCAAGGATGCAAGGGAAGATAGGGAAGAAGAAGAACTAGCAACTATATGCATAGAAAAAGATGTATAATCAAAGCATAAGGTTTAGAGTTATAAAACCCGCCTAAAGGTTGTTCCTTGAGCTCCAAGCTTTCATGGCATCTTTAAGCTCCACAGGTCGGCTAAGGTGAATTCTCCAAGGAAAAGTTGGAAAGGAATGGCTAGAAAGATAGAGCTAGGTGAGCTAGCCATGAATTCAACCTTGAAAACGAGTTTCCTCCATGAATTCAAGCAAAAGGGATGATCCAAACTTACCTAGGACCCTTGGTCGTCCTTCTCTGCTCCAGAGCTTAGCCTTGGTCGGTTTTGAGCAAGGGAAAAGAAATGAAAAGAAGAGGATCGTTCCCTTGCTAAGTGAGAAAAGTAGTATATATACTTAGGTGAAATTTCAACATAAGGACATATGCTTTCCTCATTTCTCATCTAAGTCCTTCCTTTCTTCCTTGAACGTCCCCACATCTTATTTCTAAGGACAAACTCCTTCTAAGGTAAAGAATTGAAGGCAAAGAGGATCATCCCATCACTAAATTATACACATAAAAGGGCTATTATACATACACCTTGATTATTCAATCACAAAGGTGTTCTTTATAATATGATTATTCAAATGAAGTGACCTTTTCATCATTTCTCTTCTAAATGATGCCAAGAGTCATAAAAGATATTTTAGATGATGTATTTTACAAGTTTCACCCCTCAAATTGGGTAAATTGCACTTTACACCAATTTAGGGTTTTCAAGTACAGGGGTTGCTTCCACAGCTGCACCTTGGTGCTCAAGATTGGGAAATCCCTCAAACTTCATCATAAACATCCTCATGATGTCTCAACATCAGAGGAACATCTCAACATGTGCAATTTGCAAGCTAATCCCTTAACTGGGTAATTTGCACATAGATCCCTGTATTACAAAACAATGCTACAACTTTATATATATAAAGGAGCAAAATTTGAAATATATGTTTCTGAGGAACTTAATTACATGCCCAAAGTTAATCACAAGGATTTAATTACATATTTAGGCAAAACACCTAGGGTTAGTTCATAACCCAGGTCAGGGATGTTACAGACACCATGAGTTGGTGAGTCCTTGTTGCATGATAGTTGATGTTGGGGTTGGCTGTTATAGTGGTGAGCTTGCTTAGGGTTGGGAAACCCTAGCCATTGCACCCTTTGGTGAGGGTTGGCACTACTCGCCATACCTATAGTGAGGGTTATAGGAGTTTTGGTAAGGGTTCTGATAGCTCAGAATGTATATGGCTAATAATGACAACACAAGTGATCTGATGTAATCACCTTGAATCATGCAAATATGATGAGGAGATAAAATGATAGGTTGTGAACCAGGAAGCTTAGAAGCATATGATGTTGCTTCACATGATTATGTGACCCATGCCCATGGTCACAGGTATAAGGCCTAATATATGTTCATGATTGATAATAATACCATGAATGATAAAACTATAACTTCTACATCTTATGTGTAATATACTCATGGATGTTGCTTTATACTTGATAGCATGATAATCATGTTAATCCATGATGGCTTCAGTTATCCCTATGAATGTATACTAACACCATGCAAGTATTTCATGTGGATTCATAGCCTGGTAAGAGCTATGAGACCTATGTGCTGAAATAGCACCATGTGGTAATATGGCAACAAGTTGATGGGTCTAAGGACCTGATAGAAGGCTGAGTGCCTAGTTGAGGTGTTATCCTCTGATGATGATGAGATAAGGGATGTGTTCCCAGGATGTTGATGCATGATTGTAATGCCTTGAGAGGCAATGGTTGATATCATGAGGGATTGAGGTCCCATGACAGTATGATGATGGCATTGATGATGTAATCCTATATGACTATGTTTATACTTTATTTTGCCTCAACAATTGACTTAAAATATACTAATTAATTATAGATAAACATATCATGTAGTTTTCCCTGGCCATAGATCCATCATCGTCAGTATTTGGTGATGGTGAAATAGGTTTATGCTGCGGGATTACTTGGAGCGCATATTGTTGAATATGCGAGGTTTCCCCTAGCCTAAAATAGGAGGGTTGAGTGCAACTGTGGTTGCAGACTCGGGATATATGGAGCATGGTGAACATACCCATGGCTCAAGATATGTGATGATGAGCATGATGCATTCATGGATCAGGTGTATGTACTAGCACCTATGATGAGGTGATCTAGAGATATGGGTAGCTTGTGGAGCTAACCCAGAGGCTGAGGCATATAAGCATAAGACTGCGGTCTTGCTTGATGATTCGTGTACTGACCACGGGAAGGTGAGGTCATGGAGTCTGGATCTCCTTAGACCTTGTATGGCACCATATTGGGCTTCACATACAATGGTTGGATTTGAGCAGGGAAGGATCACTTCCTCAGGGCATAATAAAATGTAATTCAGCCGAATAGTATATCTTACTCAGAACAAAATATGAAACATTGATTGAGGCCTTGCTTATATAGCTGATTTAGTTATGCTATGCAGCTGTACGTATGATCCTTATATTTTGTGATAAGTTCTTATAAAGCTTATCTTGTCGATCATGTTCCATAAATAAATACTTGGTTATATGCCACCTGGATATCTTGGTAAGCTTAATGGTAATAATAGCTTTGCTCAGTATATTGCTCTTGTCATACGCTTTATCAGTTATCTGATGTTATCTACTTTAACCTTATAAGGTTTTATAGTTTTGGCGGGGATTTATGTTTCTCGCTGGGACTGTGTGTCTCACCCCACTGGTTTACACCCGTTTTAGGTGATCACTCTAGACGTCGTGGTTGTCGTGAGGTTGCAGTCGAGCAGCAAGAAGAGCAATAGAAGGCAAGAGATGAATATGATGTTGTTTTGGTGGTTTTGTAGAAGAGTCCTAGAGTCAACCCTATACACTCAGGTCCTTGGGGGTGTTTGATGACGTTTCATGATGCTAGCTGTTGTAATTTTTGTATATCCTGTTACTAGCTGTGCGTGGCATGTTATGTATGTATAAACATGTGTTGAACTCTGGTGCTGACTATAACATCCCTGACCTGGGTTATGTTTTAACCCTAGGTGTTTTGATTAATAAATATGATTATATGCTTAATATTATCTTGTGAAAAGTAATTAGGGCTTATGAGGAACTTATGTTTCAATTTTGGTCCTGTTTGATCAATGTTGAAGCAATGTTTGCTCATTTTGGACTAATGTGCAAATTACCCAAGTTAAGGGGTTAACTTGCAAATTTTACATGATAATATGTTCCTCTGATGTTGAGACATCATAAGAATTAATATGATTTAGTGGTATGGTTTCCACAAGCTTGGGCACCAAGATAGAGCTTGTTGGACAATATTTGTGCATTAAAACCCAGTTTTGGTGTAATATGTAATTTACCCAAAACCTAGGGTTAAATATGAAAATTACCACTTCAATAAGGTCCCTAATGTTTCTAGACATCATGTAGAGTAAATAAAATGAGAGGGGCGCCTCATTTGAATTAAGTTGGAGGAGAGAGAATCTTGATATTAAAATAATCAAGATTTAAGCCTAATTCAATTTAATGCAAAAATAAATAAAATAATTAAAGGGCCTTCAACCAAAATTAATATGGTTGGATTCATATGTGTGTGGACATCCTTGAGCCTTGAAAAGGCACGATTATACCCCAAGGAAGTGGATAACTCACTCACATTATTATAAGAAAAAGAAATATCCACTCACTTATGGATATTCTTATTATAAAGGTTAAGGTGCTTAATTTCTTTTCCATTAATTATTGGATAATGAAGGGGTTTTGCAAGGGAAAAGAGTTGGCTTAGTGGACAAGGAGTTGAGGAGGAGTGGTGGAAATAATTTTGAAATAAAAGGAAATTATTTCCATTTTCTCTTTCCTTGAAATTTCTTATACATATCCCTTTTTCTACCCACTTAGGGATCTTTTCCTTGGAATTTCTTTTCTCTTCTTGCCTTGTCCGACCACGAGGGATCTTAGGAGTAGGAGATGGACGACTCTAACCTGTTGGTAAGCTTTTGATCATCTTCCACCTTAGATTCATGGTGAAAACTCAAAATCAATGCTTGATTCTTGGTTTTCTTAACTCGATTTCCAATCCTAGCCAACTAGTTCATCTAAAAGCTCAAGAACGGACCTTGGGCAGTTGCTAGAACTCCATATCCGTGGATCTTGGAGATTTAATATCAGATTTTTAGGTGGGTTTTATAACTCAAATGCTAAACGTTGATATTGCAATCCATTCTTCAATAATTGTTGATTATTTTCTTCTGTTTGGTACTCTTTTGATTCATTGCTGAAATTCCCATTAAAAACGACTGTTGTTCTTGGATGCACAAAGGAAGATGATGACATCATCTTGAAACTTTACCCAATAAAATTATTAGGACAAATGGTTTCAATAAGTTGCTCAAACGGTTTCTCAAACCGACTGGGAGCAAACGGTTTCAAACCGTTTAAGGGCAAACAGTTTAAGGGCAAACAGTTTCATCAAACCGAATGAGAGCGTTCAAACTGTTTGGAGGTGTTGACCAGGGTTGACCATTTGGATATTTGTTGATAATGATGTTGGTTAATGACCCACTAATTACAATTTTTTAGTTCCAATTGGTTCATGAGTTGAAGGACAATCAATCACCAAACCCTAATCGGGTTAAGTGTTGATTTCTAATTTGATTAATTTTGAACCTTGGGTTGATTGACCCAAACGGTTTCAAAACAGTTTGTGAAGACACCCAAATGGTCTCAAGACCGTTTGGGGGTCACCCAAGACCGTTTGGAGGTCTAGGGTTAAGTATGGTTGAGCAATTGAAGGTTCAAAGATACTAGGTTGATATGTAATCAAATGTTGAATTGTTGATCAATCCAATGATCCAAACCCTAATTGGATGCCATGGATTTGGATGATGAGATGGGAAAATGGTCTCAAGACCGTTTGGAGGTCATCCAAACGACCTCAAGACCGTTTGAGGTCAGGTCATGTTCAATTTGGATGGTGGTCCAATGGTTTCAAGGTAACTAGTTTCACAATGATTAACATTGAAGGTTCATTGATTCCAAACCCTAATCCAATTGATCCAAAACCCTAATTGGTGATCAAATGAAGGTTAAATCAGTTGAAGGATGACCTATTAAGCTCACTTTAAGTATGGCGTTAGGTTCAATTGATGAGTGGTTACATGAATTCAATCGATCAGGGGATCAACATTGGAAAGCCTAAATCAACATGATTGGTGGAGACCATATTTAGTCCATTTGGTTTTGATGAGGTTTAGACCAAACGGTCTCAAGACCGTTTGAGTCCAAACGGTCTCAAGACCATTTGGGAGAAAACGGTCTCAAGACCGTTTGGGACCAAACGATGCCAAACCGGTTGAGGCCTAAACGGTTTCAACTCCAACTTTAGCAATCGGTTTCAAGCACTACTTTGTCAAACGGTTTCAAAGACTAGCTTTACCAAACGGTTTCAATTGTTGGTTCAAGACCGTTTGAAGGTATAAATGGTCTTATACCGTTTGGAGGTAATACAAGCAAGACCATTTGAGGTATGATTGGTCAAGACCGTTTGAGGTCTAAGTGACCAAGATTGTTTGGAAGATATCTAACCAAATCGTATGAACACTTCAAGTGGTTAAAGGTCAATTGTTTAAGTGAACAATTACATGATGTAATCCAAGGGTAATTATAATAATGGTACCCTTAATGAGATAGTATGATTAGTATCATTTGAATAATTAATCACTAATGGTCGTGAGGGTGATGACATAATCCATGGTATCAATTCTTATTTCAAGTTAAGTGACTTAGTCTAATCAAATCTGAAGTAAGCATCATCTTATAGAAGATGAGAGAGAGAGAGGACTTCCTACATGAATGATAACCATATAATTGCTAAGTCTTAACACTTTAAATATAAATGAATGTGTAATTAGGGTATGATCCTTGATAGAGAGATCATGAAACCCTAATTATGAAGGTTAATGAATCATAATCCTAATTGAAGGCAATGATAGGTGAAATCCTAATCCATGATGATGGTATGATTCTAATTTAGGGAAATGATATGAGAAACCCTAATTTAGGGTATTTTAATGAAAAACCCTAATCTAGGGTGATGTGATGTGAATAGTAAACCCTGATCGTGGGTTATTGAATATAAACCCTAATTGATGGTGATTCCATGTGAAACCCTAATTGAGGATGAATCCATGAGAAATCCTAATTGAGGGTGATGTTATGGGAATCCTTAATTGAGATTAATGTTATGAGAAACCTTAATCTAGGGTAATGTCATGTGAATCCTTAATTAAGAATAATATTATGGGAAACCCTAACCCTAATTTTTGGGTAAAGGGGATGAAAAGCCCTATTTGATAGTAAACCCTAATCCTGATAAAGGAATGGTGGTGTTACTATTGTATCACATGATGTGATAGATGACTTTTATGATTGTCATCATGTTTAATGACCATGCAGATATTATGAGATGATGGACATAGCCAGATTTGAGTTAGGACATTATACAACAAAATGTTGATTGGCCTTATGTGCCTTAATGTTGTTGTGACTTAGTAAAAGTAACAGAATGAACATGGGCTTTATGAGTCTTATGAATAAGTTGTTGCCTAGAGAAAGGTGACAAGATAATTTATGGCCTTGTGAGCCATGTGAGATGCTTGTGTAACAAGTATCATGTATACCTCAGTTTGAGGACTTGGAGGTAATAGTTACCTAATAAGTGGTAATAATGATTAGTAATGAATTGAGGGTATGAATACCCTATTTTTATAAATAAGATAATGATGTTGTTGTGAGATGTTAACTTTCAAGTAATGAGATCAGGGATTAAGATCCCACTGCATTATAAGTTCTGGTAAAGCTATAGATAAGAGCTTACATGTTTCTTTGTATCAATTGTCATAATAATTCTTGTTTGAGAACTTGACTGATGCTAAAAGAATATGCTAAAGTATTTAATTAATCAAGTGAAAACATATCATGTAGAGCCCTGACCATAGATCCATCATCGTCAGCAACATGTGATGGTGAAACGGGTGCTCCGCGGGAAAACCCGGAATGCATATTTTGAATATGTGGGGGCAATGGGCGAATGTATCCTGACGTCCTAATGAAGGAATTGAGGAAAGGTAAACATTAAACCTCTCAATCCTTCATTATTGTATCAGGATGGATGTACCACAAATCTCCCGATGATTGGGACAGATGCAGTACACATCTCCCAATAATATTAATGACGGATCGATGGAGATAAACAAGAAATCTCATTATTGAGAAGAGAGTGCAGCACGCCACTGTAACTCTAATAGCGAAGTTGTCAGTATACCCTGGAAAGCTATATAACAGAGACACAAGATGTCCTGCATGTTGTCTCGTACTGACCGAGATGTGAGAGGTCTTGGTAGACGGCTCTACCTTTGACCTTGTATGGTATCAATTTTGACTTCGCAATGGTTGGTTTGAGTATGAGCGGTATACCTCATCTCCTCAGGGCATAAGTGTGATTGTAAAATGTAATCAGCCGTATAGCATGTTTGCTTAAGGATGGAATACGGAAACTCATTGGCTGATGTTACATTTCTTTTATGTGATTCTAGTTGATAAATTTTATTCATATCTCTTTACATTCATTGCAAGTAGATAAATGAATTATGAATCTACCATGAGTGGATAAAATGTTCTCCTAAGGAAAGGAGATTAACTTATTTTGTTCATACAATGAATAATACTATTGTTAGTATGTAAGAACTCCTATTCAATTTTAATTCAATAATTTGCATAACAATGTTTTGGCGGAGAGTTATATCTCTCGCTGGGGCAATTTACAATTGTCTCATCCCCGCGGGATCCAACATTTTTAGGTGGACGCGAACAAAGAAGCAGATACTCTTTTGTAGGAAAATGAAAGCAACAGCTTGGACAGCAGCGAGATCTCAGGTGGAGATGCTGACTGTCAATTCATATAGTTAGAAAGTCCTATGTGTCGCCTTTGTACTCTCAGGTCCTCAGAGTTTATAGTTAGTGTTTTTAATGAACCGATCTGAGAATTTTTTGTTTGATGCCTCGAGGTTTTTATGTTGTCTGTCTATAATGTTATAGGGCAGCTGATGTTGTAATTCCTTGAGAAGAGATGGTACAAGTCATGTACTTTTGAATCAGGATGTAAATGTTATACAATGGTTCTTGATGTAAGAGACTTCTTATATTTGGATCTCTTTGCAAAAAGTTTTAAATTTTTAGTGATTTTTAGTAATCCGCTATAAATGATTCTCTTCCACTTAAGTAAATCTTGTGTTTATGAGTTGTATGCCACAATTTAGTGGTATCAGAGATATAGGTTCATTGAGTCTACAGAGACATAGGACTAAGGTAGTAGAGTCTGTTCTAGTATCTTCCAGTGTATCTGATAGTGTCTTCTGCTCATATAGGAGAAGAAGAACTTGAAGATGGCTGGGTCACATGAGGAGTTTGCTGCAGAAACCAGTAATGTTGCATCAAGAAGAGATGCAGGAGATCAGAGCAGAGAAGAGCATAGACCTGCACATCCCCAATTTGACCTAGCCATGATAGAGAGCCCAGCTTTCCTTACTCTGTTTGAGCAATTTAGGACATCTATGATACATATAGTAGATCGTGCATTAGCAATGCAACACCTACAATACCAGCCCCCAATGATGAAGTGTTGAACTCCAATAGGTTTCCTGCTCAACATCAACTTGTTGGAGCAATGAATAATGATGAAAGGAATAGGATACAATCTGAAACTAGGATCTGCCATATGTGTAGGAAGCCTAGACATATCAGACCTAATTGTCCAGAAAAGGAATATAAAGGAAGAATTGAGAAAAGGCATATCCAAATCCAGGAACAGAGGCATGGTACTTCCAAAAAGAAGTTTTTGGTACCACCAGTACAACCAGGGCCTAGTGCACCAAGGCAATGGCTATCTAGAAAGGGTAAAGAAGCCTCTAAACCACATCTAGCATCCAGGATTTGCTACCAATGTAGACAGGTAGGACATCTGGCAAGAGATTGCTCATCCAGAAAGGTTATGGTGAATCAACCTCTGAGGTAGAGTCAGCCTGAGGTAGTGAACAATCCACGAATCATGATAGGTTAGACAGAATAATATCATTTTAATATGTCTTTTTATGATTTCTTGAGTTAAATTGGGAAAGTAATTGATTTAACTTTCCTTGATTAGTCCTATGAGGACTTATATTTTGAATAGTAAACATTATAAATGCTTTATGTTGTTCTTACCTTTATGAGAAGAAGATGAGGTATAGAAGAGATGCCTGGGTAAAATCCAGTAATGTTAAATCTTATATTTGTGATAATATGGAAAGGAAGGAATATGACAGTATACAAAATGCATACTACCTTATCTCAGTATTTATATACCCTGGCCAGGTATACAACTACTGATGGTAAAGTAAGTATGGAAACTCTTAGATTGATATCTTTTTTATTGCTCTGATCAAATAGTCATTCTGAGACAATCTAATGAGTATCATGAAAATTAGAAATATGGAATGAATAAATGTGTCATATTCTAAGCATAAGAAAGAGAAGTTTGAGATAATCTTAGATGAACATGTTTGTATGAGGAACTAAAAGTATACTCCTCATAAGATAAGAATAAGAATAAGGGAGATGAACCATGCTCTATAAAGTTGTAAGTATAATAAAGATCCTTTCCATAATGTGGAAATGGAAAATGTGATGAGATCCTAAGATGATCATAAACATGTTAGATAATAATAAAGAAAGGAATAATGTCATGTAATCATCCTTATAATTCCTATGCTAGGGCAAGGAACCTAGGATGAGATAAAGAGTAAATGTTTCATGAATAGTTGAAAATACATGAATAAATAAGAGGAATATGATTCTTTGTTTTCTTTCCTTTCAGGGACATAGCAATCAAGTGGGTCTTAGGACACTTGATGTGTTGCATAAGATAAAAATGTTCATGTGATGGATACTTAGAAAAGTATCAGTTTATCTTGGACTTTGGTTCCAAGGAAAAGATATATGTAACAAGTAATGTCCCAAGATGAAAGGAAGACAAATATGCTATGTGTTTTTAACACATGTGATAGATACCAAGCCAAGATATTATGGTATCTGAGAAATATCAGATGGTTTATGTTGAATATATGAAATGGTCAACCATGAAATCAAATTGATCATGCAAAATAGTATGAACATCACATGTTAGGGGTTTATGCTTTGCATAAACATAACAACTATTAAAGATATCTTTAAGATAAATTCTTAATTGATAAGTAACTTCTCCTTATCATTATAAAATGTACAACTAATGAGGTAGTTAGTACAAGTAATAAGGAAAGTGTTACCTGACACAGAATCTACTCCACAGTCAATTATAAGAAAGACAATGGAGTATATGTCATGTGTAAAAGGTTCTATGAGAATATTGTGTGGAAGAACCTTGGTGTTGATCAAAGCTTTATGATGTCCCCATAACAATGAGATGTTATGTGGAGAACTGATAGTATGATGAATGAATAACATCTATCTTCCTTTATCTGGGATTTCGGGGACGAAATCCTTGTTAGGGGTTTATAATTTGTAACATCCCTGACATGGGTTATGTTTTAACCCTAGGTGTTTTGATTAAGAAATATGATTATATGATTAATATTATCTTGTGAAAAGTAATTAGGGATTATGAGGAACTTATGTTTCAATTTTGGTCCTATTTGATCAATGTTGAAGCAATGTTTGCTCATTTTGGACTAATGTGCAAATTACCCAAGTTAAGGGGTTAAATTGCAAATGTTACATGATAATATGTTCCTCTGATGTTTAGACATCATAATAATTAATATGATGTAGTGGTATGGTTTCCACAAGCTTGGGCACCAAGATAGAGCTTGTTGGACAATATTGTGCATTAAAACCCAGTTTTGGTGTAATGTGTAATTTACCCAAAACCTAGGGTTCAATATGCAAATTACCACTTCAATAAGGTCCCTTATGTTTCTTGACATCATGTAGAGTAAATAAAATGAGAGGGGAGCCTCATTTGAATTAAGTTGTAGGAGAGAGAATCTTGATATTAAAATAATCAAGATTTAAGCCTAATTCAAACCCTAATTCAATTTAATGCAAAAATAAATAAAATAATTAAAGGGCCTTCAACCAAAATTAATATGGTTGGATTCATATGTGTGTGGACATCCTTGATCCTTGCAAAGGCACGAGTATATCCCAAGGAAGTGGATAACTCACTCACATTATTATAAGAAAAAGAAATATCCACTCACTTATGGATATTCTTATTATAAAGGTTAAGGTGCTTAATTTCTTTTCCATTAATTCTTGGATAATGAAGGGGTTTTGCAAGGGAAAAGAGTTGGCTTCGTGGCCAAGGATTTGAGGAGGAGTGGTGGAAATAATTTTGAAATAAAAGGAAATTAATTCCATTTTCTCTTTCCTTGAAATTTCTTATACATATCCCTTTTTCTACCCACTTAGGGATCTTTTCCTTGGAATTTCTTTTCTCTTCTTGCCTTGTCCGACCACGAGGGAGATCAGGAGCAGGATAGGGACGACTCTAACTTGTTGGTAAGCTTTTGATCATCTTCCACCTTGGATTCATGGTGAAAACTCAAAATCAATGCTTGATTCTTGGTTTTCTTCACTCGATTTCCAATCCTAGCCAACTTGTTCATCTAAAAGCTCAAGAACGGACCTTAGGCAGTTTCTAGAACTCCATCCACCATTAGATCCATGGATCTTGGATCTTGGAGATCAGATTTTGAGGCGGGTTTTATAACTCAAACCCTAAACGTTGATATTGCAATCCATTCTTCAAAAATTGTTGATTATTTTCTTCTATTTGGTACTCTTTTGATTCATTGCTGAAATTCCCATGAAAAATGGCGATTGTTCTTGGATGAACAAAGGAATATGATGATGACATCATCTTAACATTTTTACCAAAAAAATCATTAGGCCAAATAGTTTCAATAAGTTGCTCAAACGGTTTCCCAAACCGATTGGGAGCAAACGGTTTCATCAAACCGAATGAGAGCAAACAGTTTTAAACCATTTGGAGGTGTTGACCAGGGTTGACCATTTTGAGATTTGTTGATAATGATGTTGGTTAATGACCCACTAATTATAATTGGTTAGTTCCAATTGGTTCATGAGTTGAAGGACAATCAATCACCAAACCCTAATCAGGTTAAGTGTTGATTTCTAATTTGATTAACTTTGAACCTTGGGTTGATTGACCCAAACGGTTTCAAAACCATTTGGGAATCACCCAAACGGTCTCAAGACCATTTGGGGGTCACCCAATACCCTTTGGATGTCTAGTGTTAAGTATGGTTGAGCAATTGAAGGTTCAAAGATACTAGGTTGATATGTAATCAAATGTTGAATTGTGGATCAATCCAATGATCCAAACCCTAATTGGATGCCATGGATTTGGATGATGAGATGGGAAAATGGTCTCAAGACCATTTGGAGGTCATCCAAATGACCTCAAGACCGTTTTAGGTCAGGTCATGTTCAATTTGGATGGTGGTCCAATGGTTTCAAGGTAACTAGTTTTACAATGATTAACATTGAAGGTTCATTGATTCCAAACCCTAATCCAATTGATCCAAAACCCTAATTGGTGATCAAATGAAGGTTAAATCAGTTGAAGGATGACCTATTAAGCTCACTTTAAGTATGGTGTTAGGTTCAATTGATGAGTGGTTACATGAATTCAATCGATTAGGGGATCAACATTCGAAACCCTAAATCAACATGATTGGTGGAGACCATATTTGGTCCATTTGGTTTTGAGGAGGTTTGGATCAAACGGTCTCAAGAACGTTTGGGACCAAACGATCCCAAACCGATTGAGGCCTAAACGGTTTCAACTCCAACTTTAGCAATCGGTTTCAAGCACTACTTTGTCAAATGGTTTCAAAGACTAGCTTTACCAAACAGTTTCAATTGTTGGTTCAAGACCGTTTTAAGGTCTAAATGGTCTTAGACCATTTGGAGGTAATACAAGCAAGACTGTTTGAGGTCTGATTGGTCAATACCGTTTGAGGTCTAAGTGACCAAGGTTGTTTGGAAGATATCTAACCAAATTGTATGAACACTTAAAGTGGTTAAAGGTCAATTGTTTAAGTGAACAATTACATGATGTAATCCAAGGGTAATTATAATAATGGTACCCTTAATGAGATAGGGTGATTAGTATCATTTGAATAAATAATCACTAATGGTCATGATGGTGATGACATAATCCATGGTATCAATTCTTATTTCAAGTTAAGTGACTTAGTCTAATCAAATCTGAAGTAAGCATCATCTTATAGAAGATGAGAGAGAGAGGACTTCCTACATGAATGATAACCATATAATGGCTAAGTCTTAACACTTTCAATATAAATGAATGTGTAATTAGGGTATGATCCTTGATAGGGAGATCATGAAACCCTAATTATGAAGGTTAATGAATCATAATCCTAATTGAAGGCAATGATAGGTGAAATCCTAATCCATGATGATGGTATGATTCTAATTTAGGGAAATGATATGAGAAACCCTAATTCAGGGTATTTTAATGAAAACCCCTAATCTAGGGTGATGTGATGTGAATAGTAAACCCTAATCGTGGGTTATTGAATATAAACCCTAATTGAGGGTGATTCCATGTGAAACCCTAATTGAGGGTGAATCCATGAGAAATCCTAATTTAGGATGATGTTATGAGATTCCTTAATTGAGATTAATGTTATGAGAAACCTTAATCTAGGGTAATGTCATGTGAAGCCTTAATTAAGAATAATATTATGGGAAACCCTAACCCTAATTTTGGGTAAAGGGAATGAAAAGCCCTATTTGATAGTAAACCCTAATCCTCATAAAGGAATGGTGGTGTTACTATTATATCACATGATGTGATAGATGACTTTTATGACTGTCATCATGTTTAATGACCATGCAGATATTATGAGATGATGGACATAGCCAGATTTGAGTTAGGACATTATACAACAAAATGTTGATTGGCCTTATGTGCCTTAATGTTTTTGTTACTTAGTAAAAGTAACAGAATGAACATGGGCTTTATGAGTCTTATTAATAAGTTGTTTCCTAGAGAAAGGTGACAAGATAATTTATGGCCTTGTGAGCCATGTGAGATGCTTGTGTAACAATTATCATGTATACCTCAGTCTGAGGACTTGGAGGTAATAGTTACCTAATAAGTGGTAACAGTGATTAGTAATGAATTGAGGGTATGAATACCCAGTTTTGCTAAGTAAGTGACCGGCCTAAATCGCGCGTCCTAATATTGGAGGTGGATTTGAAATAGTCGGACTTTTACATTTATAACCTGAAACCTTCTAGGCCCCCGCAACTTTGTTTACGGGGTCGAAGTAGATATACGGGGTCGAACACATGGATAAGGGTGGTAGTGTTGAGAACACAGAATCGACATGCTACACTCCGGCAAGGGTAAAGAGATGATAAAACTCCACAAGGAGCAGCAGGATAAGGTCGATAAAACAAAAGAAATCTATCTCCAACTGGAGCTATGATGAAAATTAAGGTTTTTAAGCATTTATCAGTTTTTGGGGATTTTCATGCAACGGGAACAGAGAGATAATACTAGCGCTAAAACAAGGTACGAAGGAGAAAACTACGGTAAAACAAGCGGCAGCAGAAACGTCTTGTACCCCTCCTCTCGAAGCGGGTACCTCTGACTAAGAAACAACACCCCTCTCGAGGTTTCTGGGCTTAAGTTAGAGTGGAAAGGTTACTTAAAGCAACTCCAATTCTGGGCACTCTCGTACTCCAGAATCGGACCAAACACTAGAGCCACAACACCTCTCTTGAGGATGTTGCAACGGGAAAACACGATTCGATAGCTAATCGAAACATGATCCAAGCGTACAGAGTTCAGATGTTAAAGATAGCAATCATCCAACAAAGGTACCAAACATAAAGCAGCAGATAACTAAACTCTTCTAATTCCATAAACATATAAGGGTCTGATTACATTGCATAAGATAAAGGAAGTAAATGACTGAAATAACAAAGATAAACATCACCTTCTTGATTTAGAAGGACGATAGACAGTATCCGACTCTCTAGCCCGATACCGGGTAGGAACCTTGCCCGATACACCCGTGTTGGGCGGCACACCCTCTCGGGCGACACGCTCATGACAGGTGGATGTATCGCGTGGGGCACCCTGGCCTGATATGCTCATGTCGGGCAGTACCCTCTCGGGCGACACGCCGTGATAGACGATGCGTATCGGGGTTCGGTATCGTGTCGGGCTTAGAGTGTCGCTTGAAGAGTCAGTCACTTGTATCGGGTATCCTTTGTCGGCCAATATCAGCCTGCAGCGGTGCCCGGGACGGCCCTAAGTGAACCATTCCCTCCCTCTCGAGATGGGGAAGTGCTCACCTAGAATTTCTCTGCACACCCTGAAGCACGATACGCTAGCTTCAAGCTCTTTTCTCTGGTAGCTCTCGCAGGGTTCCGACCTGTCCCATCGGAGTCATGTAGCTACGATTTATAGGCAGCGGTTGGAAGAAGTTATGGTGCTCCGGACGCCACGTGTTCTTTATCAACTGCATTATTGCGGGGTCAGTGGATGGCCGATATCAGTATCACCCAACACAAGGATGTCGGCTGTCGGTCATCGTGACGGGCGGCGCCTGCCGGTGGGTGGTCGTATCGCGCGACACGCTTAAGTTTTTGTGGCGAGCCCGGCTCCCTGTCGGGTAAGAGGCGTGTCGCCCGTTGGTTCCTTCTTACGCGGCATCCTTATGTCGCACGTCGATGTATTGTGCTTCCCTGTCAGGCAGTGAGCGTATGGACCGGCAGGTGGGAAGGCCGATATATGTAGAACACATTTGTGGGCTGGGACGGGCCCTGTTGCTGATAAATGGGTTAAAAATGGGAGAAAACTTTGCAAAAGATGATAGATTTGGGTTACGAGCGTTGTGTGGCCTGTTGTTGCAAAAGTACATATAAAAAGAGAGGAAAACAGTTAAAAAAGGGTAGTTTTGATAACAAAATAAGGGCCAAAAACATCACAAAATTTGGTGTTATCAACTCCCCCAAACTTAGCATTTTGATTGTCCTCAATCAATATTTAAACTTTATTTGTTGATGCTTCTTCTTGACCGGCGTAGTTTTCAGACCATGGGTTAGAGCGAGTATTGAGGTGTCTTTCTGAGAATATGGCCTGGTCACAAACAATAGACTTTATTTCTCTTGCCTTATTATTTCAGCAAAAATTTTCTCTACAGCTGCGGCGAGACTTTGGTGCATGATTCCGAAGTTAGCTTTCACACCAAACAGCTTTAGGGGCAGAAAGTTGTGTGTTGGGTAGGCTAAGGCATTTTTGGGTTTTTCTTGTTTCCCATTAGTCCATCCAGGTACGGGCCCGTTAACGGGCAAGTGGTCCCTGCAGTCCAAGCCAGTTGGCTTTACAGCAGTGATTTCACATCCTACGTACCACTGCCCCGGATCTACCATGCCTAAAGATGGGTACTTGTGGAAAACAAGTGTGTGTATATATTTTTTTCTTTTCATTTGGCACAACTCTCATGCTTTTATTCACTCTCATAAGGTTGCTTTCTCTTTTTGGGATTTTTGTTGGGTAGGGGAGAACAAGAGGGATTTTTTTTTGCTGTTTGGGCAGCTTTTTCCTTCTCCATACTCGTCTCTTAGTTGTTGCGAGATTATTATTTTGCAATTTTTGGCGTGGAAAGTTCGTAGTCTTTTGTTGTTTGAGGCTGCATTATCAGAAAGACATAACAAAACTTTGCATTTCATTGGGCACATAGAAAACAAACTGGAAAGAAGTCGTATCAGGTTTTTACTAATATAGAGACTTTGTACATATGCAGAGAGATAAAATAAGCAACAATTTTTCAAAATTTTTGTAATTTTCAAAATTTTTGTATGAGCAAGAATATGTACACATAATATAGAAGAAGAACAAAAGAAGGTGAAGTTTGAAGAAAATTTTTATACCTCCCTCACTGGTACATGGTACCCCCCCCCCAAACTTACTCCACACTCTGTCCCAGAGTTGTGAATTAGATAAGGTAGGTTAATGTTTAACTCAGTGAGGGATTAACTGGTGAGCGCGCCTGCACTGGATAGAAGCTCCCACACATATTCTCCTCGTTTGTTGTGGTAGTCAATGTGGTGGAGCTGGTCAGGCATCTCGTCATTTGCTATCCATTCCTAGACAAAGATGTCGCAGTCGTTGGATAGAGGAATCTGTTGCAGACTGCGGTGGCAGAACTGAAGCTCGTGCCACTTGCTTGGTGTCGTGTCCAGGAATGGTTGTATCAGTGATGACACCTCGTCGTAGTATTTTCATACTAAGCGCTCGAGGGAGGTCAACGTTGCTGATGTACACTGCACTGGATGATCTTTGTTGTTGTCCGAGCTGTTTTAGAAAATTCCTGCTCGTTGGCGAGTGTACATCGTCAGGAGCGTCCAATGACTGTAATGCGGGACGGGCAGGAGGATTTTGCGTGGAACCCCGTGCTCCAATTCTGCCAAAAAGGATCGCTTTGCTCCTGTTTCGTCGGCGAGGCAGACGTCGTTGAACAACATTGGATGTGCTATGTATGCATGTTCAAACTTTGGCTGTAGTGTTTGGATGTAGGCGGCTACCACAGATACTGCCAAGCATATTCCCTCTTTTACCACGTCCCTTAAGTCATCAACGGGGACTATGACGTCGTCTGCCTCGTAAACTACATCCGCCGGGTTAGAATCAGCTAAATTTAGAAGGATTTCATTTACCTGCTCCTGTGTGAGTGTCGTGCATGAGAAGTGGTCAAAATTGCTGATCAGTCCTTTTGAAGTTTCAGGCGAAGCAGGGTCTTCAAATCCATGCACTTTTCGTAGGATTTCTAACTGCTTGCCTGCCCCGTACATGTCTTTTTCCATCTCAGCCTCCTCCTCCTCCAGAGAGATGCTAGATTGTGAAGATTTGTCTCCTTGGTCGCTGTCCAGCAGCCTCTCAGGTACCCCTATATCTCAAAAATAGCTCCCGTCTTTGATCAGCAGCAAGGCGTATGTGCTTCTGAGGTGGTAGAAGCATGTGCCCCTAAGGGGCCCCATGTTTCCAAATACATTGAGTAGCTCTATTGCACGCAGGACGATGAAGGTGCTATTTCTGCTTCCCTCTTCTGCCTGGACAAGGAAGTCTCGGATAGAAAAGAAGTTCCAAACGCCGCTGTGACGTTTGACTCCTTGCTTTATAGCTCGTAGAAGACG
This sequence comes from Alisma plantago-aquatica, assembly GCA_963693085.1. Lineage (NCBI taxonomy): Eukaryota > Viridiplantae > Streptophyta > Magnoliopsida > Alismatales > Alismataceae > Alisma > Alisma plantago-aquatica. The sequence goes on along the minus strand of OY856410.1, from coordinate 1,264,560,706 downwards.
CAGCGGTAGGAGCCTCAGCTTCTTGTCCTCCGGGTGGCTGAAAATAAGCTCAGAGCGTGGCACCTCATTATTGCTGCAGCTAAACAGCTGGACATCGTGGTTCCTGAGGTCTGCCACGCAGAGGAACCACACGTTGTGATGCTTATATGGGGCCAACACGATGTTCGGTTTATGCTTTTCGATGTATTGCACCATGTCGGCCACCGCAATGGAGTGTGGGACTCCCACCATCAGCCTTCTTGCTAAGGTCGAGGTGGCATTGTATACTGTCTTCCGACCTATCCTATTGTCGATATTCTCTATTATTGCACCTTCGAGGACCCTGAACAGCTTTTTGTCGACGACAGCTGGCGAGTGGAATATGCTTCAGAGTGCTCCCCGTCGTACGAAAAAGTAGCCGTCACTCCAGACGAAGTCTTCTTCATGTGCCTGCGACCTTAGGACCTTGTTCAGCAATTTCTGGTCTCTGGTCATCAGGTAGCCAATGGCCCTTCTGTTGAAGTCGGCCATTTCGAAGGAAGGTATCTCGGATGGCTTAGAAAACCTATCTTCCATCGAGCGTCTTCCTCTGGGGGGGTGTCTTTTGTTGGCAGCGTAGATGTCCCCCCTTCTCTCTCTGATTCATCAGAAGAGTCCTCCCCGACGTTGATGATTTCGTTGTCATCTTCAGCCTCATCCAGGGGGACTGAGGGAGTTGTTTCCTCCAGAGCGTAGGAGCTCGCTTGTCCTACTGGAGCTCTGTTGGCTGATCTTTGCGGCGTCCCTTCCTCGGGCGTTGTGGATGGCCCGCTAGAGGCGGAAGAGGACGATGATCCCGAAGAGGTTGCTAACGAGGAGGGTGGAGAGCCTGGTCTAGGAGGCGATGGAGACCTTCTCGGCTGCCTTGGGCGCGGATGGTCGTCTCCCTTGTTCAGCCTCTCCTCGATCACATCAAGGCGTTGGAGGGTCTGCTGAAGCGTGGCGTTGAGACCCTCTAGTTGGCCAGGGAGGCTAACTAGAGTCAGTAGGTCCTTTTCTTGGCTATTCAGCCTCTGCTGGAAAATGGAAAACTTGCGGGTTAGAGAAGTTAAGGTAGCTGAGTTGCTTTCTGTTACCTCCCGCAAGTAGTCGAGTTCATGCCCCAACATTTTCCCGAGCGACGGGGGGGGTCCTGCGGGTCTCCCCCTCGTCCCTACGATATTTTGCTCACGTGATGGTCTACCCGACGAGGTAGAACCTATCTCGATGGTTCTCGAGGTAGATGTCGTCGGGCGAGGTATCGACACTCGTGCAGCTGCCGATGTCGCTGCCTCGCCTTCTTGTTGTGGTAGAGAAGGACACAGTGTGGGTGAATTCTGCTCCACCTCTACGCCGAAGGCGATCTCTTCAGCAGCAACTACAGGGGACACCGGCGGCGGTGTCGGCATCATTTGTGCATTTTCGAGCTCCATCTCAAGGATCTCGGCGAACACCTCATTACTGGCGTCCGGTTGTGGTTCTTCCTCTGTATTTATAGAAATTTCGGGGGATGTGGCTGTCTCTTTCGTGGAAGCTCCCGTAGTTGTTGTCTCGGCAACCTCAACGATCACCGGTTCTTCTTCAGCCACCACAATCGTTGTTGTGGAGGTGGCTGGTATAGTAGGAGCGACGACAGCTCTATCAAATGCTGCCGTCAGTGGCTCTGGAAGTGCAGTTGGTTCGGCGCGGGTTGTTGAACCTTTTTCCTACCTTGGGTTGAGAGGAATTGATTCTCCTCTCAAGGCCGCCCTTTCCTGAATTCTGGTGGTGGCGGCATAAGCTGCGTCTACTGCCACAGCTTCTATTTCTTCTACAGTGAAGACCAACTTTTCTGCATCGTAGGTGGCGCATCGAGGGAGCGGGAGGAGGGTGTTTGTTCTTGCAAACTTATAGAAGTAGCTCCTCCCTTCCTTCTTTATTATGTTGGCCCTCATGAGGTACTTGAGGTCGATCAGCTCATCGCCCCTTATTCACGACAGAATGCGCAGCTCCTTTGGGTACCCAAGCCCATCCGCGATCAGGTTGACGATGCCACCCATGCAGTATTCCTTGGTGGCATCCTTTATTGGGTGCAGCCTGTTCAGCAAAAATTGCTCGAGGTTGATCATTCTTCCCTCCATCATGTGCCACATGATGTGGAGTTCTTCGGCGTAAATGTTGTTGGATTCATTCTTGCTGAACAGCAGGCACGCCGGCAGTTTGTGCACGATTCTCCAAAAACATGAGTGCATCGCCGCCACTTTACTTCTCGGCTTGAACGATGATTCGCCGGTCAGCCTTTTCTAGAGCTCCACGGGGATGAACCTATCTCCTTTGGTGATTCTTTCACCATTATTCATCAGATTCTTCTCCTCTTCGCTGGAGGAGAAGATCCCATTGAGCAGCTTCTCAGAGATGGCGTGCTCCGAGTTGTACAGCCGCGCTTGCAGTCTGTCTGCTCCGCCATATTCTTCTTTTTCCTCAGCAATATTTTTCACCCGGCGGAGAGACGACATGAACTCCCTCGTGAGTTCAGTGTAGGAGGCAGAACAGTTGAGGCAGATCTTCCTCAGTCCTTCCGTGGCGAGGATGCTCTCCAGTCTTCCAAAGATACCCAGCTGAATGAAAGAAGATTGGTGGCAAAATCTGCTTGGCCTGTAGAGCTTGGTCGCCAGCTCTGCATATCAGTGTCCATGCTCGTCATCTCTCGGCACGAACCTTCCTGGTGTGTGATCCAGGGGTTATGTCGCTGTTGTTGGAGTTGTGGATGGAGCCACCTCTTCTCCAGTTCTTGTTCTCTTTTCAGCAGTTGATGGCCCAGCCGTCTCAGGGTTCGGGCGTTTCTGCCCGACCGTTGCTGTTTCAGTTGCGGCCTCGATGTCGATTCTTCTGCTGTGTTCATCAACTCGAACGACGGTCTGCTTTGTACGGGCCATTTCTGTTATCATTAAACAAATTTATTAATCAGTTAAGCGCCGATATTAGGTAAGCAGAACTAAAAATTGATACCGGTGTTTAAAAAGGAAAAACTGAATGCACAAAAAGATTTGGCCCGATACAATATTACCCACCACCACTGTATCGGGCGATACGAAGCTTTCATAGATGTAGGCTCGTGCCCGATAGGAGATCTGGGTGTCATCCGTCAAAAGAATATCTTGAGCGATAGAGAATAGGATGATACGGATGGAACGGCACGTCAGGTTCGTCGTCCGTCATGGGTGTGTCGGGCGATGCAGTTGCGAGAAACAAAGCGCTTGATAGGACCTTCCTAAAAGAAAAGTCATGTGTCGCCCGACAACCAAACAAGCGAGGCGGCGTGAGGATGGGCGACATGGCTATCGCCCGATATGGCATATCGGGAAAGCGCATGCTAAAGGTGTGTCGCGCGACACACGTGTCGGGCGATACAAAGAAACTCAGCTAAAGCCGTTAGTCCGATAAGTTATGCGCGATATGAGGCTAGTGTCGGGCACGCAAGCTATCGAGCTATACCTTTGTTGTCTACTTGAACTTTTTGCATGACACGAGAGAAGAAGGAGGCTGCACGACATGGGAGCAACTGAAGGCGAACACGTGTTTGACAGACGTTATGCATTCTTGGACCTTAATCCTCCACTTCAACCCAAACCCCAATCTCTCCATAGTAGCATCAAGAAACTCCTACTCAACTCTGTCGTACGCTTTCGACATGTCCAACTTCAAAGCAAGGCTGCCATTTTTCCTTCCCTTGTCTTTTTTCATAGCATGGAACACTTCATACACAATAAGGGCGTTGTCCGTGATCAATATTCCTTGTACAAAGGCACTTTGATTCTCCGATACAACGCTGTCCATAAGAGGTTTCAATCTGTTCGTCATGACTTTGGATGTGATCTTATATACCACATTGCAAAGGCTGATGGGGTTCAGGTGGATTGATAATTATGCTAGTTGCAACAAAATTCGTATCCTAATTCTCTGGGAATGTGATGACTACCATATAACCCTACTGGGTCAATCAAGACAGCATATCCACTTCGGTCTGATTGCTGGTGATACCAAAGTGGAGATATATGTGATATATGCTGATAATGATGACAATAAGAGAGTGATGCTCTGGTCTGAGCTCGTATGCATCAAAGCAAGGTTACAAGCCCCTTGGCTTGTGATAGGAGACTTCAATGCAGTGAGACTGAATGAGGAAAAGAAAGGGAGAACAACACCATCTGCTAGGTCAATGAATGACTTTAATAGTTTCATTCTTGACTCTGAGCTTGTGGAAGTTGAGGCAAAGGGCCCCTATTATACTTTGAATAACCAACAAGTAGGGACGAATAATACCAGGAGCAAGATCGATAGATATTTCTACAATACTCAGGCCCAGTCTGAGTTTCCTAATCTCTGGATAGAGATCATGCCTACAATTTATAGCAATCACTACGCATAGGTTCTCCACCTGGATGAGGAGAAGCCCAAAGCAAAGTACCCCACCCACTTCATCAATGCATGGACTGCCTTGGATGGCTACCATGACACTGTGAAGAGGGCATGGAACGTCTAATGTATTGGTACACCCATGTTCAGATTTCTGTACAAAGTTTAGAATAACTCTTACTTGGGAATGATGTTATGATATGACAAGGGAACTACTCTCCCATGCCCAAGAAAAGGGGATTACTCGTCCATAATCATGCTTGGTAGATTTGCTACAGAAAATTTAGTTTTAAACATGATTTAGAAGGGGTAAAATGTAGAGATCTAAAGATGTGATGAAAAGAAGGAGGAATTCCAGCTTGGGGAAAAATTCTCCTTCTTTAGCCACTCCAAAATGAACCAGCTCCTCTCTCAAGAAGCTACACGAGGCTGGGGAAGCTTGGTTGCACCTTGGAGAAGACTATGGTGAAGAAGAGAAGAAGAAACGAGCTTCTTTGGCAAGGAACCACCTCTATCATGTAGTTTGCCCTGGCCATAGATCCATCATCGTCAGTATTTGGTGATGGTGAAATAGGTTTATCCTGCGGGATTACCTAGAGCACGTATTATTGAATATGTGAGGTTTCCCCTAGCCTAAAATAGGAAGGTTGAGTGCAACTGTAGTTGCAGAATCAGGATATATGGAGCATGGTGAACATACCCATGGCTCAGGATATGTGATGATGAGCATGATGTGTTCATGGCTTGGATGTATGTACTAGCATGTATGATGAGGTGAGCTAGAGATATGGGTAGCTTGCGGATCTAACCCAGAGGCTGAGGCCTATAAGCATAAGACTGTGGTCTTGCTTGATGATTCATGTACTGACTATGGGAAGGTGAGGTTATGCAATCCGGATCTCCTTAGACCTTGTATGGCACCGGATTGGGCTTCGTAGCCAATGCTTGGATTTGAGCAGAGAAGGCTCACTTCCTTAGGGCATAATAAAACGTAATTCAGCTGAATAATATATCTTGCTCAGAACAAAATATGGAACATTGATTGAGGCCTTGCTTATATAGCTGATTTAGTTGTGCTATGCAGCTGTACGTATGATCCTTATATTTTGTGATAAGTTCTTATAAATCTTATCTTGTCAATCATGTTCCATAAAGAAATACTTGGTTATATGCCTCCCAGATATCTTGGTAAGCTTGATGGTAATAATAGCTTTGCTCAGTATGTTGCTCTTGTCATACGCTTTATCAGTTATCTGTTGTTATCTACTTTAACCTTCTAAGGTTTTATAGTTTCGGCGGTGAGTTATGTTTCTCGCTGGGACTGTGTGTCTCACCCCGCTAGTTTACACCCTTTTTAGGTGATCTCTCTAGACGTGGTGGTGGTCGTGAGGTTGCAGCCGAGCAGCAAGAAGAGCAGTAGAAGGTAAGAGATGGATATGATGTTGTTTTGGTGGTTTTGTAGAAGAGTCCTAGAGTCATCCATGTATACTCAGGTCCTTGGGGGTGTTTGACGACGTTTCACGATGCTAGCTGTTGTAATTTTTGTATATCCTGGTGCTGGCCATGCGTGGCCTGTTATGTATGTATAAATAGGTGTTGAACTCTGGTATTGACGGTACAACTGGTTTTGATAAGCTGTGTACTTATAACAAGGCTTGTGAATGTTTATATAACATGTTTTCTGTAGGATGATGATGCAGAAGTTCTCTCATATATGCTTTCCGCAATCGGTTTTAATTAACCATTGTTTTTGGTAATGTGAGGTTTCTGTGATGACCCTAGATTTTACGGTTTTGATAACTAGCATAGTCTTAGAGGACCATGTATGATATGTAGGTGATGAATACCAATTATGTGGGTTGTGGTTTCGCAGACTTCCTAAGATCTGGAGACCCCTCATGCTCCAGTCTCCACCACCTGCAACAAATGGGTAGGCTAGGTCAAAAGGTTCAAGCAGTGAGGATTCACATCACCCTCCTCTACATAACATCAACGAGAGGTCCATCAGCTGGCTATCAATATGATCCAAGAGGGTGATATCAATATGCTAGCCTACTCGTTGCCCTTTAATACCCCAGATCATAACCACCTAAAGCTTTTCCATGGAGGAAAGATCTTAGGATTTACCCCTCCCCACGCTTCTTCCAGTCGTGCTTCTCCATGAGATCAGGTCGATATGAAGCTCTGAAGACTTCCCACTACTACTGTGACTCCTTTGTGTTTGGAGTTTCAGTGATACCATGGTTGTTGCACAACTTCATAGTGGTTGCAGGAAGGAACACAGTGTTCCTTCTTCCTATCCATGATGACGGCGCGCATGTCTACTGGAGCAGTAGCTCGCCGAATCGGTAGCCACAGGTTCAGTTGTTGACAGAGAAGGAAACTCCACATCGGCAGGGGTTGTGCGCAATGAGGTCGAGCAGATGATTGGAGGTGGGCGGTTCCTAGCCGGAGTCGACGCAGCGGCGGTGCACCATGGCAGCGCAGACCCAGCACCGGTGAGGAGGCCACTATCTCCTCACGTATTGTGATTCCCTTCTCCTCTCCTCTGCTACTTTGTCTTCTGAAGAGGCACGGTGCCGCTGGTGTTGCCATCTCGATACACAGGAGAATATACTAAGTTTACCCCAAGATCTCAACATCACATCTTTCATGTTTCATATGAAGGGGAAAAGAATATTTTAAAGTCAAACTTATCATGATTTCAATCTTGGGTACTACATGTATGATATAGGGAAAAAATATAGAATAGGTCAAGCTTATACGAGTGACTCCTCATATATAAATCATATATATAGCTCAAGTGAGGTTTCTATCATCGTATATTAAGAAGGAGAAGAAGAAGGGAGAACATGTATGTTGAGTATCTTTTGTACAAAGCATCATACTCTTATAACTAGAGTTCATATATTACCTCACTTGCAACTAATGATGAGATTCACAAAATATGTCACTCCAGCTAGGACATAATTCAGCCAAAGGATTGACTTTATCATATGGGTCATCTACCCATACTTTTCTTTTTACCCAATTCTCACATATAGATTTGAATCGTGCATAAGGACTCAACTCAACACTCGAGAGTAATCTAGTGTAAGACTTTTTTTTAACACATATCTCATATATTGGAGGCTAGGTCCTATGACCTTCTCCCTGTGGGTCTTACTCTCTTTGGGGTTCACCACATATCTCATCCTACCATTAGATATCCCCTTTGTATAAGAGCTTGAGGCTCATGCACACTCATCTCTATCTTAACTTAGCTTATCTTAAGTAGGGAAAAGGGAATGTACTTTCATCATTATGACTTAGCATAGATCCTCTAAGAGTGGATTCGGCTCATATAAAACTCAAATCTTAATAAGGAAACTTATACCATCATAGATCAAAGTTAGATAAGATTCTATATGCTTATTTCCTTCATCTTTCTTTTGTCTATCTATCTATCACATAACCTTATGAGGCTCTAGACTTCTAATCTAGGTCTATTCTCTCTTCTAGACTGATGTCACTCCCTTTCACTTAGATTGCATGAACACCCACTACTCTCCTGTGTGAAGGACACATTTTTATATGTACATATATCTAATAAAATATTATATATTTTTTCTCCGAGAAAGAAGGCGTCAGGGAAAACTGTCGAGGTGCGAGCCGATTGGGAAACAAAACCAAACCAGCAAACTCGAGTGTCCAACACACAGTAGATAGACCGGTGCCATGTAACCTAGTGAAATGGTGAGAACATGGTGTAGACTAGTGTAGCTACCCAATACATATGAGCTCTATATGGAAAGGGTTTCTCACACTTGTCTAAACCTAGTTCTCGAACATCTAGGTTCTAACTTAGAGGCTAAGTCAAACCTTATTCCTATAGAACAACTTACTAAGTTTCTAGGGTTTAAAGTGAAAGGTGAAGTTTAGTTTTATGTTTCACGGTGAGCAATTGTTAGGTGTAGCTATTGTTCATGCTCTGATACCAACTGTGACATCCCCGGATTTTGGCTTCTCCAAACCCTATTGGGAATGAGAGGTCAAAATCCGAAAACATCATCCAATCATATCAGAGAGCGATGCGGAAGCATAATACGCATACATGAACATACAACCATAACATTTCTCAACATTCAACATGTATTTTTATACAAAAAGAATTATTACAAAATGATTTACATTTACATATTGAATGAAAATTCTACAAGTCTGTACATGTATGCTAATAGGATCTTAGACAATAGGTAACTTGAACAACTTGCTCACATCATGTTCTTTTTCTCCCATGTTATCTCTGAACCTAAAATATACGTGAAACAACGAATCAACACACAAGGTGTTGTGTACATGGGCAGAAAGATACATATATTTATGGCTTTCATAATTTTTGAAAAAGATTTGCAGAAGGAAAGAAAATCATAGAAAACACTTCTTTATTAAGCGAAATATGCCAATTTAAGTCATTTTCCTAGATGAATTGCATTATCAAGGTGGGCTAGTACCAAAACATAAATATGGGCCCATCCCCGTGTACTAAGTACTCTAGGGAAACTCCCCGTACACCGTGTGCTCTAGGGAGGTGTACTAGCCAACATTAATCCATTCCCTCGTAAGGGGTATAATGAGCACCTTAAATAACTACAAAACATCTACTTATCATTTATGTTTACAAGTGATAAAACATCGAGTACTATATAGTGCTACTACATCCAAAATTTGCAAATAGAAGAAAGCATATATACATATCATGATTGCAACCAAGAAATCCATAGTCATATACTTAAATAAAACCCATGTACCTGAGTTCAGAGATTCCTAATTTTTCCTAGACCATCTACATATCTGGTCATCACCTGATTAATAACAAAATCATATACTAGCATCAGATTCTGATCATCTTAACCCTAGTCGTGTTCATTAGGGTTTATATTATCTCATTAGGATATTCTAACGTTTACTTGCATTATTGTCTTATATTTATCTTACTGATGTCATTTTCCAGATTATGATTCATTATCTGAATATTAGGTTTCATATCCTTTTTGGGGCACATAAATTAACCCTAGGTTACATCATTAACCTAAATTAGGGTCTCATAACATGTATTAAGATTCATCTTCATATAACACAGGTTCTATTCATCATTATGATCTCATAGTTAAAATTGAGGTTTCATATACGGATATGAGCTTACGCTGTGAATTTCATCATTTATTGATCATGTGTGCATTTATTGCATTTTATTAGGGTTATTAGTCCTAATTAGCCATGTGGAGCAAATTATATGATTTCATGTCATAACATCATGACTACTGACATCAGATGGTCTATAAACGTTATTATAGACTTACTAACATTTTTCCATAATTTAATATCATCATTTGATATTTATTACTCATGAACTAAGTATTTTACAACTAATAAGATATCACTGATATTAGTGCATCAAAAGCCTGGTATTATGATTTCATATTGTTCTACGCATTTTTATGAGAATTTAGGTACCTTATTTACATTTTTCTGATCTTTGTGCTATTTTCTACAAATTATATGAGAACTGGAGATTTACTGAATTATTTACCTGACCGGGCCAATCAAAATCGGCCACGTGTCTTCTAGGTGGCACGGATCATTTGCTTTACTGGGGTCTGGCTGGTTTAAGGGTTTTGATCCCGGTCTATTGTGATGGGTCGGCCGGTTCCTAGCCTGACCCGGTCCACTTTCCTTTCTTCTTCACGCGTCCAGCGCCAGTCGCGTTGTGCGGCTCTGTTTCCGTAAAACACCACCGCCGCTTGCATGCATCTGCTCCCGCAGCGGACGACCCAGAGTCCGATCTGGCCAGTTTCCCTGAATCGGCCCAGGCGGCCAAGCAGGTTGGAACGCCATCTCTTTTTGTATAAAAATACATGTTGAATGTTGAGAAATGTTATGGTTGTATGTTCATGTATGTGTATTATGCTTCTGCATCGCTCTCTGATATGATTGGATGATGTTTTCGGATTCTGACCTCTCATTCCCAATAGGGTTTGGAGAAGCCAAAATCCGGGGACGTCACAGTTTCACACGTTTTCGCGTGTCATCTCGTTGTCTATGTGATGACGGGGTGTCACAGTTCTCATGGGAGGAATTGGTTCCTTGTGTTCGTAAAGCTAAGAACCACCACTTTGCAACTGGAGATAGAAGTTGAGTTTGCCCTGTTGAGAAGAAAACAACCTGGGGAAAATGCTTCAGAAGAATAACTCCATAAGGGTTGACAGTACTCATAAGTTAGTCTTTTATAGGTAGAGTTAGTCATGGAGTGTGCTAGAAAAATAGGTGCTAGAAGAAATTAGGACTTTTGTTAAAGAACACTACAGATGGGGTAAGTACTGACTATTGTGATTTTTAACATCAACTATATCAGAATTCAATATTACCTATCAAAATAACATTTTCTAGAGTTGAAGTGTCACTTTACGAGACATAGTGCCCCTCGGTGGTGGTGCAACTAGTGGACCCATGCATGAACACAATGCCCAAAGGAGGGGATAATGACCCCACCGTGGACAACATGCCATGTTGCTATCACAATGGCTAATACAACCATTAGGAAAGTAGTTGGGAGGCTTCTATGTGGGGGGTAATATGTCCCCACCAACACTGTTAGAAAAACATAGAAAAGTGTTGTTATTTATCTCTTGATTTGTGGAATTTTTTTTGTTGCAAGACATTCTCACAACTGTATGGGGAATCAAATCTAATAAAAAGCTCCAAACATAAGTTCTCCTAAGAGACCAAAGCCTCACATTAACGTCTATTATAAAAAAAAATCAACATGAGATATCTTTCTCATGATTTCTTGTGAAAGAAACCAATTGATGCTTAGCTACGAGTTTCATATAAGTAGTTGCACATGCATGAAGATTATGTTTGCATACATTGTTGTAGTTCTTATCTCATTACAATTTTTCTATATAAGATCTTTGGATGCTCAACCCCGGTTTCACATAAGTGGGACGATGTGCATGAGGGCTTTTCTTGCCAAAAACTTCTCGAGAAAGCTTTGTGGAGATACTAAATAGTTGTTGTTGCATTTATCTAGAACCCCACAAACCAACTGTTACAACCCCATCTGAGCTTAATTGGTAAACTAGGGTTACCAAGATGATTACATGATTAATTGGACTGATCACTCTTGAAATCTAATTAATGACGATAACACAATTAGGATTTTTTAACTATGATAAGAAGTCTAAATGTTCTTTTGTCTTGAAAATTAGGGTTTGAGAAGCATAGACCCTAATCGGCCCAAAATAGGGTTTTAATGACATATGAATACAGAATTTGATAAGTAGAATGTCTCACTAAATGATTTTAGTATTTTATGTGTAACTCTAATTTACTTAAAATTTGGATATGATTTGTATATATAAAATTTTAACAACATTGGAAAATATCAGAATTTTTGAAGAATGTTCTGACCTGTTTATCGGTCGAGTTTCAAATTCGACCGATCATATTTCCAGATTTATATAGCAGTGTGGTAATTGAATTTTATCTTTTTATTGGTATATCCAATTGATCTCAAATTTTAACTGTGCTTGAAAAACACAGCTTTAGACACTCTGTTAAATTGGAATAATTTTTGGATGACTTTTGATCTCTACATTGAGGGTGTCGGTCGAGTTCTGTGCAGGGCAAACTCGACCGAATCTGCTGCAGACTGCAATATAGCAGTACACTGTTATATTTTTAATTATTTATTTGTAACTCAAAATGATCTCAAATTTTAACTGAATATTTATAGATCAATTATAAACAACGTGCTAAATTTCCATAATTGTTGGAGAAGGTTTGATCTCTCAAATAAACGAATTACAGTAACTTTGTATAACTAAATATTCAGCCAATATAATTAAAGTTGAGTGTTGGGTCAATATGCAATTGACCCAAGCAGCTCAAATTGACTTATATGATCGACCACACACACACACAGCTCTCATTCTTCGTCATCCATCCCAGAGAAATGAAAATCTAGAGAGAGAGGGAGAGTTAGGGCTTGAGTGGAGAAAGAGGAGGAATTGCTGACCTAGGGTTTTGCGGTCCGAGGAATGATGAAATCAAGTAAGTTTGGATCCTTTGCATAGAATTTTATGGTGAATCTTCTCTATCATGTCAAAATTCCGTCCATGCTCTGATTTGATCCAAGATGATGTCGAAATTCCCTCTTTTCTCACCCTTTCTTCATAATCCCTCATTTTCAAGGTTTCCTAGTTGAATGGAAGAAGAATTGGGAGATTTGCTAGGGATTTGATATGAGTTCGAGATCCCCTGAGTTGAGCTGCAGTTTTGAGGTGTTTTCACACCTTGGGGTGAGTGGGTTCTTCCTTTAAACAGTATAATGCATGAAATTTGATTATAGCATCCAAATCCCTAATTGCTTGGTATGTGATTCTAAACCCTGAAATGTCCGTTTAATTTAAGTTGTTGCAATTTGATATGATATGGATTCCTTCTTTGTTTGAATGACTCTTTGATGGTAGATTCACATCAGAAACGTATACAACACATCCTAGTAAGAATGCTTTTCAGATTTATACCATATGATGTAATTAGGGTTTAACCTAATTGAGATATCTCTAGAGTTTCAACCTTATTGAAAAGGACTAGTAAACTTATAAGTGGTTAGGATGTACCTCATGGATTACCTTATTTGAATTTTATCCTTGGTGCATGATACCTCAGTGAATAGCATGGAAACCTAAATTTAGTTCAATTTCCATGGTTTCATACATATATCGATTGTATATGATTTGTTGAAAACAATCTTTATTTAGTGAATGCTTATATCCTATGAAATCCTTATGAGAGTCATGTGACAAGTGAATGAGGTAAATGAAAAGGTGAATGAGGCAAATGAAACCCTAAGAGTAGAGTGTTGGCATGTGATGAATGAATAAGGCAAATGAAACCCTAAGGATAGGGTGTTCAATGAATCATGTTATGGTGACATGAAAGATCTCGATATGAGATGTGGTGATACTTAACTGTTGAATTGTATGTTTCTAGTACATTTAACTTTATATGCTTGTTCTCTCTGAGTTGATATCTACATACTACATGGCTTCTTATATTTCAATACATATCTCGTAAATTGCAGGTGATGAGATATGACATGCCCTAGAAAGGGATGTTACTGAGACATGGTATATGTTGAATACATGAGCTATGATGTTTTATATGATATGATATGGCAGGCCGTGTGAGCCTTGTGAGAAATGTAAAATGAGTTATGATTTTATTTTACATGTATCTATAATATTAATGTTAGACTTAGGTGCCCTGAACACCGTAGAACCCCTTCGAGAGATCTACTTCTTAGGGGTGAAACTCGTGTTGCAACATTAACCGTGCGGAGTCATGGTGGCACGAGGACAGAGAGGCAGTGTTCAACAATAATCTGTGCGGAGTCACGGTGGCACTGGAGAAAATAGGGGTTATTGCAACAAGATCCGTGCGGAGTCATGGAGGTAACCCCGTGAGACTCTCCGCCTGTGTGCTCAGGTTAGAGGAGGATTCTAGAGCACTCGGAGTAGTGCATTGAGGCCAGAGAGCCTGTGGTCCTGTGGCAGAACAGGGCTGGCGTCAGACTTAGCATTTCCCGGGTGTGTCGCTAAGTCTTGTACGGTGTGGTCGTAGTGCACTGCGAGTCTCTATGCAGAGTACACTGCATAGATCAGGGCATAAGCTAAAATATGATCATATAGGTTCACATAGTTCCTTATAAATGAAAGATTTAAGGAAGACTAGAGCATAGTCTTCTAGTAGTTATTATTTGGATGCAATATTTACATTCTTTGTTATTTCAATTATATTGTTTTAGAACTGCTCAGTGTAGTATTTATTGTTGTTAAATTTCATATCGTTTACTCAAAGTTATATCTATAATCACATTAGTGCCTTAGATTGTTTCTTTGAAGTACTCATTCACTGAGCGAGTAGGCTCACCCCTCTACTCAAACATTTTAGGGTTAACCGCGTGGCCTTGAAGATGGTCAGAGCATCAGTGTAGATCTGCTACAAGAGTTAAGTACAAGATTAGTTGAGTCAGTCGGTCCTTGTCACTCTAGGTCCTCAGTAAGAGATAAGAGAGAGCGTTGTAATTACGATGTGTAATATTGTTCCTCTTTTGATATGTATGCTAATTAGCAAGCTTTATGTGCATAAGGTGTGAGAGACATCATGATTGTTTATACATGTACCTTTACTATTGAAGTCTGATTAGTAAAAGAAATGTTCAGATTCCTTTGTTAAGATGTTATGTGGTTCAATGCGGGGAAACAAGAGTTTTAAAGAAAAGAAAAAAAAAGTTAAGGGTGTTCTTTGTGTTACATATAAGTCCTATCTTATGCCCTAATCTCATGATTTGAGGAAATTGTGAGATCAGGGTGTAACAGCTTGGTATCAGAGCTTAGGGTGAGTTGTCAAGGACCATTAAGTTAGTAAGTTAGAGTCCTATGTGTGGCAGATAGGAGATGTTTGATGTTAGCTTTGGGGATTTGAGTATTTGGATATCCTGGCCCGATATCTGAGTACTTGGATCAACCAGTACAAGCTACTCTGTCTATTCTTTTACGTATACCCTGGCCAGGTATACAGTGGAAGAATGGGCTAGAGAGGAACCCTAGAAATGTTAGGGTTAGAAAATGAGAAAAGAAACAAGAATTAAGAGCATAAATGTAAAAGGAGATAGAACTTACATTTCATAATGTTGTTTTTGTTGGAAATGTATAGAAATGCTCTTATATGTTTGAATTGAAATATTCAATACTTTGAAATATGGGTCTTTAATATCTGTTGTACACTATGCAGTTGTAGCATTTATTGATTTCATTCTTTGTAACAAGTAGACTAGAATTGACCTTTGAATGAGTTTTTGTTAGTGGATAAGTTTTCTTCCACACTTCTGAGATGAATAGGAGTTGAGTAATCCCTTGTAGTTCTTGGCTTCAGGACTTCAGGTTTGGCCTGGTCCGGCTGGCAGGATGCGTTACTGGGATCTAATGACTCCTATTAATAGTATAATAAGAATAGGCTCTGGATAATTAGACCCACATCAGAGTAAGAATGTACATACAGTAAGATGTTGAAACATATGGGCAAGATCGGAACAACTAAGAATCAGTAGAAATTGGTATATGAGGTTCAATTTTGGGGCCTCATATGAGAAACCCTTAATTGGGAATAATAGAACATGATATGAAGTTCATAATCAGTTTATTGATTAATATTATATGAACTATACATGTGAAATATAGAAAAGATATGTGAAATGTATGTATGGTTCAAGATAACAAGAATCAATCATGAAGAATGAATCATAGAATAGAGTATAGTGCTTTTATGAACTCTAAAGCAAAGGCTAAGTAGAGAATAGGGTTGAGCATTCAATAGGTCCATAGAAGTAAAGAGTCTTCAAAAGAGTAAAAGTGAAGAGGATCGTATGAACATGTAATTCATAAGACTAGAACAACAAACTAGTTTCTAAGCAAAGAACATAGGTGTAGTTTAACGAATGAATAAGTCATACAAAGGTAGACTGTATTCAGGAGAGAAAAACTTGATTGAAAGAGAAACTATGTTTGACCCATGCATGATCCACTTGATTTAAAAATGAAGAATATGTAATGTATTCAACATGAGGAGAAACTAATAGAAGGACTATTAATTTAGAACGTTAACTTCACAATAGTTTAAAGATAAAGGAGGAAATATGTGCAACATGGTATGCATGACCATACATATGAATAAGCAACATGGTCATAAGAGAAAAATTTAGAATTAAAGATGACGGGTTAAAGAGTAGTATATGGTAAGAGGACTATGAAACGTAAGAAAGGGTTTGAAATATGATGGAAAAGTTATAAATAAAGACGTTGTGAGATTCAAGCAAGTGCTAATTAATCAAATATCTCTGTTGATAACTAAGTAAATCTACATACGACAATGTATTAAGGGAATGTTTGAATACAAGTATTCCAAGTCTTAAAATCATCTTCTCTTTCATATATTCCTTAATGAGAGCAAGGTGGGAATGAAATGATAAGAGAAAATGAATCATATATGGTGCATAACTACCTTGGTGGGGTCATCTAGCGAATGTAATAGTGACATACTATATGATGAAGTGCGATAAGAAATAAAATTCTTGTGTGATAGCAAGAATGATGAATAATCTATTCCTATCTTAAATACTTCAATGTTAATGATGTTTATTGTATATAATCATATGAAAAGGATAGGTAGCAAAAAGTAAAGAAGTAATGAATGAGCAGAGAGATATGGGAAAACACTAGCTTTGCGTAATATGTGAATTTGTTTTTACATGTATGATTTGTTGAAGGCATATTAAGGTATGAAAGTTGGTTCTACATATCATTTCAGGGTATTTGTGTAAGCTATATGTTAAATTAAAGGTGTATGATAGTTGTAGTAATTCATACCTGATATGCATCTTACTATTGTGTATTTGTGATATGGTGATACGGTTTGGATGATGTCATAACACATGGAGAGATACCCTGAACAAGGTAGTCATACTTATCCACTCATATTAATAGAAAGGGATGATAATCAGATTGTCTGGACAAGTAATCCTAATGAGGTGTAGCTTGTTATACCTAGCTCTAATATAACTGAGTGATGGTAATTGAGTATGATTAATGCTTGAATGACTGATACAATTGTGGATTACTTTATTACTGTTGTTGAAACCCTAAAATGATATAATACGATGATTACACTTTGAATTGTGTGTGGGCCCATAACCCACAGGTCCCAGGATCGAAACAAGATAGTATGGAATGAGGTGGTAATGCTTCACCTCATGCATCCATGACCCAATGGGGATGCCAAGAGTAGTATTGTGCAATTGATTGTTGAATCTAGTCTTTTAATTCAAGACTGTTTTTCTATTTGAATAGCACTTTATTAAAGTTTAAAACAGCATGGTGAACTCGCTTTTGTCACTTAAAGGTGATACAGAACAATAGAACTTTCTGAGCCGCATAAGTTGAGATAGTTGTATCAGAGTATCAGAGTTGCACAGTGAAAGCGTGGTGGTTTATCTTTGCATTCTATGTTTGACTGCGGCATAAAGAATTTGCTTGATATCATTGAGAACTATTTGAAATATGTTGTGATGTAGTAAAGAATTAAAAGATCTAATGTTGAAAACTACATTCAGGTATGAAATACAAGAATATAATGACATGGAAGGCTTTAGAAGCTTAGAATAACCTTGAATGTATCTTTCTTGTAGGTTTATGTTTCGAGGACGAAACATTCTAAGGAGGGGGAGAGTTGTTACGACCCCATCTGAGCTTAATTGGTAAACTAGGGTTACCAAGATGATTACATGATTAATTGGACTGATCACTCTTGAAATCTAATTAATGACGATAACACAATTAGGATGTTTTAACTATGATAAGAAGTTTAAATGTTCTTTTGTCTTGAGAATTAGGGTTTGAGAAGCATAGACCCTAATCGGCCCAAAATAGGGTTTTAATGACATATGAATACAGAATTTGATAAGTAGAACGTCTCACTAAATGATTTTTAGTATTTTATGTGTAACTCTGATTTAATTCAAATTTGGATATGATTTGTATATATAAAATTTGAACAACATTAGAAAATATCAGAATTTTTGAAGAATTTTCTGACCTGTTTATCGGTCGAGTTTCAAATTCGACCGATCATATTTCTAGATTTATATAGCAGTGTGGTAATTGAATTCTATCTTTTTATTGGTATATCCAATTGATCTCAAATTTTAACTGTGCTTGAAAAACACAGTTTTAGACACTCTGTTAAATTGGCATAATTTTTGGATGACTTTTGATCTCTACAGTGAGGGTGTCGGTCGAGTTCTGTGCAGGGCAAACTCGACCGAATCTGCTGCAGACTGCAATATAGCAGTGCACTGTTCTATTTTTAATTATTTATTGGTAACTCCAAATGATCTAAAATTTTAACTGAAGATTTATAGATCAATTATAAACAACGTGCTAAATTTCCATAATTGTTGGAGAAGGTTTGATCTCTCAAATAAACGAATTACAGTAACTTTGTATAACTGAATATTCAGCCAATATAATTAAAGTTGAGTGTTGGGTCAATATGCAATTGACCCAAGCAGCTCAAATTGACTTATATGATCGACCACACACACACACAGCTCTCATTCTTCGTCATCCATCCCAGAGAAATGAAAATCTAGAGAGAGAGGGAGAGTTAGGGCTTGAGTGGAGAAAGAGGAGGAATTGCTGACCTAGGGTTTTGCGGTCCGAGGAATGATGAAATCAAGTAAGTTTGGATCCTTTGCATAGAAATTTATGGTGAATCTTCTCTCTCATGTCAAAATTCCGTCCATGCTCTGATTTTATCCAAGATGATGTCGAAATTCCCTCTTTTCTCACCCTTTCTTCATAATCCCTCATTTTCAAGGTTTCCTAGTTGAATGGAAGAAGAATTGGGAGATTTGCTAGGGATTTGATATGAGTTCGAGATCCCCTGAGTTGAGCTGCAGTTTTGAGGTGTTTTCACACCTTGGGGTGAGTGGTTTCTTCCTTTAAACAGTATAATGCATGAAATTTGATTATAGCATCCAAATCCCTAATTGCTTGGTATGTGATTCTAAACCTTAAAATGTCTGTTTAATTTAAGTTGTTGCAATTTGATATGATATGGATTCCTTCTTTGTTTGAATGACTCTTTGATGGTAGATTCACATCAGAAACGTATACAACACATCCTAGTAAGAATGCTTTTCAGATTTATACCATATGATGTAATTAGGGTTTAACCTAATTGAGATATCTCTAGAGTTTCAACCTTATTGAAAAGGACTAGTAAACTTATAAGTGGTTAGGATGTACCTCATGGATTACCTTATTTGAATTTTATCCTTGGTGCATGATACCTCAGTGAATAGCATGGAAACCTAAATTTAGTTCAATTTCCATGGTTTCATACATATATCGATTGTATATGATTTGTTGAGAACAATCTTTATTTAGTGAATGCTTATATCCTATGAAAACCTTATGAGAGCCATGTGACAAGTGAATGAGGTAAATGAAAAGGTGAATGAGGCGAATGAAACCCTAAGAGTAGGGTGTTGGCATGTGATGAATGAATAAGGCAAATGAAACCCTAAGGATAGGGTGTTCAATGAATCATGTTATGGTGACATGAAAGATCTCGATATGAGATGTGGTGATACTTAACTGTTGAATTGTATATTTCTAGTGCATTTAACTTTATATGCTTGTTCTCTCTGAGTTGATATCTACATACTGCAGGGCTTCTTATATTTCAATACATATCTCGTAAATTGCAGGTGATGAGATATGACATGCCCTAGAAAGGGATGTTACTGAGACATGGTATATGTTGGATACATGAGCTATGATGTTTTATATGATATGATATGGCAGGCCGTGTGAGCCTTGTGAGAAATGTAAAATGAGTTATGATTCTGTTTTACATGTATCTATAATATTAATGTTAGACTTAGGTGCCCTGAACACCGTAGAACCCCTTCGAGAAATCTGCTTCTTAGGGGTGAAACTCGTGTTGCAACATTAACCGTGTGGAGTCATGGTGGCACGAGGACAAAGAGGCAGTGTTCAACAATAATCCGTGCGGAGTCACGGTGGCACTGGAGAAAATAGGGGTTATTGCAACAAGATCCGTGCAGAGTCATGGAGGTAACCCCGTGAGACTATCTGCCTGTGTGCTCAGGTTAGAGGAGGAGTCTAGAGCACTCGGAGTAGTGCATTGAGGCCGGAGAGCCTGTGGTCCTGTGGCAGAATAGGGCTGGCGTCATACTTAGCATTTCCCGGGTGTGTCACTAAGTCTTGTACGGTGTGGTCGTAGTGCACTGCGAGTCTCTATGCAGAGTACACTGCATAGATCAGGGAATAAGCTAAAATATGATCATATAGGTTCACAGAGTTCCTTATAAATGAAAGATTTAAGGAAGACTAGAGCATAGTCTTCTAGTAGTTATTCTTTGGATGCAATATTTACATTCTTTGTTATTTCAATTATATTGTTTTAGAACTGCTCAGTGTAGTATTTATTGTTGTTAAATTCCATATCATTTATTCAAAGTTATATCTATAATCACATTAGTGCCTTAGATTGTTTCTTTGAAGTACTCATTCACTGAGCGAGTAGGCTCACCCCTCTACTCAAACATTTTAGGGTTAACCGCATGGACTTGAAGATGGTCAGAGCATCAGTGTAGATCTGCTACAAGAGTTAAGTACAAGATTAGTTGAGTCAGTCGGTCCTTGTCACTCTAGGTCCTCAGTAAGAGATAAGAGAGAGCGTTGTAATTACGATGTGTAATATTGTTCCTCTTTTGATATGTATGCTAATTAGCAAGCTTTATGTGCATAAGGTGTGAGAGACATCATGAATGTTTATACATGTACCTTTACTATTGAAGTCTGATTAGTAAAAGAAATGTTCAGATTCCTTTGTTAAGATGTTATGTGGTTCAATGCGGGGAAACAAGAGTTTTAAAGAAAAGAAAAGAAAAGTTAAGGGTGTTCTTTGTGTTACATATAAGTCCTATCTTATGCCCTAATCTCATGATTTGAGGAAATTGTGAGATCAGGATGTAACACCAACCTTTCTCATTACCATCTCACGGGATCCCTCTTGTTAGATATAGAAATTTCTAAAGCTCCCTCTCCGTCTGTAATCATCTCCCTCATTATTTTAACCTATCTCATCTTTAACACACCAAATTTGCTACATGTGAAGCAATTGTTTAACACAAAGTAGATACAATTGTTGCCATAATGCCATCGACACCACCACCACCTAGGACTACTAGTACTAGGCGAAGTATTCATCATTTTTGACGTCAGTGATCTTATAGTAGCGATAGAGAAACAACAAAAATAACATACAGAGAACCAATGCCCTCACCACCATCGACTTCTGCCACCACAAATGAGAATCAATCGAGCAACAACAACCTATGTCCTAGTCACTGCCACCAAAATTGTTTGAAAATAAACCCAATTGGATATTTGAGTGCGTGCCCTATTAAAAATAAGAGTATGACCAAGTACTCTTTTTTGTGTACAAAGTAAAATAGAAAGGAACCTAAGAATCCTTTAGGTTATGTCTTGTTTCCAGTCATTCTTCAACTCTTTTAGGCACGTAGTTGTCTGCAATACTCCTCCATGGATCTTGAGGAACCATTTTGCACAAGTCTATTAGCTTCTCGGCTTATGTTGATGACTTTGAAAGCTCTGAATCCCCCTCTCAACAAGGATATCCTTTGCACTATTGGATAATACTTCGGAGGACAACGTCATGGCTCTGCCAAATAAGAGTAGTACATGATACTTCCTATTACATATTGTGTTCACTCTAGAGTTGGTAAGGATAGGTTGCAAGAAGGTTGGGTGGGCCGCCATGCGCGTGGCTACATGAAGCTACAATCACATAGCCATAAATATCACGCTAGGATCGTTGTCCCATTACTTAGTCGTCATGTATATCACATCCGAAAACACACTATATAAAATTTTCATCAAGGGTTTAGAAAGTAACAATTGATAATCATATCTTGGTTTAAACGTTATAAACATTCAAGACCTAATAAACTAGCAAATATATTAGACAAACACATATATAAGACTATAAATGATTGATTCAAAACATAGTAAGGTTCATACAAGTATATATGCAACAGAAACGAACAACATAAGTAGTGCGATTACTCCCCACATCCTAGTAGGGGGACTAATAGCTCATCATAGTGAGATCTAGATAAAAAAAGGTAAGGGCACTAATAGCCATTGTCACTAAGGGTAGAAGCACAATCGTGGGGTATCGAGAACTCTCTTTGTACTCGGTGGTGAATCTTATGCAACACGTAAGCAGGACAACACCCTGGACAATGGTCAGGTGGTCCTTTATTTTTATCCATCCTTACTTGGTTCTAACTCGTGATAAAGGAGTAGATGAGAGGCGATAGTAGTGGTTCATGCTTGATGTGGATGACAATTGTCAACTTGCCTCTTTGAGATTTAGCTTAGGAGGGCGGTGGCAGTCGATGGGGTTTATCGAACTGATCAACTGACGTTGGAGGCGAAGCTTGAGAGTTGCATCTGCATGCGACAATGTCTCGATGTGGATCTAGGGAATGTAATTAAGTGGTGTGGGCCTAGGGTTTTGAGGCAGTGGCTGGAGGAAGATGAAGCCTCGCTCAAAGGTGGCATCTAATGCTGCATGGGCGTCAATGGCAGACATCTATGGAGAGGAAGTAAATAGAGTCAGGGAATGCAGACATCAATGGGGCCCCTCCATGCAGGGGAACACTTGATGGCAGACTACAGTTGATGCAGTGCATCCAACTTGGATTTGTACCAAAAAATGATCGTGGTTTTGTACCAAAAAAATGATCGATCTGCATTAAGAACATGCTCAAATTTTATTTTGGATCAGGACACTGTCCCATTTGTATACGTAGGGATCAATCTCAAGTCTTTCATGAAAGTCAAAAAAATTACATCAAAACTTAAAAAATTAGCATAAAACTAAACAAACCTAATTTAAACTACTTTAGGCCGAAATATAAAATCTAAGTGTACAATATCAAACTGGGATATATGACAAAAATTATGATCAATATGATTGATCAACAACATCAGTGAGGTTCAATTCCTCGCATGCAGATCCTATTTTGAAATTCAGAATACGAGTGGGTTTGGCATGCCACCAAACAGGCCGCTAGTCTGTTTGCTGGTTTTAGATTTATTCCAGCTTTAGCTGGTCCCGTACAAGACAAACGTGCTGATTTTGGGTCCAGACTTGCATTAACCATTTTTGTGCATGAATGCTCATCGTTGACAAGAAATAAGATAAAACTTGTCTCTGCAATGTATTAACTATGCGCCATTAGGAAAGTTGTCTCTGCAATGTATTAACCATGCGCCATTAGGCCTCTTACTGGCGGAGATTCAATGCTTTAGTTAGTGTAGCCAGTTTTTGTTTTCTGCTTTCGAAAATCGCATTCGGCCCACTTTGCATGCCCTTTTCCATTCTCCGGCCCGAACCGGCGGAGCCCAAACCCAAGACAGGAAGGCTCCAGAGAATAAAGTAAACAGGGATGGAAGTTTCGAATTCGGCTTTTGCCGGATCAGCGCACGTTCCTGTTCCTCCCTTTGCTGTCAAGTTCGGTGGCGCTGGCGCCCGAGGTGTCCGAAGTTTTTTGTTTGAAGTGTCGGAAACAAGCAAGGAAAAATAAACAAGCGAAAAGAAAACTAGGTCGGCAGAAGGATAGAGCATGGCGGGTACGCATCTGATGAAGCGGATTCCAAGGATCAAGTTCCCGCAGCGGCACCCCAAACCTTCCGGTTAGTCCTGATCATCCCGATCCGATGCTTTGCTTCACTCCATTTTCTCCATATAGATTCTGTATTTTCATTCCATGGGGGAACGGTAACCTTTCCATGTCTGCAACATGTTGACGAAGTGGTGGCTTCCAACGTAAATCTCATTCCTTCTTGTTTGGTTTAGCTGTTCCGGTTCTCAGCAATGCGCTTCTTTCCCACTGGCTATTGCTATATGGAACTCGGTCTCTCCAATATAGATATCTGCATCGGATTAGTTGTCTGATTTCGTCTTCTTATTTGCATATAATGACCCAGCTATACACACATGCTCACACAGGACAAAAACATATGATGTATAAACATTAGCTTGACAGAACTCGTCAGCTAAATAAAAACAATTTCATCTAATGGACTGTGTACTTCTTGCAACTTACCGCATAGTAAAAATAGACATCTTTGGAAGGATGATCCATATGTTGGATTATGGTGATTCCCTCAGCATAAAGAATATAAACAGACGTTCGGTTGGATTCTGCAGTGGGCTGTTGTGTAAGATATATGGATAGCAAAGTTAGATGTAGTGATGTACCAAGTATACAGCTCTTTTTGGTGCAGGTAGGTGAGCAGACATGCGTGCGATGGCGTAGCCATATGTAAGTTTCCATGCTTAGAGCTATGCTTTTTATTTTGTCCTAGAGCGTTTGGTTAATGTAGTAAAATATATCACCAACATCTAAGTCTCATTCCAAATTGTGTTTGGATCAATTACATGGATCTTTCTTTTTTATTCCAGTTGCGAGTTAAATTCTCATGAAGATGTAGATTTTTCTAGATATATTTTTATAAAATCTTCTCATGTTAATCAAGACGATGTATTATACTTGTTAAACCATGTTCGAACCAGTAGCATTACTTCTAATTGGTGCATTTTTTGGTTTGCATTGCACATTTCCATACCAGACTAAGGCTATCTCACGTGGTTTGTGCACAATCCTTGTCACCCACATTTTATTCCTTAGTTATTTCTCAAAAGATCTTTCTTTGTCTTCTTACACGTTCATTTTAACACTCGCAAATCTGCCACATTAATCTTTTTGACACCTTGTTTTACTACTATGCAACATTGGTTGTTGTATATCTATTATCTTCATGGAGGGATCTTTTGGTCGCAAAAGCTATTCTCGTTGCACTCCTCCATTTTATCCATCATGTGGAGATCCTCTCCGACCATGCTTTTCTTGAAAAACTTGTGATCAAATCACCAAAATTTCTCACGCATACTTGATTGACATTTTTTGTTCAAATTTACAATTTAGCTTCCATTTCATGAATTTTCCAACATCCCTTGTATCTAAAGAACTTTCTCAACTTCCCCAATATTTTTCACAATCTTAGTGTTTTGCGCATTATATAAATCATAGATATAATTCCCTCAGTTTATGGTTCAAATTGAAGGAACTTAGAATGGCGGCCATTTTGATTTGAATATAGCATTACATCACATCATTTGTTGGATGATCATGATTAATGCATTACATCTATATAGCTATCTGATATGTGTAAGTATATATATCCAGGAGTATGCAGTCTCCCTTGTAATACACACACACTAGGCATAAACCCATGCATCACATGACTTATCAAATAAACAAAAGACTAATTTCTAATTCCAAAATTTAAGGAAAAAATTGCATTCAACCCCCCCCACACGCCCTTTCTATATACCCATACTAGGCATACACCTGTGCCTAACTCTTTTATCAAGTGACTTTTATTTTAAAAAATTATGGAAAAATTACATGCAACCACTCATTTTCCTTGTATATGTATATATATATAGTCAGGCCAGAATACACTCGAGTGTACTGGAGACCGAATACACTCAAGTCGTTTTCCATCATGCAACATTTATTTATTTTGAAAATATAAACTATTGATCTTCTTAAATATTATATGAACATACTACATATAAAATTTGAGCTCATTTGGACACTTATAGGTCGTGCATCTAAAGGCGATAAAAATTTTGTAATTCAAATTAGGTTTGTGCGTCGGTTTTGTGGGTCATGAACAATGTTTTAAAAAACGTTAAGCGGTAACCGTGCGGACAACACCTTGTAACTGGTTAAGCGGTAAGCGGCCGATTTTTGAAAAAACGGATTTTAATTTCCTATATAATTTTATACAAAATTACAAATATATGTATATAAATACTAATACTCTTTGGAACTTTTATATATATCTAAAGATTCTAAACACTCTACCCAACAATACAAAACACCCAAATAGTTTATAAGATAGCTATAAGACAATAACTATAGCCATAATATAATAAACAATAGATTTGACATAGATAAAATACCCCACATACATGATTCAGAAATATTTTTGTATCACGTATTTACATAGTTAAGCAGTAAACAATAAACTAATTATTCGATACCTTTCTAACTTATTGTTATATGTGCATATCATCAATTAG
The DNA here is from genome assembly GCA_963693085.1 of Alisma plantago-aquatica. Lineage (NCBI taxonomy): Eukaryota > Viridiplantae > Streptophyta > Magnoliopsida > Alismatales > Alismataceae > Alisma > Alisma plantago-aquatica. Next base: position 1,264,534,432 of record OY856410.1, on the reverse strand, counting down.
TCATACATTACAGCAGTACAATTAACTAAAGTATGCATTTTAAAATTAGATAATAGTTACATATATTTTACTTGTATAAATTACACTTTACAACAGTACCCTATTATCCCAACTTGCATACAAGTATGCATTCTATTAGAACTAGGCTTATCATAGGATATTTAATGTATATAAGTTTAATATATTATAGTCAGTAATACTTGGGACCATATAGTTTATATAAAGTTATAGGTGTACAGTAAAATTAAAAAAAACGGACAAAAAATGGCCAAAAAGTGGGAAAAAAACGGAAAAAACAGGTGAAAAACGGCCGATTAATTACAAAAATGCTAACCGGCGATTTTGCCAAAAATCGAACGGCTGGGCCATTGGGCCGATTAAGCGGCCGTTTAATCGGGCGCTCAGCTCGTTTTTCATTTCACTGGTCATGAAAGAGTGACTTAGAAAATTCAAAATGAGCTCAAATTTTACGTGTAGTCTTTATTTGTTATAACAATCAACATCAACAGTGTGGATTTGTCAAAAAAATGTCTACATATGTAAAAACCACTCGAGTGTATGGTGCGATATGTACAATTGAGTGTATTCTAGCCTGACTCTCTCTCTCTCTATACACACACAAAAAGCACAGACACAGATGTGGGCACGGACACATGACACAACGATTCCCAAAAATATAGGACACGAACACGACACTGGACACGAAAAAATATAATATATATATATATATATATATATATATATATATATATATATATAATATAATATAATGTCAGGCTAGAATACACTTGAGTGTACAGATCACACGCTACACTCAAGTGGTGTTTGCATATCAAGACTATTTTTTTGCAAAATGTAAACCATTTATCTTCATCAGTGATCTAAACTTCGGCGAAGTCGGCCGAAACTTCGGCGAAGTTTCGAACTTCGTAGGTTGGCGAAGTCGAACCACTAATACTTCGGCCTCGTCACAACTTCGAGGCGACAAATGACAAACTTCAACGAAGTTGATTTTTTCCTGCACAAAATGGTGTAAACATCGTCGATGTCAGCGAAACTTCGCCGAAGTGGCCGAAGTTGGGCCGAAGTTAGGACGGTCAGGCCCATGAAGCAAAAAAGCCTTAAGTTGGCTATTATAACTTGATGCCTTGTACGAGGTCCCTCTCATATGCTGTTTGCAGACTTTGGACGAGCTGTTGTGGCTGTTGAAGAGCTCCATTGCTGCTGTTGAGAAGGTAAGTCCCAAATCTCCTCCTTTTTCTTTGTTTTTTCAATTCTAAATAAAAACAACTACTACTAACTCTTAATTACTCCATTCTCTACTACTTTCCCTATACATCTAGCTTAGATCTAGCTTAGATCTAGCTTAGATCTACTTAGATCTAGCTTAGATCTACTTAGATCTAGCATAGATCTAGCTAATATTTACTTAGATCTTGTATTATTACAACAAAATATCATAAAACAAATATGAAAAATAATATTTTTATGAATTTCGTTTTACATAAATATTATATACTTTAATTTTGCATTAATTAGATTTAGAGTTAGAAAATTCGTAATATTGTATTATATTTAGTTAATGAGTAATTTGTTGACTTTAACTACAATATTTGCAACATATATAATAATTTCAGTAAATATTAATATTATTTATCAATTTTCAGATATAAATAAATTATAATTTTCAAATTTCAACCTAGATTATTCACTAGTTAGTTAGTTAACTTAGTTCGTTAGCTACTTAGCTAGTTAATCCCACTTAATAGCTCGCCATACTATCAATTTACAATATATTTAATAATTTCAGGAATTATTAGTAATTATTTATTACTTAATTAAAAAAATTCAGTTCTAAAAATGTATGATTTTCTACCAAGTTAGTAGTACTCAGTTAGTTAACTTAGTCCCACACTCCCACTTATTTGCCTAATATCTAATAATGAGTTAATCCCACATTCCCACTATTTATCTAATATTTGTTTGTTTTAATTTATTGTGTGCAGGTTTTTTGTGACTGAAGATATGGGCATTTTGTGGGTGCTACTTGTTTTAATGGTTGGTTCAGGTCGTGATGGTGGAGGAGGTGAAGGTGGAGGTGGTGAGTCAGGGGGGAAAGTTGACCCTGCATGGATGTATTGTGAAATGGTTGATGGATCTAGGCAAAAAACCAAGTGCAATTTCTGCAAGAAAACTATAATGAGTGGTGGGATTTCTAGGTTCAAAAAGCACTTGGTGGGAGGGGATAAAAATGTTGCAAAGTGTAAAGATTGCCCAGATCAAATAAGAAAAATTGTTTCCAAGCAACTCAATCAAAAAGATGTAAAACACATGGAAGACAAGATTAGAGATGCAAGGTTCAAAGAGCTGATGTTCGGTGCATCGATACCACGAAATGTAGTTGATTTAGAAGATGATGATGATGATGACGCAATGAGACAAGCACTGAAAAGATCAAGAATGGAGGCAGTTTTCAGACAAGAAGAAGAAAGGCAATTTAATGAAACCCGACGTGGTTTTGGCCCATCTGATTTCAATGTTGGTGGTGGCAGTGGAAGCCGTCCAACAAATTTTGTCAATTTAGAAAGCCAAGAATTGCAAGGTTTGAGGACCAATAGCATGAGGTACACTTCTTCTGAACCAGGGTTTCGTAAACAAAGTCATAAGTAGAAAACTTTGTCAGGTATGTGGAAGAATGCAAAAGATGTTGTGAGACAGGCAATAGGAAAATTTATATTTGCTAGTGGTATTGCTCCCAATGTGGCACAGGGCCCTTACATGCAACATATGATAGATGTTGTCGCCGAACATGGACGAGGAGTCAAATCACCAACTCCACACGAATTGATGAACAAATATCTTCCACAGGAGAAACTACTGCTAGAGCAGTGGATTGAGGAGATGAAACAAAAAAAGTGGTCAATTTTTGGGTTGACACTCATGTGTGATGGTTGGACAAGTGGTACCAAGACACAAATTATCAACTTCATGGCTTATTGTGACGGTGATACATTTTTCATAAAATCAGTTGATGCATCTCGCCACATCAAAAACCACAGCTACCTTGCAAAATTGATCAAGAGTGCGATAAAATATGTTGGAAAAGAGAATGTTCTTCAAATTTGCACTGACAATGGGCCAAATTTCAAAAAAGCTGGAAAATCAGTCGAAGAGTCTTCAAACTACAGCTTATTTTGGACGCCATGTGCCGCACACTGCATTGATCTAATATTGAAAGATTTTGGAAAATTAGATCTGTTTACATATATAATGCCTAGGGCCACAAGAATTACAAAATTTATATATAATCGCTCTTACCTACTTGCAATGATGCGAAGCCAAGAGTTTTGTGGAGGAGACATAGTAAGACCGGGCATTACAAGATTTGCAAGCAACTATATCGCTTTGCAAAGCTTAAAGCAAAGGCGACAAGGGTTAAAAAGAATTTTTGTTTCTGAAGAGTGGGCCAAACACCCTGATAGTAAGACTGACAGAGCCAAAGAAGTGGTGAAAATTTTGAATGATGACTACTTCTGGACTAGAGTGACCAAGGCTGTAAAGATAATGGATCCTGTGGTTCATGTCTTGCGCATGGTGGACGGTGATAAGAATGCCACCATGCCCTATATCTATGAGGCAATGCGCCTCATGAGAGATAAAGTAGAAGAAGCTGCGACTAATGCCAAGGCACAATTCCTAAAAGTTATAGATGAACGATGGGATGGAATGCTTCTACACCCATTGCATAAAGCAGGTAAAGATGTGACATTTGCATTTAGCCATTTAGGTCTTAGTGTTTATTAGTCATCTAATATTTTCTAATTTTTGTGTCCTTATATGTGCAGCTTATTTTTTAAACCCAAGATTTCAATACAAGAATGACATTGGGAGAAGAGGAGACTTGGTAATGGGTCTCCAAGAAGTGATTGATAAGCTCTTTGCTAACAACAAAGATGACGCAATTCGAGCTATTGCACAAGTATGGGTTGGATAGTATATAATTCTTTATTACACGTTATTATAAAATGTTAATCTAATTCTCTCACTTTACCAATCACTAGATAAAACCATTCAGAGAAGCATCTGGCCTGTTTGCGCTACCGGCGGCTATCTATTCAAGGGATAAACTTTCTCCTGGTAAAGAATTACATGATTGGTTATGTTTGATATCATAATAATGAATGGTTCACTTGTCCACTTATTGATCATTGAACACTCTTTATTTTTTACAGCTGATTGGTGGATGAATTATGGTTGTGAATGTGAAGAATTGAGATCGGTAGCAGTTAAAGTTTTGTCCCAAACAGCAGCAGCAGGTGGCTGCGAAAGAAATTGGTCAACCTTCAACTTGATTCACACAAAAAGAAGAAATAGGTTGTCTGCCTCACGTCTTCATGACTTGGTGTTTGTACACTATAATATGAAGTTGAAGCAAAGACACACACAAGAATCATTGAGGAACCCAACAAGCAATGTCGACATTGATCCTCTTGATTGGGCGTATGTCTACACTGACAGGGGTGACGATGAAGACCCATTACAAGCATGGTTGAACAATACTACTGAGCCTTTACTTGATGAAGGGCGTCCAGGTGGGGGGCCTAATGCCACAATTGCAGGGGCAATGGGGGTTGATGTAGATGAATATCAAGAAAGTGAGGGAGCACAAGCAGATCAGACCACTCTTGGAGTGGAAGAAGACAACACACATATTGATAAAGATGATTTTTGGCAGGGTCTACCAGAGGATGAACCAGATGCCTCATCAGGTTCCACCACTCCAGAGCCCTCAGGTGGTGGTGATGGGGGCAACACTCCTGATAGCTATATAAGAGGAGATACGCCGCCACATAGAACACCATCTCCTCGCCCTCAACCTCAACAACAACGTCAACAACAATATGAGAGTGGTAGTGGTACTCAAAGACCGACAGATCGAACCTACCAAAGAAAGGGAAAGGGTAAAGCTCCACAACAACAACTAGATTCATTGCCAACATGCTACGAGAATTGGTATCCACAGGGTCAAGGACATGTGCCTCAACCTGTTTATCATGCACCTTACAACACTGACAATATCACTGAATCAATTGGAAGTCTCTCATTGGGAGGTCAATCGGGAGCAACATGAAGCACCTTTGTGGATGATTTATTGGGTTTTACTGGGCCTACTTCTAGAGGATTTTATCAACAAGAACCCGTTCCTGGATATTATGGTGGTGATTCAGAAGGAACTTATGGAAGTCGGGTTTCCCATAGAACTGATAATGAATCATATAGTTACTTAGGCCCTGGATATGCCCCTGATCCTTTTGCAGCTACAACTGACACTACATCAGGTGTTCAGAGTCACTACTATCCACCAATGGCACAACCCGAGCCCCCACCACAACCTAACATATATGTACCCCCTTCTGATTCTGATGCAGAAAGGCCGCCCCATATACCAGAATTTTACAACTTCACACCAGGATCTCTTGCCTCCAGATATCCAACACAGCTTGCATTGTATACAAGATTTGGATATTTGTCAGAAATATCCCATGAAGATTTTGCTGCATATGTGCATGATTATGAGCTCAACCACTCTCAGCACACAACTTGGATGCAATATGCTATGAGAATTGATAACCAAATGTCACTACTGAGACAGACTCAAGAAGCTCAACATTCAGGCCATGATTTTGGAAGGCATTCAGCTTTTTACTGAAGACATTTATTGGGTATGCACTTCATTTTAATGAATTGTAATCCATATTAGTATATTACTATATTTCATATGTAATATACGGAAGTATGAAGGATATTTGCTTGGAAAATTTATGTTGAAGTAGAGAATTGTATAAGAATTTGTATATTTTTATTTGCAAATGTAAAACATGATTATTGAGACTTGAGAACATTAGCAAGTGTGCACTGCATCATTTACTACTTTGTAGTTTGTATTATCAACCTACCTAGCACTAGAGAGCCATGAATTGTGTTTTTTATGTCAAATTAATACATATGAATTAGAGTTAGAGCATAATTTGTAAGTTTCCAATCGAAGTTATGCATCATTTTGCTAAAAAAACACCATCGAAGTTTGTCGAAGTTTGCGTCTAAACTTCCTCGAAACTTCCTCGAAGTTTCCACAAACTTCCATTTCCACACCTGGCGAAGTCGAAACGAAGTCGAAGTCGAAACGAAGTCGAAGTCCTGCACCATGATCTTCATTGTTACACTATAATTTAGGCTACATGCAAATTTTGAGCTCATTTGGATGAGTATAAGTCACTCATTTGAGGGCAACAAAATCGATGCACAAAACTAATTTGAAATGCATAATTTTTGTAGTCTAACATAACTTGTAAATGTCCAAATGGGCTCAAATTTTATATATGAGCTATTCACATGATGTTTAAGAAGATCAACAGATTAGATTTTAAAAAAATATTGCATCATGGAAAACTACTTGAGTGTATTCTACTCCGAATACACTCGAGTGTATTCTAGCCTGACTCTCTCTCTCTCTCTCTCTCTATATATATATATATATATAGGGCCACGATCCAGGGTGAGAGCATGAGAGTCATTTGAATAACAAAAAATTTGTAGCTATTTTTTAAAATCCAACCTTATAGATGGGAAAAGAATCAATTCATTTACCTTCCCACAAAAAATCGTTCCAATCGGATATTGTTTACATGTCCATATATACAATATACATTTTTTACATCCAACGGTCAGTCTGAAATTCAATATAGAGCGTTGAAATGGTTTCTCTAGTTGTGAATGCTATATAAATTGGATGATGATGAAATTTTATAGGAAGTCACATATTTAGGTATACTTTTAATCTATACGGTTGGATTGTGAAAACTTAGTCTCTATGGAGAGTTATTCAAATGCCTCTCATGCTCTCACCAAGATGTGTTTCTCACTGGATCGTTGTCCTATATATATATTATTTAGCACATATTATGACATATAAAATGCTATTTGTATACACACATAAATTGATCTCGATTATCCACAGGGGAAATCACCATAAAATCCAACAAGCATTCTACATATAACATCATGTATCTACAAGTCATAATATGCGTTAAATCACAACATATATTAAGATGCTTGATTATAAAATTGTTGCAGCAAAAATACATGAAATTGTAAAACTTAAAGATCCATACAATCTTGGTGAACATAATGGTGAACAACATGTATCATTAAGAGGAAGAAGGGGAGGGGACAAGGGAATATATTGTTACTGGTGGTGGAGTAGATGGAAAATGAAGGTATCTTGGATGTTGAGAGGGAAGAAATGAAAGAGCGATGCATTGAACAACTACTTAAGATGGAGAGAGAAGCGAAAAGGACGGGAGATGGAGATGTAGAGAAGCAAGAAAAAGAGTAGGCCTAGGGGGGACAATTGTATCCTACTTTTACCTGGAGAAGCCAAAAGAAGAGTAGGGGGAGTGGTAAGAGAAGATAGAAGGAGATATAGAGGACCAACGTGAAATAAGAAGAGGGGGATGGGAAGCAATGTTGTGGTTGCTATTGCAATCAAACTGAAAAAGAGGAGGGGTATGAATGAGAAGAGGAACAAGAGGCGGAGAAGAAAAAGTAGATAAGGTAGAATCACACAAAGGAGCAGGAAAAAGAGGAGATGAAGGAACATTTTTGCAGCTACTGCAGCTTTAGAGTAGAAAAAGAAGAGAGGGACAAGAAGAAGCAGGAAGAGGAGGATGAAGGTGTTGGATCCTAGATGGGTGATTAGATGCTCTAGAGGGAGGGGTGAATAGAGCTGAATGCACTTAAACAAAATTCATTAGACCTTCAAGATATATCACAAGATAAGGTTGCTAAATAGGAAATTTGAGTGCAACTAAAACATGCATAGCAAGGGAGAGAGAGATTGAACATACACAAGTAGACAAACTATTTAGAGTGGTTCCACACTTCAAATTAGAAGTGAGTCAGTCCACTTACCTAGAGAGGTCAACCTCTAGGATTTCTTAACCTTGCACCTTCATTATATTAATTATAAGAGATACAATACATGACCAACCAAAGGACATACCTATCCAATACAAAGAGTCTTCAACGTTACCAAGGACTTACCCACTTTGCAATGAGTCTTCCGCCTTCTTCCAAGGACTTACCTACTCTTGCACAAGTCTTCACCCTTCAAGGAATTACCCACTCTTCTTGGATCTCCAACCTTTGACTTCACCTTCACTCGGAGAAGTTTCTACCAAGGACTTACCCACTTGAGCAAGGAGTCTTCTACCTTCACCAAGGGCTTACCCACTCTAGCTCCAAGTCTTCAGCCTTGATCTTCACCAAGGGACGCCTTCCCTTATTCTTCTTCACCTCTCTTAGCCAAGAGAGAGAACCTTCATCTTCATGGTTGAAATGAGAGATAGGGAGGTGGTGGAAGTGAGATCCTCACAAGATATACATGTAGGACTAGCTCTCTTACATATTTCCTACTCACTCTAACGAATGTAGCAAGTGATTAAGCTTAGAGAGAGAGAGAGGAGGCTGTAGGAAGCACTCAACTATAGAATAGGAACCTCACATACAGTTTTGCATTGAATGCTCAACCTTGGAATGAAGCCCAAGGGGTCCTATTTATAGCTGGGGATGCTTCTTAGCCTTTGGGAACACTTAAGAACGAAAACTAGCCGTTTTGTGGCTTGCAACAGATATATTTTCACTTGTTGCAACTCCACAACGGCTAGAAACACTTTTCTGCACTTTTCCGTACAGTGCAATCGGTCGAGTTTCTATAAAGGGAACTCAACCGATCCCACTAAAAGACAAGACCAATTTAGGCCATCGGTCGAGTTTGTCCTAGGGTAACTCGACCGATTCACTTAAATCAGTTTTGGTCAGTAGAGGGATCGGTCGAGTTCTGTAAAGTGTAAACTCGACCAATCAAAAGTCATTTTCAAGATCCAATCAGGATCGGTCGAGTTTGCAACTCGACCGATGAACAGCCTGATGCGAATTTTAGAAAATGGCTTTTGAGTGCTTAAACATTCGATCTAAGTGCTCCTGATTTTTTCTAAGCTTAATTACAAGTCATACAATCATTACAAGTGATTTACAACATGATTCTAATGGATTTACATTATATTCAAAAAACGTGCACTTGTATTGACTTTGACTTGTCTTTTCTCCAAGTTGAGATGCGCAAGTTAGGGCATTTGGAGTGTGTCTATACCTAATCTGAAATCACTCAAGCAGAGACATTAGACACAATTAATTGGAATGGTTTAGTCATCATCAAAACAAGGGTTTAGTCAATTTAGACCTTGAGTCAACAGGAGGAAGCAAAGGAGAAGAGTTGAATGGAACTTTACTAGTATTATATTACTGCACATACTTAGACAATAATTATATAAAATATTTCGAATGACAATACTTACACAGGCAGTATTGTAGTTACATACGACCAGGGTTGTCAGACTCGAACCGGTCGGCGAACCGATGAGGGCTCTGGTTCACGGTTCACTGGTTCAACCAGTGGTCTGACCGGTTCAACTGGTGACGTAACTAATAGTTTAAAAATATATAAATGTCTTTGATACTCATGGAAAATATCCATGCAAAAGTTATGAAACATGAATAATAGCACAACTGCTAACAATAACTTGATAAATAGACCAAATAACAAATATTACTCTATTCGTAGACATTTATATACCAACATTTATATTGTATTCAATATTGATTAACAAAAACTAGCAGCAAAAATACATTTACTTGTAAAGTGAGAGAACCGGTCGGTTGGGCTAAAATCGGACCGGTTCGCCGCTTCACGGGTTTGATGCTAGTCAGACTTCATTTCCGGCTTTGGGAGAGAACCGACCTGGTAGAGTGACCGGTTCCCGGTTCAATCGGCCGGTCCGGTTCGGTTCGGTTCTGATAACCATGCATACGACACTTAGAGAATGTATATAAACATTATACTTATATAATCAGAGGTCAAAAATTCTTTTAAAAACATTAAAATGGTAAAGGTGTGTGGGTCAGATGGTATCCCTATCACAAAGACTTTAGGGGTAGAGGAGTCGTGTTGTTAATGACTTTCTTTGATAGACTTATGAGGACGAAGAAATGCCAAATGAGTGGAGAAGAAGTATCATAGTCCCCGTATGCAAAAACAAGGGAGATGTTCAAATCTACACAATCACTAGAAGTTCCAAGTTGATGTGTCACACAATGAAACTTTGGTAGAGGATTATTGAGCAAAAACTAGTAATTTTAACAAAGATATAACACAACCATTAGTTTCGTTTATAAAGGAACCACATCAGATTATATTTTTAATTAGGAGACTTATAGAGAAATGTAGAGAAAAGGACGAGATCTCGATAAGGTTATCATAAATTAAAAAGGGCTTCTGATTGAGCATTGAGGTAAGTGCTTTTTGAGTGTTAATATAATGTACAAAGGACCTTCTTGTAGTATTTATATAAGGGTCTACATGTGTGTGTAAGTTTCCGATGCCACATATCTACAAGTCATGACTCATGAGAGTAACCATCGATTGGGTCATCTCCTCCCAATACCATTGCTTGCATAGTATCAGAGCAAAAAGGTTTCTAACCCTAGCAAAACTAGTCCTAAGAGTATAGGCATCAGTATCCCCTCTATTCTCTAATCTACCTTTTGGTGAAGGTCAGCAATATCCTCTTTGATATTGTCGTATTTTGGGTGTGTGAAACGACGACCACAAAGAAGGGGACTGCTCCGTCACGGTTCTAGTGACCTCCACCCCGTAATCCCTCGTTTACAAGACCAAAGTAGGCCTCTTGGTACATGTGGTTGGGTCTACATCTCGTTGGAGTGTCTCCTATGACTTCTCCTTTCTCCAGGCAGGTGGATATCAGTGTTGTCCCGAAAGAATGCCTTGATAACAAGGTTGTTCAGGCAACTTCTTGCTTCAAGTCAAGACCTATAGGTGGTGCCCAAATCTCCTCTCTCTCTCTCTTGATTTTTTCTCATTCAGTTCAAATCCTCCCAAGGGGATTCAAAGCCTCTTCTTCCTCAAGTGTTCAGGCGGCTATAACTGTAGCAGTGTGTCAAATTGCACAATCTAGCCACAATTTTGTCGATTTGTCCTTTCTTGAGGTTTCTTGTAACCTATTGGCTTGTTACAGTTGTAATGTCTGAAATAAGGTAATACAGTTACATCCCAAAATCATATCATTCAATTGTAAACCGAATGAATGAAGTACTACTATTAGTGTTTTTGATTATTGCTTAGTTTGTTGTTGTTGTTGATGATTATTGAAAACTATTCATTGGTAAATAATAGGATTGTTGATTGGGAACTACTAACATACTTATTGAGATGTTAAACCAAGTCAATTTGACAAGGGAAGAATACCTACAGTCTAGGAAGCATGGACACGGACACAGGACACGTCAATTTCCAAAAATATAGGACACGAACACGACACTGGACACGGCAAGTATATATATATATATGTATATATATATACATACATATATATATGTATGTATATGTATATACATATATGTATATATATGTATGTATATGTATATACATATATGTATATATATGTACATATATATATGTATATATATACATATATACATATATATATGTATATATATATACATATATATATATGTATATATGTACATATATATACATATATATATATGTATATACATACATATATATACATATATGTATATACATATACATACATATATATATATGTATGTATATACATATACATATATATATATATATGAGTCAGGCTAGAATACACTCGAGTGTATCCGGAGCGGAATACACTCAAGTAGTTTTTCATGATGCAATATTTTTTTTGAAAATCTAATCCGTTGATCTTCTTAAACATCTCGTGAACAACTCATACGCAAAATTTGAGCACATTTGGATATGTATAGCTCATGTTATGAAGACCGCAAAAATTATGCGTTTCAAATTAGTTTCGCGCGTCGATTTTGTTGCCCTTGGATGAGTGACTTACACTCATCCAAATGAGCTCAAAATTTGTATGTAGCCTAGTTATAGTATGACGGTGAAGATCAACGGTTTACATTTTGCAAAAAAATAGTCTTGATATGCAAACACACTTGAGTGTATTCGTGCGATCCGTACACTCGAGTGTATTCTAGCCTGACTCTCTCTCTATATATATATTTGTATAACATATTATGACATATAATGTGTAATATGCTATGTGTATTAACACAAAATGATCTAGATAGATTATCCGCATGGGCAATCACCATGAAATCCAACAAACAATCAACATGTAACATTATATTTACAAGTCACAATATGGATTAATTCACAACAAACATTACGATGCTTGATTATATGATATTTTTGTAATATGAATTATAAAGATTAAGAGCAGTAGAATTTCGGGGACAATAGTTCCAATGGAAGTAATGATTAACAACATGTACTATCAAGAGGAGGTGAATCCAATTGTTTTCCTCATGGTTGATGTGGCAGTCCCCGGATGTTGCAATAGCTGGTGGAGATGATAAGAAGGGTGTCAACGACTTGCATGTAGCACCTGAAGCTTAATTAACTAATGGTAGTAGGGCGAGTAGTGGAGGACAGGAGGCAAAGATTTAGAGAAGGCTTGGGTTTTTTCATACGCCTAGGCTTAAGTGGGTCGGAGTGGTGTGTCCTGGAGGTGTCCATGGAGTGTCCAAGTCGTGTCCAACACTTCAATAAAAAAAATTCAAAGTGGACACGCCGCGTCCAGGCGTGTCCAAAGTGTGTCCATGTTGGAGACGCGTTGGACACGGACACGGCAGCCTCCAAGAAGTGTCCGTGCTTCCTAGCCTACAGTTGATGCAATTTCATGCTTCGTTCATATCAAATCATCTAGCTCAAAGGGTGGAATTGCAGGATGTGTTTCTTCGTCCATCAGTTGAACATTGTCATCCTAGGCTTTGGATTAAGGTACCACAAACCACATTATCGGTCTGCTTAATTGATATCCGCCCATCCCGCCAAAACCAAATGTCACTAGTGCTGATGGATCCAACTTGCCAGCAGAGTACTACAACAATAAATCCCTTACCCAATCTCTCTTAATTCAGCCTTGAATATCCCAAAGTTCCCATTCAATGTAGTATCCCCATCAGTCAACTCAGACGTTCACTTCATGTTGTTTTACTTCCTGCCTGATTGTTGTGTAATACAATATTTGAATATGCAAAAAGATTGTTGGCGGAGGGTATGAGCATGTTGGTCTTTTCTACCTTGGTGAGCCTCCAAAAACATGTGTAGTTGTGCCTCCTCTACATAATCATAGTCGTCTAGGTCATATGGTGTTAGACAAACTTAAAGTGATGGTGCCTAAGTTGTCCAATATGGATAAATTAGACTAGTACTCCTGTCAGCTAGGTAAACAACAGTGATCCTCATTCTGGTTTAGAACCCAAAATAGAGCAAAATTGTCTTTCAATATCATAATATCATTCACTCCGATATTTGGGGTTTCCATCAAAACTTGGATATAGTCATATAGGCAAGGAATGAGGTTTTGGCGAAATCACCGAAATTTTGCCCCAAAATACCGATTTCTATCGAAACTGGCAACAAGATTGCATTTATCGAAATTTCGATAAAAATTTCGACGGTTTCGATGAATTTCGCCAATTTCGAGGTTTTTTGTACACAAATTGAAAAATTTCGATGGAAATTTCGATGGAAGTTTCGATAATTGCAATCCTTTATGTTATTGTTGTTTTTTGAATAGGACTAAAGGGGGATTGGGGTTATTTCACCATTTATTACTCATGCATAGCATATACCTATAATATATCATAATTACATTGCATTCCCTAATATTTGCTACTCAAATTATCAAACACTAATACGATGCATGCTTTATGCTATATTTTATTTTCTTCAATGCGGACGACATGTATCCTAGTGGTGGTTTATTAGACAATGAGGGTCCTAGGAAGCCAAATACACCAATAAATAATGATTTTACTTGGAAACATTGCATTAATGTTCTTAGGGCCAATGAAATGGTTGACTGTCGAGTCAATATCAACAACAAACTATCAACCCAAGTAAAATGTGTGGGGGACGCCCTACATATCGAATATGTGATGTTATAGCACAAATAAGTACATGCATGTATATAGCTCATAACTGCAAAATTACATAACTTAATTCCTACATTTTGTCATCGAAATCCTTCATCGAAATCCTCAATAAACATTACCTCCCACATGAAGGACCCCTTCCTAACCTACCCCCACATAAAATTTTATTGCATAAAACGATGCATTTAGGTGTAGAGATCACACCTGTAAAATTTAATAAATTAATTCGTTCATTTTGGCGTCGAAACGGGCACAGTTGCATTTATCGAAATTTTTGTCGAAATTTCCATAAATTTCGGTTTCCATGCTGTCGAAACGGTATCGAAATCGGATACCTTATTCCTTGCATATAGGTACTCTGTCACTTTCATATAAAATCATTCACGAGTCCCATGGTTTTATCTGATGGACATATCTGAACTTTATCCATCTTCCAATCATTTTACTTAGAAGTTGAAGACATGTGGAAAACACATACATATCATTTGCAATAATGATGCACGGGAGTACTTCAATCAGGAATTTATGATTTTTTTCATCTTGTGGCATCATCCACTATCAACATGTCCACGCACTCCACAACAATACACAGTTGCAAGACAAAAGATTGTCACATAATTGAAAGTTTGACACTACTTCTACCTTGCTTGTCCACGTGGTTGTCCTAAAAGGTTTCTGTAGTGCTGATGTTCTTGCCCTATTTGATCAACCACTTGCTAATATTTATTGTTAGCGGAATACGTAAAACGGAACAGCCGCAATGTGTGTGTTGCGCAAGGCAACGTGAGAGTTCCCAATAGGGCTCTCCTCTTTATTTATATAAAGGAGTAAATTGCACATAGGTACAACGGTAATGAAAAATAGAAAATAAAGACATAACGAAAGATATATTAACACTCCCCCTCAAGCTGGAGTGTACACATTGTGGATGCCCAGCTTGCCACATAAATTCTGGAACACTGCTGGACCTAATGGCTTTGTCAAGATGTCAGCTAATTGATCCTCAGACTTGACATATGGTGTCACAACATTGCCATTCTTTATCTGATCTCTGATGAAGTGACAGTCAACTTCTATATGCTTTGTACGCTCATGAAAGACAAGATTCCTGGCAATATGTATAACAGATTGATTGTCACACTTGAGTGTCATGGGAGATTGAATCGAAATCTTCAACTCAGATAAGACAGATTTGATCCATTGTAATTCACAGCATGCATGTGCCATAGCACGGTATTCAGCTTCAGTACTAGACCGCGCTACCACCTGTTGTTTCTTGCTTTTCCAAGTGATCAAATGGTCACCAAGGAAAGTGCAGTAGCCAGAAGTAGATCTTCTATCAATTTGATTGCCAGCCCAATCTGCATCTGCATAACCTGTCAGAACCAAAGGTGATGAGGAGCTCTTTGGTTTGTAGTAAGTGATTCCCTTTCCAGGAGCACTTTTCAGATATCTCAGAATCCTGCATACAGCTGTCCAGTGTGACTGTCGTGGTGTGCACATATGTTGACTCACCACTCCTACAGCAAAAGAAATATCGGGTCTTGTTACAGTTAGATAGATTAACTTCCCAACTATTTTCCTGTAGTGTCCTGGATCTGAATACTCAGTGTCATCATCCATCTCCTTGGTGTGATAATCCATAGGAGTGGATACTGGCTTAGAATCAGTCATGCCTGTTTCCTGTAGCAAGTCCAGCACATACTTCCTCTGAGATAGATTTATACCTGCATGGGATCTAAGAACCTCAATCCCTAGAAAATATCTCAGTTTCCCCAGGTCCTTTGTGTGAAAGTGTTTTTGTAATCCTTCCTTCACACGTGATATACCTGTAGAATCGCTGCCAGTAATCACAATATCATCAACATAGACAACAATAATGATAGACCCACAAGAAGAGTTTGAATAAAATAGAGAGTGATCAGTCATGGAACGAGAGAAATCCATCTGTAAAACAACAACACTGAACTTGTCAAACCAAGCTCTAGGAGATTGCTTTAGCCCATATATAGCTTTCTTCAGTTTGCACACTTTCTGACACTCCCCCTGAGCAACAAAACTAGGTGGTTGCTCCATATATACCTCTTCTTGGAGATCACCATGAAGAAAAGCGTTCTTGACATCCAGCTGAAAAATAGGCCAGTCAAAGGTAGTAGCAAGTGATATAAGGATCCGTACAGAGTTCAAACGAGCAACTGGAGAAAAAGTCTCAAAGAAGTCAACTCCATATGTCTGTGTGTAGCCTTTTGCTACCAATCTAGCCTTCAGCCTTTCAACAGATCCATCAGGGTTGTGTTTGACTGTGAAAACCCATATGCAGCCCACAATTTTCTTTCCTGCAGGTAAGTCGAAAAGATCCCATGTGCCATTGTCTAATAGAGCAGATATTTCCACCTGCATTGCCTGTTTCCAACCACTGTCCTTCATAGCATCTAAATGATTTCTTGGTGTCGTAATTGAGTCCATCCCAACAGCAAATGCACGAGCCTGTGTAGATAAGTGGGACAAACAACACACATTGGATATGGGATGTCTAATAGTACATGAACGAATACCTTTCCTGACAGCAATAGGAACATCAAGATCAGAAGCTTCTGCAGGAATCTCGTGAGTAGAAGACGATGGAGGAAGCTCAGAGACTGGTGTCGCTGCCTCATCTGGATTCTGTCTACCTTGCCTGTGATACACCTGTGAATAGGGCTGAATGACAGGTGCATCATCATGCTGCATGTCCTGAATAATAATGGGTGGCACTCCCTCACTCGGCACATGTGGTGCCACTCGCTCACTTTGAATTGGGGGTGGCACTCTCTCACTCAATCGCTCCCCCTTGCTCATAGAATTTGCAAAATATGGAGTGGTTTCATGAAAAGTGACATCCTTAGAAACAAACATACGACGCAAACTAGGACAATAACACTTGTAACCTTTACTCGTACCAGAGTACCCAAGGAACACGGTTTTAACAGACCTAGGTGAAAGTTTGTCTTGTTTAGGATCAAAATTATGAACGAAGGATGTACAACCAAACACCCGAAGAGGAACATGAAAAGGTTGATCCATAGGGCGTAAAACAGAGAAGGGAGTGCGTCCATGCAAAACGGAGGAGGGCTGTCTATTAATCAAAAAACATGCGGTGAGAAGGGCTTCAGACCAGAACCGTTTAGACACATTTGATTCAAACATGAGGGATCGAGTAACATCCAAAAGATGGCGATTCTTTCTCTCAGCAACTCCATTCTGCATAGGGGTGTGAGGACAGGATGTATGATGAATCATCCCAACCGAACTACAAAATTCATTCATCGCTTTCTGAACATATTCGAGAGCATTGTCAGATTGAAAAGTCTTGATGTTGCAATTAAATTGAACTTGAATTTCTTTATGAAAATATTTAATGATGGAAAGCACAGACTCACGACTTTTCAACAAATAAATCCATGTCATGCGAGAGTAATCATCCACAAAGGAAATAAAATAGCTAAAGCCATTATAACTTTGGTCTTTAACAGGACCCCACACATCACTATGGACTAACTCAAACGGACTAGTAGCCCGATTATTGACACGAACAAGATATGACAATCTATGATGTTTGCCCAACTGACACGATTGACACTCTAAAGAAGACAAATGAGCCAGATCTGGTTCCAACTTCTTCAGGCTTTCTAAGGATGGATGTCCATATCTGCAATGCCACAGCAAGGGGGAACCACTCATCATGACGGCTGAAACTGGAGCAGGAGGTGGATGGCGAGGTAGACAATCACTAGGGAAGAGGTAGAGATCACCTTTCCTAGGCCCCCCACCAATCATCTTCATACTCTTGAGATCCTGTAAAACAAAACAAGAGGGCCCGAATGTTACTGTGCATTTTACAATGTCAATCAGCTTGGCAACAGAAAGCAAATTAAATGGAAATTCAGGCACAAAATGAACAGATTTCAGATCAATATCTGGTGTAAGAGACACAGATCCACTAGCTACCACCTTCCTCACTGAACCATCTGCCAAGGTAACAGATGGATGAGGAATATATGAGTCAAGTGAACGGAACAATCTCCTCATACCAGTCATGTGCTGGGATGCGTCAGAGTCAACCACCCAAGGATTTGCGGATCCAGAAGCCATAAAGGATGTAGCCTGATTACCTGCAGTAGACGCAAGGTTGGCTGCCGAAGTAGATGACGTGCCCATGTTCCAGTGCTGAGTTGCCTGAATAAATCTGTCGTATTCCTCCTGAGTAAGAGTGATGCCAGGAGTACTAGAACCCACAGCTGAAGATTCCGAGGTGGCACAGTTTGCAGCTCCAACAGGCGGGGCAGCAGGTCTCCCATGTTTCTTCCAGCATTTTTCTACAGTATGCCCAGGTTTGTCACAGAATGTGCATCTAGGACGAGTCCCACGTCCTCTGCCCAAGCCAGATTTGTCAGATGGTGCAGGTCGTCCTCCTCTTACTGCTGCTGCAATAGAAGCATGAGAATCTCCAGAAGGAACAACAGAAATAGAATCAGCAGACTCAAAGGTGGACTGCTGAATCCTAGAGTAAGCTTCTGCAAGGCTTGGTAATTTGTCTGAAGCAAGGATCACACTTCTGGCCGAACCGAAGGAGGGGCTAAGTCCAGAGAGAAATTTAGCAGTGACCAGGTCGTCTCGATCTTTAATCTGCTCAGCAACTGTCACTGGATGATAGTAGCTCAGTTCTTGAGAAATAGCTTGAATCACACCAAAATACTCTTCAAGTGGCTTATCACCCTGTCTTTCCGCAAAAAGACGGTCATAAATCATAAACTGGCGAAGAGCATTCTTTTCTTGAGCATAATGTTGCTTCACGGCATCCCAAATCTCCTTGGCTGTAGAGTAAAACATGAACCTAGATGCAATTGTAGGTTCCATGCTGCCCCATAGCCAAGTCTTCTCTAGGCTGTCCAGACGTTTCCACTCGGCATAGTCTTTGTCAGTGCTAGCTAGGGGTGCAGAATCAACGAACTTTGCCCTATCTCGGGACTCCAAGACGGTATGAACAACATTCATCCATAGCAGAAAATTCTTCCCGTTGAGTTTGATGGGAATAGGCGACACCTCTCCATAATAGGTGGACATCTTATTCTCCATAATGCAACGAGGATAGGTGACGGAATGATACGCGTCACAAGGAAGGCTGGATTGACGGGAAGATACACGTCACGTGACGGAGAGATACACGTCACGTGACGGAGAGGTACACGTCACAACTGAAACTGGATAGAGGATGCGTTACTGACGCATCGACAGCCTTCAAGAGAGAGGTTCCTAATCACACATGAAGGAGATGTGATTAGGAAGACACTTTGGAAGAGACGAGACCTCCGATTAGGGCTTTAGATGGCCGTTTGATCAACCGGAAATCCCCAAACAGCAAATTCGGCTTCCGAAAATTAGCCAAAAAGTTGCTGAAAAATTGCCGAAAACGTAGACGGAGCTTCGGTTCTTGGCTGCCGGGCCTACGGTAGCATGGAGGAGACTACCGGAGGTCCAGAGATAGTAGACGGGCGACGGAAGCCCTTAGCCGACAGGCTGCAGCGCCGGCGGTGGCGTCTGCCCTGCCCCTGCCGCGCGGCGGCGGCGAGAGGGGAAGGAGGCCGCTGCTGCGGCGGCTCCCTAGGTGGAGGACGGCGGCGGCCCTGCTGGGATGGAGGAGGAAGGGCGGCGACGCTGGAGAAAGGAGAAGCGGAAGCGGCCGATCACACTGCTCTTGATACCATGTTAGCGGAATACGTAAAACGGAACAACCGCAACGTGAGAGTTCCCAATAGGGCTCTCCTCTTTATTTATATAAAGGAGTAAATTGCACATAGGTACAGCAGTAATGAAATATAGAAAATAAAGACATAAAGAAAGATATATTAACATTTATCATTCAAAATCAAATTCCCTTCTGTGTCCTTCATCCCAAGCAACCAAATATAGTACCACCTGAAGTCTTTGCATGAGATGCTTGAAGAAGTCTCCTTGGAAAGGACTATATTACCAAATCATAAGTCATAACCACATGAGAACTTACCCTTTCTTGGAAGCATAGTCACAAATTCGGTATTCGGGATACGTACGGCCAAGTTGAAAAATTCAGAAATCGGGAATTATGCGGAAAATTCGGATAGAAATCGGTCAACGTACGGTAAAAGTTCGGTCAACTATTCGGAAAAAAATCGGCAAAAAAGCGGAATACACACACACACACACACTGATTGAAAATGACTAAACATCGAACTGATTACTCAATATTAGAAGAAGGGGAAGAAGTGGGAGCAACAGGCAACATGCACAAATCAGGGAAGAAAGGGGGAGAATGGAGGAGAAAGATGGAGCGTACATGTAGAATGTCGAGGGTTACTCCTCCTAGTGTGTCGGGGGATAGAAGAGGAAGGTTGGACGGTTTAGTGGAACCCTACTACAAGTTAAAAAGGATGTGGGAAAAATAAATGTAAAGCAAAAGTACAGAACTGTTTAAAACGGCAAAAAAACGTATTAAACACGTTTAAAACGCAATACGCGAATAAAACGTGAATGAAACGCGTTTAAAACACATTATTCGGTTTGGAGTTTAAAACGGCCGTCATATACGACACGTAAATAATACGCGTTTTAAACGCTTTTTTTTTCAAAAAAACGGAGTATATTGTGACTATGCTTGGAAGCAGATTGGGCAGGACCTAGCATTGACATGAGGTCTAGTTCTGGTTATTGTCTTTGAGGGGGGTAATTAGGTGTCTTGGAGAAGTAAGAAGCAGACAATTGTTATTAGATACAATGTAGAATCTGAGTATAGACCTATGGTTTTAGCCACTTGTGAGTTAATATG
Organism: Alisma plantago-aquatica; assembly: GCA_963693085.1. Taxonomy (NCBI): domain Eukaryota; kingdom Viridiplantae; phylum Streptophyta; class Magnoliopsida; order Alismatales; family Alismataceae; genus Alisma; species Alisma plantago-aquatica. The sequence continues at coordinate 1,264,513,461 of OY856410.1, read as the reverse complement.
TTTTAAACATCTACTAGAAAAGTTGAAATTTTCTCAAATTAGTCCCATTTAGTTATGGTGTGACAATTATGATGTTGTCCACATTACCCATCTTTCATGAAACAACAAAGCATATAGAAGTCGGTCACCATTTCCTCACAGATCCAAGAGTGCTTGATCTAGTTATCACCAGTCAAGTCTGAAGATCAGTTAGTTGGTTTATTTACTAAATCCTTGAAATCCCGAATGGTTGTCGGGATCAGTGAGCATAGGATATACATGCTCCAGCTTGATGGGGGTGTTGATATAGTGCATAAAAGACCTCCTTGTAATATGTAGATAAGTAAGGGCCCGCGTGTAAATGTGTAAGTTATTGATTTCCTATATTATATATCATGAGAGCGACCATCCTTTAGGTCGTCGTCTTCTCCCAATACCATTGTTTACAATGGGTTTCAGAGAAAATTGGCATCCCAAACCAATACAATGATTTAAATAATAAAGTGTATGATAGCCCAATTGTATTTCAAGATGGGAAACTCAAAGATATCTTGTTATACTTAGTGTACATCAAGGATCAACTCTAGGCCCATATTTATCTATTATTGTTATGGATGAGTTGATTAAACATGTCCATGGCGATACCATTAGTGTATTTATTTGTTGATGATACTGCTGATTAATGAAACTAAAGACATCTCGAATTACAAGTTTACAACAGTGAAGTCTAGAGAAATGCATTGGGATAGAGGATCTAACATAAGTTGAGATTTTTAAGAGAATGCATTGGAATACACTGGATTTAAGACCAGAAGCAAATGGAATATATACATTGTAATTTCAGTTAGTGTACTATTGTGAGTGGTTCTACTAAGTTTGATGGAGTAAATGTACCAAAATGCGATAAGTTTTATTAGATGGGTTCGTATGGATGTCAAGATGTATTTCACAAGGCATAGCCATAAGTTAGGGTTAGAATTCATTCAACACAACTAAAAGTTCATCATTCAAAAGTAGTGCGGAATTTTGGATAAAACCTTGTCAAGATTTGGTAAAAGTTTAGACAACTATTTGGGAAAAATTGTAAAAAAAAGGGCACTACTATTTACATACATAAGTATACAGAGAGAGAGACGGGCTAGAACACACTTGAGTGTGCATATTACGTTATAAACTCGAGCGGTGTTCATGTACCAGGACTGAGTTTCGCAAAATCCAAACCGTCGATATTCATTACTATTACAACTATATACTACACATTAAGTTTGAGCCCATCTAAATATTCTTATGTCAATCATCCCAGACAATGTTTAAAATTTTGTCGAAACTGTCAAAATTTCAATATTTTTTCTGTTTCGGTGGCAATTGGTCATCTAAATGGACTGTTGAAATTCTCAAAACAGGCAGATCATCTATTTTTTTACTTCTTCATATACTATGAACTACCTAGAGCATTTTTTGCATAGTTTTGTGTCTTTAAGTGTATATATTGTGCTTGCAAACTTTAATGACTTAATTCATTGATTTCACCATTGAAAATTGACATCAAAATTCCCCATTAAGATGCCCATCGAAACAGCTCAGGGTTCTTCACTCACAAATGACGAGATCCCACCCCCCACACATCCAATATGAAATATTATTACATATTTGAGTAAATCTACACTAGTAGATCATTCTCGTAAAATTTCATAAACTAATTCGTTAATTTTTCCGTCGAAACGCGAGGAGCGCATATATTGAAATTTCTGTCAAAATTTGTAGAAATTTTTGTTTTTGTGACCACCAAAACGGCATCGAAATCGGACATTTTCTTCTATGATCCCAGAGCATCCAACAGCAACAAAAGCGGTGCTCATTATTTTTTGTAATGCGCCATTTTATTACTTTATAGGGATGCCCTATAAGTGTCTAAATGAGCTCAAATTTAGTATAAGCTATTCATAAGATATTTAATTAAAAATTTGATTTCAAATTTTGAAATAATAGTTGAATGAGGTAAAACAACTTAAATTTATTGTGTCTTCATTACATTCAAAGCGGCTCCACTATACTCGAAGTATGTATGTACATGTATATACACACACTCTCTCTCTCTCGTATAGTAACTACTGCATTGTCCAAGTGTTATATATAACTATTGTATTGCTATGTATGTAATATTAGTATACACATTGTATTTGATTACTGTCCAAGTATGTAGCAGTAATAAATACTTGCGTAAATAATTACTGCACTGTCTAAGCATGTGACATTTATATTGATACCGATTAGAAGTATGTATAATAAATTGATATTATAATACTGCTGTATGTAATGTTGTACTAAGTATTTTTTATATGATTACTGTGTATTACTAATGAACTACTATACCTATTTGATATTAACGTATTATGACACTGCTATAGTATAATACAAGGTAATAGTGATACGGATATTAATGATTTTGATGCCGTTTCGGTGGCCACGGAGACCGAAATTTCGAGAAATTTTGACGGAAATTTCGAGAAATGCGTTTCTGGTGTTTCGACAGCAAAATTAACGAATTAATTTATGAAATTTTACTAGAATGATCTGCTAGTGTAGATATGCTCAAATATGTAATAATATTTCATATTGGATATGTGGGGGTCGGGTCTCGTCATTTGTGAATGAATGACCCTGAACTGTTTCGATGGGCATTTTGATGGGAAATTTTGATGTCAATTTTCAATGATGAAATCAAATGAATTAAGTCATTATAGTTTGCAAGCACAATATAGACTTAAAGACACAAAACTGTGTAAAAATATATGCTCTAGGTAGTACATAGTATATGAAAAAGTAAAAAAAAAATCGATGATCTGCGTGTTTGGAGAGTTTCCACAGTCCATTTCGATGTCTGATTGCCAGCGACACAGATAAAATTGGCGAAATTTCAACAATTTCGTTGACATTTTGAACATTGAGTGATATAATACTAACACATGTAACTATTGCATAGTTTGTATGGAATTCTAAAATAATCATTGCATATTACAAGAGTATTATTTTAAACTCTTCATATTATTCTCTAGGATCTATATTACTCTATCATATAGGTTTGAATATGTATAAGAGCTTAAAACTTTATGATTATTTAGATATGTGCATGTAAATAATGCATAGAAATATATAGAAAACTAGGCATTTGCTTAAAAAAAGAGCTCGCTTAAGTGCCTCCTACATAGGCTTGTCTTCTCTATATAGATGGTGGATATATACGTGATTCCTACATGGATAATATTTTGATATGTGCAATCATACTTGTTAAATCCTGTCCCTAGGGGACAAGGTGTCGCCGCCCACACATCCTGCACCTTGCCTTACTTGGTGCATTGGCCTATTTATGTCGGTCCTAATGCATGTTAATGGTTTTAATGCTCTTTTATATTGCACTATGTTTATAATGCGAGCTCTTTTTTATGTGGTGCGTAAAAATTTCGTATAATTTTGAGACTGTTATTGTGATGCAAATTTCTTAGTATGTCTTATTCTAAGTTTCTAGTTTAGGAGCTATGCAATGAAGCTTAGTCATTACGTTGTTAAAGACATAGATCTATGGTATTCAATCTCAATTTATTTATTGATTCTCTTTTACATTCTTTAGAATTATAGTCTTCCTGTCTCTGGCATTAATGCTTATTGAGAATTATTAGAAATGGATTTTATTGTTTTATGGCATGAAGTATATGTATGTCAAGGGGTTAACAGAAATATATATATCTACACATATAATACCAGAAAAATATGCGTTTGAGGGGGAAATGTTTATAAACTTCGTAAAGGATGTATATATAAATGGATGAAATATGTTTTGTTTACTCAAAATTCTATAGTGAATGATCTGTTGAGATCCCTGTAATGGTAAGAGCATAAAGCCATTTAAATAACTCTATCCACTGTTCACATGGATTAAAGTTTACTATTGAATTTACCTTCCAATAAAATTTCACATAGACCGACTCAGGATTGTCTGCAACAATGTAAACTTTTGAATGTTCAATTTTGAGTTTTGGGCTGCTGTCAAGTTAGATGCAATTTATGTAAATTGTATAGATTGACAAGCAAATGATGTTCGATCCTATCGATTTCTTGTGTGAAGGTAAAAACAATGATGCTCTTTTCATCCGTACCTTTGGATGTTGGGGACGGGCCCTAATTTTGTGTTCATCTTCAAGGCTGTTATGCTGTCACCTTAGCATGGTTCTCATTAGATCGACACTCTGCCGAGCCATCCAGGCGCTAAACTTTGACGGCTTGGTAAGTATGTCTGCTTAATCACCAACTAACAATTATCAAGGACCCCATACACAAGACATGATCATTAGAAAAATCTAACGACTAATATTTTGTATATAGGGGTATGCTTCACGTTGCTTTCCAGAAAACAAACCTTATTCACACCTTACCTTTGTTGACCGATTCATTACTTGCCTAGTGCTGTAAATTAATTGATGGGAAGGACTAAATCTGCTAGAAAAATGTTTTTCAAATATTATTTTTCCATAAGCTTGTTATGGGTTTCGATATTTCTAGTGCTACAGAATGTAAATATAGCTGAAACAGAAAGTAATATGATCATACTAAAAGGTTAACCATCAAGAGGAAGACAAGGCAGCCCCTTGTATCACACTTATATATACTAATCCTACTAAAAACTGATGTATACAAATTACTTTTTGTGGAAACTCATTATAGGTTTTGATGATTCTAGTGCTAGAGAATGTAAGAAGAGTGGAAACAGAAAGTAATATGATTCTAATAAAAGTAACTTTAGGTGGAAAGAAAAAGTAATATGATTCTACTAAATGTAACTTTCAAGAATATGACAAGGCAATCATTTGTATCACCCTATATATGTGTGTGTGTGTGTGTGTAGGGTAATATTCACTGCGCGCGCTGGTAATTAACTTTTGTTACCCGTGGATCTGTTTTGTAATAGGAAGGCGCCTAATTGTAACGAGACAACCAAAATTGTACAAAGACTCGTTTTATAAATTCACCGTGAAATTTTTATTCTCCCTCTAAAAACAGTAAAAATGATATTTATAACGGTAGTTTACGTAGTATTATAAAACGAGTCTTTGTATTACAATTTTGGTCATCTCATTACAACGCTGGCTCTCTCATTACAAATCTGTGCCTTCCTATTACAAAACAGATGCACGGGTAACTAAGCTTAGTTACCCGCACGGGTAGTGAATGAATGACATATATTAGTTTATACACTTTACTGCTTTTCTTTACTTAGTGTATTTGCTTATTTCTCTTTATTATCTTCTTCTCTTTATCCCATATTGCTCATCTCTAAATATTGTACACTCTCTTGTCTTATAAAAGAGAGACCATTGTATTCTTTTTAGATCATCCAATAATAAGCAATCTCGTTGTCAACTTCTAGATGGTATCAGAGCGGACCGATCCACCTTAAACCTAATCCCTCTCTCACCCCAACCCTAGCCGCCATCTTCTCCACCAACCCTTGCCGTCGCCACCCCCACCTTTTTTTTCCGCCGCTACAGTACTGCTACAATACCGCCGTCCTCTCATCCAATCTCTCCTCCAACCTCCTTCCCTTCTCCCATCCTTGTAGCCTAATCCACCACAGGCCCCTCCGTCTAGCTCCATTTCTCTTTCCGAAATCTCCGGACAGCCTCGGTAACTTTCTAGTTCTAGCACGTTGACGGAGTAACCTCTCTGTTTGCCTGCACCTCATGGTGGAGTGACTGATCCTCCATGTTGGCGTAGGTTTTTCTTTTCATCTGCTGCCCCTACGTGGGTTTTTCTAAGATCCATGCGTGGATCTTCTACCTTCTACTACTAGTCCATGTGTTAGACTTATGCCTCTGACTGCTGACTACTACTGCTCTCTACGCCTGTGCTTCTGCCCCTGACTGCACCTTCCGATGGCGACTCCGAATCTTCCGTGTACTCTGTGTGATACTACTGTGAAGTTGGATGGCTCCAACTATCACCTCTGGGCAGCTTCCTTTGAGCTCTATGTTAAAGCAGGGTGCTATTCTCATCTATCGACCAAGGGACCGGACACTCCCACTGCTGATGCTGATGACAAGACCAAGCATGCCTATGATCTCTGGTCTAAGGAGGACTATGGTGTTATGACCTGGATGGTCAACAACGCCGAACCGAAGATCAGCCAGTCTCTCCTTCGTCTGAAGACTGCAAAGGATATGTGGGACCAACTCTCCCACGTATACTCTCGCCAGCAAAATCCAAAGAAGGTGTTTGAGATCTTCAAGCAGCTGGCCAAGCAAGAGTTTTCTACTATTGATTCTATCGATGACTACTACAACTGCTGTGCTCTCTGGGATGAATTTCAGGTGTACCATCCGCCTTCTGCCGACATAACTGAAATCCAGCGTCAACGAAACAAACTCAGCTTGTCCAGTTCCTCGCTGGTCTACCCTCCTCCTTCGCCGGAGTTGTTGATCAGATTCTCTCAAGTGATCCTCTGCCTACACTGCGAGATGTTCTGAAACGTGTTCAACGTCTACCTTCTGTATCTCAGTCTTTGCTTGACACTTCTGATGGAGCGGCCCTTGCTGTTCGCATAGGTGACTCTTCTCTTGGCCGCGGTCGAGGACGGGGCCGTGGTCGCGGGCGCTCCTCTGCACCTGGACGTGGCTCTGGTACTGAGACTATTGAACCACACTTCTGTACTTTCTGCAAGCACACGAATCACAATGAAGATCGCTGTTGGATCAAGCATGGCAAGCCAGCCTGGGCAAACCAAGTCACTACAGATCAACCTGAGACTACCACTACCTCTGCTGCTCCTTCTGTTGATTGGATCCGGTCGGAGTTCGAGAAACTTCTTCAGGCTCGTCTTGCTTCTTCTGCTGAAGCCTCTACTGACGGGAGCGCTGCACTTCTGACCCAGTCTGGTAAAAATTCGTGGGTGATTGATTCGGGTGCGACATCCCATATCTCTGGAAATCCTGCGTTATTTTCTAACTTACATAATACTTCTGTTATACCTCATGTTACACTGGCTGATGGGTCTAAGACACCTGTTACTGGCATTGGTGATATCTACACTCCTGGTTGCCTGCCTCTGCGGTCTACTCTTTATGTTCCGAAATTTCCTATAAATATGTTATCTGTCAATAGAACTGTAAAAAGTCTTCGTTGCTATATTACCTTTGACCCGGATGGTGTTGTGTTTCAGGATCTGCGCACGAGGACGACGATTGGTTCGGGCCATGAGGGACCAGATGGGCTATATTACTTGGACGTTCCAAAGACCGCAGCATATCTGACATCCTTTGTGACAGGCATCCAGTGGCACTACCGTCTGGGACATCCTTCTGTAGCGAAACTGAAACATTTACTTCCTGATGTTTTAGATTCTGTTTTTCATTGTGAGACTTGCCAATTGGGCAAACAGACATGAGCATCTTTTTCTAAGAAATCATGTATTAGTTCAAAGCATCCATTTGATATTATTCATGCTGATGTTTGGGGTCTTGTTCTGTGTCCAGTATTTCTGGATTTCGCTACTTTTTGAGTTTTATTGATGATTTTTCTAGAACTACCTGGATTTTCTTGCTCAATGACAGATCTACTATACTTGATACCATTACTGCTTATTTTGCTGAGATCCGTACCCAGTTTGCCAAACCTATCGAAATTTTTCGCACTGATAATGCCCTTGAATTCGTGCAAGCCTCAGTCAGCAACTTTTGTCGCAAACAAGGTACCATACACCAAACTTCTTGTGCCTACACTCCACAACAAAATAGAGTTGCCGAACGCAAAAATCGACACCTCCTTGAAGTTGCTCGCACTTTACTGTTTCATTACCATGTCCCACAATGTTTTTGGCATGAAGCTGTTTCCACTGCATGTTACCTTATTAACCGCATGCCGTCCTCTGTGCTTGGGAATCAAGTCCCTTATCAAATCCTGTACCCGAATGCGCCCCTCTTTTCTGTTCCTCCTCGTATCTTTGGGAGCACTTGTTTTGTCAAAAATCTTCGTCCTGGTCTCACCAAACTTGATCCTAGAGCAATAAAATGTCCTTTTAGGGTACTCTCGCACTCAGAAAGGGTACCGCTGTTATGATCCCGTGTCAAAGAAATGGTTTGTATTTGCTGATGTTGTTTTCTTTGAGCACATGCCTTTCTACTCCTCTGCCGGGTCTGCCCTTACATCAGATTTATTAATGGAGACACCTCTACCTATGATTGATGATACTGATGATACTGCTCCTCCTGCTGAAAGTCCTCTGAAAGTTTATCAACGAAGATAGAAGACAACAACTCCCTCTATGGCCCCTCCAGAGTCCTTGTCCTCCGTGCCAAATCAAACACCACCACATGTATACTCTGACTTAGATGTTCCTATCAGTTTGATGAAAGGAACTAGAGCTTGTACTAAACATCCTATTGGCAATTTTTGTACTTCTGATCATTTGGGAACTAATTTTGCAAATTTTACTGCTGCTCTTTCTGCTGTCTCTGTTCCTAAAAATGCTTCTCAAGCTCTTAAACATCCAGCTTGGCGTCAGGCCATGGAAGCGGAAATGCAAGCTCTTACTAATCGCAATACTTGGCAGTTAGTCGATCCTCCTATTGATTGTTCTCCAGTTGGCTGTCGTTGGGTGTTTATTGTTAAATATCAACCGGATGGCACGGT